>VWZG01010139.1:650479-715263 GCA_013396735.1 Grallaria varia
TCCTCCTCCTCCCCCTCCTCCCCCTCCTCCTTCTCCTCCTCCTCCTTCTCCTCCTTCTCCTGGGAGCCTCAGCCCCGGCCCTCCACGCCTGGGGTGGTTCCTCAGGAGCTGTGCCTGTTGTCTCATGACGCCCTGCAGTGATTCCAGCCGTGGGGCAGGACGGCGGTTTCCTCCCGAGGATGGGCAGCAAATGCTCCCCATGAAGTGGAAAGATGGAGCAGCTCGGTCTTTGCAGGTTCCTCACGGAGGGACTGAGGGGTGACGCCACAGCAGGGAAGTTAAAACTGCTAATATTGTTTGGCAGCACTTCACAAGAGCAAATCAGCACTTGGTTTTCCAGAAGAGCACTTCCAAGAAATCCCACTGGTGATGAAAGTTCCTAGGCAGACAAAAATATCTGAGGCCCAGGCTACTGAGCAGCAGAATACAGTCTTGAAAGAGCAGTGGATCTGGGAATACTGCTAGGGAATGTCCTGTAGTGGCCACCAGCATGAAACAGGCACCAAGTTTAGCATCCGCCCCAGTCATTTTTGTTTCCCAGAGGAAACAGGAACCCCTTGAAGTCCAGCCCATCAGTTCCACAGGCATGTTTTCTGTCCATAAAACTAACAAAGCCATGGGAACCTGCCAGGTAATCATTGCTACAACACAGCCTGACCCCTGGATGAGGCAGGAGCCCACCTGGAAAATTGGTTCAGTTGGGTAGGAAATGGAGTTTCATGAAGGGTTAACAGGAAACAAAGAATAACAGCACTGATTTCCCTGAGCACTGCCAAGTGTGAGAGCTCCGAGCCACCAACCAGGGCTCCCGAGGTGGGAAGGTACAACAGCCAACATTTAGGTGGAATTTCATACAGATAAGTCAATTTTATCTCCTGCAGGGGACCTATATTGCTAATTTCATGCCAAGCTCCTTTCACATTTCCTTGTATTTGTGACCATATTTCTCAGAGTAGGACAGCAGCACTCCCAGGTGACTTTGCTCCCTGCCAGCTCTTGTGGGTGGTACCCAGCAGGTGGCATTCACATCCAACACTTGTGCTGGAGCCTCACCTTCCTGAAGGCTTCTCTTCTGCTTTATTTATCCCAGGATCTGTTTCTTCATTAATGCCTATTTTTCATTTGAATGTTTAATGCCTTCTAAGCAAGTGAGTTTAAAATTTCACAGTATTCCCTGGTTTTGTGCTTCTTTTACTATTCTTATTCCTTCCCAAAAATAAAATTCACTTGTCATCTCTCTGCATTCTGGGGCACAGTGTGTGACCTTTATAGAAGGACCATCAGAAAACAGAATGATTATCAAAATTATGAAAAAAGTACTTGAGATCACTCCTTCTCAACAGTGGGAAATATGTGGGGTATGGGCTGGGAGTCTGGGAAATCAGGGTACATCACAACTCTGTAGTCTTTATACTTGGGAAAAATGGGTTTTGTGGGAGGGAAAAAGAGTGCTGAGTAAACTCAAGCAGCATTCCCTGACAGCCTTGCTTTCCAGCCCAGATATGTGGCAAGCAGAGGCAGTGGATTTGGGTGTCACAGTCATTCTCCAACAATGGAAATGTTGCAAAATACATAGCACCACATATTATGAAGGGATTAGGAGTGGGGAACCACAAGGAGTAGGAAGACAGGAGCAGCCTTGGAGCAAGCCTCAGGCATCGTTGCAGAAACAAGGTTTGTGGAACAGGATTACAGGCACGTTACTGGCATTGTTAGCTTGGCAAACCAACCCACGGATCTGATCCCGGGCTGTCACACATCTGTGCAGATCCTACCATGCCCCTGACTCTGAGAGCCACCAACAGCCCTGACAACTCTGCTGAACATAAATCGAGATCTCCTCTGCCAGTGAGAATGCAGGGGTTTGGGAGCTGTGCCCCTGCAGGCACTGAGGAGATCCATGTGGAACCCAAACTGCTGGGAAGTTTGGAGTTGGAGGTTAAGATGTTCCACCCAGTGGAAAAGAAATTTCTGCTCAATCTCTATCATGTTCTAAATCTTCACTTCTCAGGTTTCTGAGGCTTGGATTACACCCAGGAATAGGCTGGTGCTTATTAATTAATTCCCTTTGAGGCTGCTCAGAGTCATATTTAACAAGTCTTATTCTGGGTTTGTTGGTCCAGCGTTGCCATAAGGATGACAAGCAGGAGCTGGTGGGGTGGATTCCTCTGGCTCTAGCCCATGGTCTGTCTAATCCAGCCTTGGCAGTGCTCAATCCAAGTACCTCAGACAGGAGGGTTGGATCCCTTGCTCTGCAGAGTTACAGGGTCTCTGCCTGCCTGAAGAGGTTCCTCCCTATCCAAGTCATTAGTGGTTGCTTTACATTCTGGAACATGAGGTTTATGTGACTCCAAAATGTAATGGAAAGGTGGAGAATGCAACCTACAGAACTCTAGACCTCAGTAATTAGACACCCACAAGTTAATTACACGCTGTACAAAAAGAACAGTGTGAAAAGTCATTGCAAAAGTAATTCTTACCTGTTCCAAAAGCTGCCTTTCGGTGCCTTGGGCCAGAAGCACCTTGATTTTCTAGTCCCTCTCTTCCTTCAGCAGATCTGGAAGCCCATTGCGAAAGAGGACGCTGCCATTGCACCAGATGAAGCCGAGCTCACCTCGCTGCCTGCCATGGACCTGCTGGGACAGAATCCACCCAGGTCCCACTTGATGCTCGGCCTCACCTCGTGGCAAACCCCCCAGAGAGCAGCTGTGACTGCTCCAAACCACAGAGATCACTTTACTCTTAGGAAGAGCATTTTGGTTGAAGTTTATCCCGAACCATAGCCAACATTTTACAGTTAGTTGAATACTACAAAGACAGGACATATAACTTCCTAAAAATGTTGGAAGAAGCTAAATTTATTTCTTAAATTGAGTTTGAGGATAAAAAGTGCGTGAAAGGCTGGACACTGATTTCTAAGGCAGCAGTTTTCCAGAAGGCAAACTGAGAACTGTCTCTTTAAGGGATTTTTTTTTAACTGAAAATGATTCCCTGTCAGTTTTAAGATTAAACCAATAAACAGAAATAGTTATATTAAGAAACACTCAAAGGTGACCCCTGTTTGCAACAGCCCCGCAAGTGACTAGTGCTGTGTGCTCGTGTGCTGTGTGTGCAGGCAGGCCTGGAGCAGGAGCCCTCCCTGCCCACCCCTGCAGGACTGAGCTGGGACACCACGTCCACAGGCGAAGAAAACACCAAGGGCACGTCCCAGGCCCCTCCTGCTCATGAAATACACTTTATGGCTCTGATGAGCCCATTCCTGATGAGTGATGTGCCCTGCGCCTGCAGGACACCGACAGCAAGGAGAGCACATTCCAGAGGCTGCAAGGTTCCTGTGCTTTGCAACCACATCACCATCATCCTGCTGAGGTATAAGCAGCAATTTCAGACAGTTTTCCACAAAGCCAAGTGCTTCAGTTGTGCCCTGAGCACACACAGCCCATGCATAGCTGTCCCAGCAGCAGGGACAGCTGGGACAGACCCCCTCACTCTATGCTGGGGGGGCCCCGGGGCTGAGCTAAGCACAGGATCAGCCTGGGGGTACACACTGGAGAGCAGGACAGTGTGTCTGCTCTCTCCTCTACCAACACGTAGTTCAAAGTCTGAATCTGTCCATTTTCTGATTTTCCACTCAAAGGAGGACACAGTGACAGAGCTTTGGGCAGAAAGGGGCAAACTGGAGTCTACCTGTGTTCTAGAATGACCTAGGATAAACTTCCTATGGTTTGAAACAGTTTAGTGAACACTCAGAAAGCTGAGAGGCAAAGGTATTATTTTTGGCTGAAAGTCTTCATGGCTGATGCAGGAACTCTCTCGTTAGTTATTCATTGCCTTGACAAGTCTCATAAAACAGCCAGCAGAGCCCAGCAAATACTTTTCTTCACTGTTCTGGAAGCTCAGAAATCCAGGAATTGAACGAGGCCTTGAACCCATTTTATGGGTTCGCTTCTTACTAAACTACCATAAAATATTAAAATCCAGACTCTATAAATAAGGAGGGGAAAGAGCTGTGCATTATTTCTCAGCAGAAGCAGCCTCTCCAGAGACTCTCCCCGAGGTAAGTGTGGTGCTACACAGCCCAGAGACGGGCTCCCCTGGCAGACAGATGATTGGAGTCAATGGACTCATGTCATGGAGATTAGAGACATAAAACCCCCTTGAATCTGCTCTGAACTGGAAAATGCCCTGCAACAATCGGCTCACTTTATTCCTGGTGACCCTGTCCCTGCTGTGAGGACTCTCCCCGGGGTGTCTGGTGGTGGCAGTGGTTAACCCCTGTGAGCCCTGAGCAGGGGCAGCAGTGCTGTGACCCTCTCTCCACAGACACCAGCCGGGCCTCTCCGAGATGGCACAGAGACACAGCCTCGCCATCCCCTACAGAGCACCCGTCCTTGCCATTTCCTTCCTGGCGTGTGTAGCCACAGGTAAGCAATAGAAAGAATCTGTCATGGCTTTGTCCAAGCCCCATCATGCTGACAATTGAAACTGCCCAGGGCTGGGTGATGTGCCAGAGCAGCATCCCGGTTTTCAGGTGTTCTGGAGGTCATGCCCAGAGGACTGTCTGGAAACCAGGCTCTAATTTTGAGAGTAGCACAGAAGGGAATGGAGAAGCTTCGGTGTTTTCCAACAGTATTGTGGCAGCAGCACAGGTTTGACGAGGCATGGTTTCCAAACCTGCTCTAAGCAGTGAGAAGTGTGATAACTTTGGCCACCTGGAGACACCAGGGAAGAGACAGAGAGCTTCAGAATCCTTTATATTCCCAGGACTTTAGTACCCTTATATTCTGAGCTATACTTTTAGTTCATTAATCCATGACCCAGGCTATAGTCGAGAGTTTAAGCCCATTACAAAAAGTTGTTTCCTGTTTCGGTTCTTCATTTACTTTGTCCTGAGATTTGTACGTTAGACAAACTGCAGCTCTGCAACAGCCAGTCTCAGCCTGTCCAGGATACAGCTGAGGGGCTGATTGACTCATTCATACTTCCAAGGGCATCCCGCTCCAAGTGAAAAGGAGTCTCAAACAGTGAGCACAAAGCCGAGCACCAAGCAGTGCTGTGGCCGTGATTGGTGGCAGGAGGGTGAGCAAGACCAGCAGGACGAGGAGGATCTTTTGCTGTGTGTTACATGCTCACTGATGGGTTTTAGACATTTTGTTGTCACAGATCAGGCCTTGGCATTCTGTCAGTCAGCTGCAAAAGCCTAATTTTGACTTTAAATAACTGTGAAGGAAGCTTTGAGATGAAGATAACTTCTTGTCTCAAAAACTAATGTCCCACCTGAAAACGGCTGTTAGACTGAAACCTTGAAGTCTCAGCTCCTCCTCGAAGGCTGAGGCCTGGACAAGCAGAGCAGCTTTTGTGGGAAGGGTACAGCTTAGTGCCCTCATCCTCCTTCTTTTGCAGGTTTGGAACTGACCGTAAATAACCACGCTGCTGACTTCCCCCTGTCTGCAAAGCCTGGCCATTCTGTCTCCCTCTCCTGCCTCGTCCACAACAGCAGCCAGGCCGAGCAGCTGCTCTGGTACCGGGGAAATGGGCAAGTGGGTCTCGAAGATGGGAATAAAGTGAACATCAGTAACATCTGCATATACCCAGTCAACGAGTCTGACAACGGAGTCACCTTCACGTGCAAGCTGGCGCGGGACAAGTCCATGCAGGTGTCTGTGATCCTGGATGTCGAGTGTGAGTGGCCAGGGCGGATTTCTGAGCGGAGTGCCTGGGGTGGGATGGAGCATGGGCTGTGCAGCCCGCTGTCTGGGCTGTGTTTTGCACCCTCCTGTGCTGTCTTCACCAAGAAAAAATGTGTTTAGGAGGAGATAACGCACATTGTAAGACACTCCCTTTCTACAGTGCCTCTTATGGCCTGATGTAAGGCCTCTTTTTTATAGGGAGTGGGTGGGCCCTTAAGAAAGATGTTCTGGATATGTCCCTGACTCCACCTACATTGTTTCTCAAGAATACAAGTCAGGGCAGAGGAAATACAGGAGTAACAATCCCTGCCACTGACTGCCCTGCTGATTCCTTGGGGGTCAGGAAAGGCTGTGATGTGTTAGACCACTCAACAAGGAGCACAAGCAATGTGTGAAGGGAACTTTGTGTTAAATGGTGGGCATTCTACAAGTATCTGAAACTGAGCAAGGTGGGGTCAGTCTTTTCTTCCAGATAACAAGTGACAAGAGGAAATTGCCTCAAGTTGCACCAGGGGAGGTTTAGATTGGATATTAGCGAAAATTTTGTCACTGAAGGGGTTATCAATCAACGGAACAGGCTGCCCAGTGCAGTGGTGGAATCACCATCCCTAGAAGGATTTAAAATATCTGTAGATGCGACACTTGGGGACATGGTTTAGGGGTGGCCTTGGCAGTGCTCAGGTAATGGTTGGACTTGCTCTTAGAGGGCTTTTCCAACTTAAGTGGTTCTGTGATTCTATGAGCAGCATTATTACTGACCCTTTGAACTGTATTACTGTGAACAGTTCCTCCCCAGCTGAGTGGAGAAGAGACCCTCCACACTGAAGAAGAGAAAGATGTTACTCTGACCTGCAACTCCAAATCCAACCCTCAAGCCCAAACAACTTGGTATAAAGACAACAACAAGTTGATCCTACAGCGAGGTCATCATGAGCTCTACCAGACGAGTGAGGTCTTTCAACTCTCTATCAGAAAAATCCAGAAGTCTGACAATGGGACCTACACCTGCATGGCAGAATCTTCCTTGGGAAGGGGGACAAAGGATTTCCACCTGATAGTTGAAGGTAACAAGGCTGCTGTCAAAAATTAAGCTTTACCGTTAACTCTCTGTTCGCTTTTATAATGACAGCAATCCATTTATATTAAGAAGTGTAAGTGGAATGTGGTAAATTCCCTGTGTTAACTTCTAAGAGCACAGCAACAGCAGGGAGCTCTCCCTGCACCTGTGCCTGGGACCACAGCTCCAGAAAGGGCTTGTCTGGCTCTACCTGTTATTGAAAGGTGTTTGGCAAGTGTGACCTAGAGATGGCTCATCCCCCTGTCACACCTTCCACACTGACAGGGCACACTCAAGTGTGGTTTAAAGCATCTCAGGTCTTACATGAAGCATCTTACTCTGACCACAGTATTCTGTCAAGCCCAAAGAGCTGCTTAAGGTTCCTCACAGAAGTTGTTCTCCAGAAGTGACTGTAGCCCAGTGCTCAGGTCTCAGGTAGGTGACACTGGGTGAGGTGACCCACCAGACACCTATTTCCTGCCCTCTGTCCAGGCCCCTTTTACTTCTACACTCCTGGCACAAGGGAAAAAGCAAAGTGAGCTCTGTCAGTGGTGCCTCTGGACACCCTTATTTCTGAGCATAGCAGTGCCTGTGGGATCTTCTTCTGGAGCTGATGTTTCAATTCTTCTTCAGTTCACTAAAATACAGGCTCAGCTCCCTCCTTTCCAGAGGACTAGCACACACAGTCAGTCTGCAAACAGCAGAGAGAGCAACAGTGACAGCTGTGGGAAAAGAAATATGTCTTTCTGCAGTCCTGTGAAGTTTTCTGGGTTGTATGATTGCACTAATTTGTCACATGTCCAACCTCCTCTTTCCTGACAGAGAAAAAACCAGTTTTTCCCAAGGAGGCCGTTATTGCTGCCATCGTGGTGGTTACAGTCACAGTATTTTTTGGAATTGTGGCTCGAAAAGATAAATTATTTAAGGTATGGAAAGCTCTAGTTTCATAGGAAAAAAACAAAACACTATTGCTTGTTGCAATGCCTTGGGTTTTTTCTGCCTTTTCTATTCTACTTCATAGTGTTGCTTTCCACTGTTACAGAACTGATACATACATCCTGAGTTAGAATTACCACTAGATAAATCAAATATTACATATATCAGGGAAGGCATTATGTGCTTGCAATATATTTGTAACAATACCCCTGTGGTCAGGACATGTGAAAGATAACAAGTCTGTTTCTTTCTTTTCAGTGCTTCAAGAAATCAAGGGAAACAGCTCTGTAAGTATTTAACTGCTTATTCATGCTTATTCCAAATGAATCTCCTTCTTTAAACTTGGCAGAACCTAGACAGGAGCACTCAGCATGATCCACACCTCTCCCAGAGGAGGGGGGTCCCTGGGAACATGGCAGGACAGCCACAGATCCTGCCCCAGGCTCCTGCCCCTGGCCTGGCCACCCCAGCACCCTGGCCACATGTGGAGGCATGGGGGGAGAAAGCCAGTGGTGCAGCCCCAACCTGCTGACAGCTTTCTGGTGCTGAACACAGCCCATGTGAACTCAACTCACTTGTGGGTTTGTTCCTAGGAGGTGATTTTTCATTTCTCCTGTTCTTTTTGCTGCAGGTAAAGAACAAAGATCCTGTGCACGCCCAGAAAACATCATTTCTATGGGTGGAATTAAGGCCTTGTGTGAGATGATGAGATAAAGCACTGAAATAAGTGTTTCGGGGTGAAGTTTATACATTTTTTCAAAATGTTAGTAGTTCTTTGCATAGGTTGATTCTAACCTGCTGTTGGAGCACTGCTGTGGAGGACAGGCTGCCCGGGATGATGCCAGCTCTTGCCCTCCATGCTTACTCTGACAAGGAATGCATGTGCAGCCAGGCACGTGGGTTGTGGGTCAGTCCACAGAGGAATCTGCCCAGGATTGCCATGGATTGTGATGTGGATGCACACAAATGAAGCGAGGTGCTGAGCTGGCAGCTGCTTTCTGTCCTGCAGTGCTGTTCCACAGGGTGCTGGGGTGGTGGCCACCCAAGTTCCTGCCCCTTCCCACTGACCCTGTGGCCATCTCAACTTCTGCCTCGTGGCTGAGACCAGGCCCCAGGGCTCGGGGCAGCCCCAGCCGCTTGGTAACACACAGAGTGATTGCTCCAGCACCAGGATGGCAGGAAAACCTCTCCATCCACGCCTTCCCTCACCAAATGTGCCGCTCCAGCACTTTTCTCAAGGTCCTGGCAAGCTGTGGAGGCCTCGTCATGCCTTGGAATGGTACATTGCTAACACTGTCAATAAACTCGGCACGCTGTAAATCAATTTGAGGCTGGGACACACCAGCACTGGGCTCGGAGGAGCAGGGCTGTTACTCACCAGGGAGCCTCCGCAGCCGGACCGGAGCGTGATCCAGAGCCCGGCCTCGACTGGTGTGCCCAGTGCCCAGGGAGGGCCCTCGGGGAGCCCTGTCGGTGCCACCTTGTGCCCCCGTGTGGTTTTGTTGTGGTTTCCTGGGTGCCTGCTCTCAACCTGCCCTGGGGCTGAACCCGGCAGGGACTGGGGTGACACTGCAGGGACAGAGCGGGGGTGACAGAGCAGGGGCAGGGATGGGTCAGCAGGATGGGGATGCTCCAGCTGGGTGTCCCTTGCCCAGCTGGCACCAGAAGGTGGCTGCTGGAGCCCCATGCAGCCCCCAGCACTGCTGCCCCTCTGGTGGGCGTGAGGGTCAGTGTGAGGGGTGTGAGGGTCAGTGTGAGGGTCGGTGTGAGGGGTAGTTATGAGGGGTCGCTGTGAGGGGTAGTTATGAGGGGTCGCTGTCAGGGGTCAGTGTGAGGGTCAGTGGGAGGGGTAGTTATGAGGGGTCCCTGTGAGGGGTCGTGGTCAGGGGTCGCTGTGAGGGTCGNCCCGGCCATGAGGCGGGGAGAGGGGGTGAGGGGGGCCGTGAGGGAAGAGCTCCGTTCCCTCGGGGAGGGGCTGCGGGCGGGGGGCTGCGGGCCGTGCGGGGGGAGCCTCCCGGTTCCCTCGGCAGCGGGTCTGGGGGCGAGGAGTGAGGCGCTCCCCGGGCTGTGTGTATGTGTGTGAGAGGGTCCCGTCCGTGCTGGGGACCCGCCGCCCCTCAGCCGGGGGGTTCCCCGGTGACGCTGCCCCGTGTCCCCGCAGGGCTCAGCACGGAGAAGGCCGTGGCCTTCAGCCGGCGGCTGCGGGCCGAGCCGCAGTTCCTGCTGGCCCAGAATGTGGCGACGTGCAACGACCCGCTGGAGGTGTGTCTGCAGCGCCAGGTGGTGCAGGACACCGTGCAGGTGTTCCAGCACGCCGTGCCCGCCGAGGGCAAGCCCGTCACCAACCAGAAGAGCTCCGGTAAGGGCCGTGGGTGGCGCTGGGGGACCGGCTGCGGGTACTGGCACTGCCCCAGAGCCCTACATTTGGGCTCCCCAGCAAAGCTGAATCCCCACAGCATCCTCCTGGGTTAATAACAGACTTCAGATCACAGAGTGTGCCTCTCTTCGCTTCACAGTGTGACTGAGACCTGTGCTTGCAGTAAAAGGTTTCAGAGCTCTTTGGTGTGGCCAAGGCTCGAGGCAGAACTGTGTCATGACTCTCCTCTAAAAGAAATTGTTGCGCAGATCTTGAGCACAGACGTTCCAGTTTAATTCTTGTTCCTTTGATCTCTCAGGGAGATGCTGGATCTTTTCCTGTCTCAACGCAATGCGTCTTCCTTTCATGAAGAAATACAACATTGAAGAGTTTGAGTTCAGCCAGTCCTATCTCTTTTTCTGGGATAAGGTACAGTTGTGCAGGTTGTGCTAGTATGGCTTATGCAACCGGGTGTTAGTGTTGGGACAGAACTTGTTTTAGGCTGGATTGTTTTAACGATACATCTGGAAAACCTATGTGAGAAGAAACTTGCAGAGTTCTTTAAAATGTGTTTGAAATGCAGGTTGAGCAAAGCGGGACTTCCAGCTTGAGAAGAAAGTTGTTGATGTTTTGGAATAGTGAAAGTCTTTCTAAGAGTTACTTGATATTTCAGAAGCTACTTGATACTTCAGGTGTTACTTGATATTTCATAAGTTACATGTTGGAGGCTCAGGGGAAACGTGGCTGTCACTCACGCTCGTGACCTGCTGGGTGAGCTGTGTGTCTGCTTATCCCCCGAGGGAAATCAAGTGAAACTAGTGCTAGTTTGGGCCTGGCTTCATTGCATAACTTCTGCTTCACATTTCCTGTTCCCCTACCCTGGAGCTTTGTGCTAACTTGCTTCTATTTTGTCTGTAACAATAAAGTTTATAGGGTAGCCCCTGCAGGGAGAATAAAGATTTCAGTGGATGAGCAGAAAGTAGCTGTATCTATTTTGTACTTCCAAACAACTGAATATTCAGCAATTAATTAATGCATAATGTGTCAGTTAAAAGGCTTTTTTCCTGTATGTTTCAGGTTGAGCGTTGTTACTACTTTTTAAATGCTTTTGTGGAAACAGCTCAGAAAAAGGAGCCAGTGGAAGGAAGACTGGTACAGTTCTTGCTTTCCAACCCCACGAACGATGGTGGACAGTGGGATATGCTGGTGAACATAATTGGTAAGAGAATTGGTCATTAGGAGCCCTTCCTGAAGCTGCACACTGGCTTGAGATGGGGAGTGGAATAGAAGTAGAAACTGAGTTTGAGACCTGGTAATTTGTGAAGGAACATGTCATTAATCACTACCTTTTCTAGTCAAAGACCTTTCTCATGCCAGGCATAGATTGTCTTGCATTGCTTTTGCATGCTGCTGCTGAGAGCTCAGAAGATCAACAGAAATAATAAGATATCCCAGACTTCCCATTTAGTAAAAGGGTTCAATGCCTTTTTACTTCAGTCATCAACTCAGCATTGTTTATTTATGTCCATGTGTACAGTTTTAAGGCACATGGTAAGGAAGAAACATTGCCACACTTGGGTGTGTCTACAAGGCAAGAGCAGAACTACTTGGGGTTGCAGTTGGTGTAAAGATCAGTGAGAGGGAATTGATGTGGAATGTGGCAGTGCTGGTCTTACAAAGATCCACGATGAACGGGATCCTCCGCTGATGGCGATGCTTATTTACGCCAGCATTTGCCTTCATTTGTGTTGTGAAACAACGTGACACCTTTGTAAATCAACAAACCAATAACTGAAATTTAGAGTCACAAAGAGAATTTGTTTCTTTGAAGCCTGGAGGTTCCTTTTTCCCCCCACCCAGTTGTTATAAATATTTAATTGGGGCAAACAAGATTGTGGCTGCTGCAGTTACATCCAGAGCCTTGCATGGTGCAATCTTTGAGTGGTGCTGTAATGGAGGAAGCAGTTGAGCTCCCGCTGGGTGTTTTAAAAATGTTGAAGAGGAAAGGAGTCTGGGAAGTTAGTCAGTAACCTTAGATAAACTATATGGAAGGAGTCATAGGGGGCCAAGTTCTTTAGAAGGTGCTTCAGGAGCTTAATTGTAAAGTAATCAAGTTTTTTGTGGGTTTTGTGCTTTTGTGGTTTGGTTTTTTTTTGTGTGTGTGGTTTTGTTGTGGTTTTTTTTTCTTCTCTGGTGAAAAGAACTTCTTAAAGCACTAATTAGTTTAGAACTTTCAAGTGTTGAGTTAAATGATACTGAGCAGGGCTAAATTGCAAAGGCCACACTGAGGGCCCCTGTGGAACATAGTTCAGAGTTCAAGATTCAGTCACAAATTAAAATGTAAACCTGAGGTATTTGTTACCTTTAAGAGGCTTTCCCTTATAATCTCTGCACAAACCCCCACTCTATTTGGCTTTTACATGGGTATGAGCAGAAGTATGGGCACCTGTTGTGTGGAAAAGCCAGTGGTTAACCTGTAGTTTTATTCCTTTTAGAAAAGTATGGTGTTGTCCCCAAGAAATACTTCCCAGAGTCTCATACCACAGAGGCTACTAGAAGGATGAATGAGATCTTGAATCATAAGGTAAAATTGATTTAGATGATATAACTAAGGGGAGGAGATGGGAATGAACCTGCTGCAAATGTTCCTGGCCACCTTATCTTTATTGACCAAAGTGTTAAGTGCATCCCAGCAACTTAAATTTATTTGCAAGTACCCTAAAGTCTCAGCAAAGTCTGATGTTAATCTTGAAACATGTAGCAGGAAGGTGTGTTTGTGGAAAATGTCCATTGCCAGGCTGCAGTAGCTTGGCTGTACCTTATGTGGTTTTATAATGGTTATTCCTAATCTTCAGATTTTCAAAAAAGTGAATTCTTGACATATGGCTGCTTAAATCTGTTTCTGCAAAACTAGCATATGGTGTCTAGGTAATTTTTTCCACCCCGTCAGAATTTCACCTTCCAGTATGCCAAGGTTTCTAGAGATGACTGTCAGATTTGGTGAAAAAGGTAAAAAAATATATTTCAAAACACGAATCTACTTTCAGTATAGAAGTGCACAGCTTAGTCTGAAGGAAGGTGTTAACTGACCCCCTGAACTACAGAAATGAATTAACCTGGGAAGGTGTTAGTGTAGGTAGCTAGATTAAAAAGGTAATGAAAACATTTTTTTTTACAGTGGGCTTTGATTATTTTTCCAGTTCATGTGCTACATGCTCAGGGAAAAATGGCTGCTGAAATCCTCATGAAAAATGCAAAATACATGCTGAAATAAGCTAGGCATAATAAATGTTGCTAATGCTATTCTAGCCCTGAGCATGGCAAAGCAGCTGGTCCTGAGGGAGTCCCCCTCACTGTTCCCAGCCTTATGGATGGTGACAGTAATGGGAAGTGTGTGCTGCTCCTGCTGCAGCTGTGCATGCAGTGGGGAAATGCTCCTCTCTGCTTATCAGCCAGGAGATCAATGATGCATTCGAATTGCAAAGTGAATGTTGCAGTGTGAAGACAGGCTGTTCTGTGAGTCACAGGGGTGCTGATGTGTGTGGATGTTGTGGCATCACTTACAGGACTGAGAGAAATCAAGCTTTAGAGCTTAATGGCTGCAAGCCTCACATCAGTGGCTGGGAAATTGCAATTGAACTGTGACTATTTGTTAATTTTTTATTGTATTTTGGTAATATTTTCGTTTTAAAGCATTAAATTATCTTGTTGTTTTTTTAATGAATCAATCTCAAATGAAGCCTTCTGAAAGGTGTTTTCTGTTAATTTTGAAAACACATTGTGAAGAGTAAAATGGGCGTTTGAAACAACTGGGTGGGAAGCCCTGAAACTGATTGGGTGACACCTTTCATACCCTTATAATAAATGACTTTCTTTTTAAACAGATGAGGGAATATTGTTTGCGGCTAAGAAATATGGTGGAAAGTGGAGGCAGTAAAGGAGAACTTTGTGCTGCCATGGACATGATGATAGAAGAGGTAAATAAACTTGTGTGACGTGAATCTGCGTGGAACACAAGCCCAAGATGGAAGAGGTTCCTTACTCTTGTTCTGTAGCAATTTGATCGGCCAGAACAAGTGCCTTTTGTTGCCTGATTGCAAGTGTTCTTGGAGCTATCCAAGGGAATTTATTTTGCAGTGGCTTGTTGCTTACCTAATTGAGTTTTTCTAACATTTCCAGACAATTATCTTGAATGTATAGATTTCAGAATGATGACATTTCAGACATCTGCCCCTGCCTGCAAGAAAGTAGCATTTTGTGTCTCGAGAGGTCAAAATAGTGGCCTGTCAGACTCTTATAAATAGCAGGAAGGAGGTTGATAATGGCCTTCTGATGGCTGTGAACACAGATCTTGTGGCACAAGTGTTGTGCAAAGATTCCCCACAAGAGAGCAGAAAAGAACCACAAAAGGGAGGTGTCTGCACGAGGCTGAGTCCATGGGCTGATCCTGGGGGATCATCTGTTTCTGGCTGTGTGAATTAACTTGATCAGCCAGTGCAGTGTGTCTGTAGTGCCTGAACCTCCACCTGCTCACACTGAATGGGAGCGACTCATGTCATTTTTTAATCATTCTGTACTACTCATACTTGGTTCTCAAACTGCTAAAAATAACTGTAAAGGTTGAAGCTGTTTTGGTTTGACCAAGTGCACACATTTTAAAAAGTACATATTTATTTCTCAAACTTACAGTGCCAAGTGACCCAGTGGTTTAATGTCTGTCTTTAAAAGACTTGCAAAATGAAATGTTTTGGTGTTGTGTTAGTTTTTCTGCAATCCAGTGACCATCAGGCAGAGCCCTGCGTTGGGCTGTTTCTGTCAAGTTTTAGGCAGTTCCACTAATATGCAAGTACTGATTGTGCTGGTTTGGGTTCTCAAAATTGATCTTTGCACTTCGTGTAAAAACCTGTAGCTTCTTTTTGTCTAATTTTAAGGTCAGATTAAAAGAAAATGGAACCATGTTCCTTGGATTTCATCAAAACAGTTGTGAAATGCATTCATGCCTTAAGGGGAACAGAATTCTGTGCTTTGAGCCTACCCCAGTATGTTGCCAATCAGCACTTGGGTCAAAGGTGAATTAATATGACTTCCATCCAGTGTGTGTCCAAAAGCCCTTGGAGGATTTTACAGCAGGCATCAAAAACTTTCTAGGGATGGTCATTTTTGTCTCATCATTTGTTTAGACCCCCTCTATCAAGGGGTCCTGGATCCTGGAACTGACCCTAAAGGTTTATTAACTGATTGTACTTTTTTCTGTAAAAGGTTTTGCTTAATCCTCTGATGTTAACACAGCATTTTCTCCTGCAGTAGTGACAGTGGTTTGCATGTGTTTTTATGTATGTAAGTGGTGTTGCCTCTGGTTCTTTATATGGCAAAGCAGAGCTTGGTTTTGTTCTGTGAGGTTTATTTGCATAGCAAATCTTGGTTTGCTCGTGCTGGGAGCAGCACTGGAGCTGAAATGGGGTAGTTACATATTCACTCCAGAACTGTACAAACATTCTTCTTATCAAAGCAGTGCACAGCAGGTCAGAAGTTGAGATCAGTGCAGTTCATGCAACTGAATTTTTCTTCTTTTACTGTTCTCCTTTGTAGACTCTTCCTTATCAGCAATATCCTTTTCCCCTCTTTACCCATTTTGTGTTCTACCACAACCCACTATATCTCTGCCTTATCTGGGTTCTAGTTGTCACTGGGGTGATGTAAGTCACCTCTGAGTTAAAATATGCTTATTTTATATATTGTTGGAGGAAGCCTGTGAGATACAAAGAGATGGCCTGTGTTGGGTGTGGTGGCAAAACAACCGAGGGAGGCCCTTCCCAGGCTGCGCTGCCTCTGTTCTCTGGAGACTTCTGTCTCCATCACTTTCCTTCCTCTGGCTGGAGCCCATCTGCTTGCAGCTCTCCTTTTAGGCATTTTTCTTGCTTATTTTGTTTTCACGGCCTCATCCCTCACCACTTGTGATTATCTGAGGTAATGTGGGTGTACCCACAGCAAATGGTACCTTTTGTGCAGTATGTGCAAAATTTTAATTCATAGTAGTTCAGGGATTTATGTTTGCTCTTTAGCATATTTATTGAGAAATAAATGTGCAAGTTCCTACAGTAAAAACCTCATGCCCACACCCTTGTTTCAACCTGTAATTAATCTTTTCACTCATTTTCTTAAATTACTTGGAGCAAGAACACCTTTATTTTTATTTTGTGCACAGGTCATGTTACTTAGCATAAACAGTGCACTCCTTTTAATGTCAGCACAAAGAGCACACTAGCACAAAGTCACTTCTTATGGAGCCTTTAGGATCCATATAAATCAACTCAACCAGCTCCAGAAAGAGCAAGTCAGCTTTGGGAAAGGTAAGGAAAGAGGAAAGTGGGAAAACTGCCAGCCTGGGAAATCTGGCACAGGCCATGGGAGTTGGATCCCAGTATAGAAGGTGCAGTTGAGATTCGACTCCCTCTCCTCTTGGTTTAAATAACCTGTTGGTTCCTTGCAAGCAAGAGACTTACCTTGTGCTCAAGACACCGACAGAGCTGAAGACCAGGGTCAGCTGAAGTAAAACAGATTAAAACCTGTTTGATTAAATTCCATGTCCCCAGAGTACCTGTGGCAGGTCCTGCTCAGTGTCCCTACAGACACTCATCTGGTTATGCTGCCAGTGTGAGCATGTCTTCTGGTAGGCCCTGTGAGAAAGTACATAGTCGTTCTGAAGTGCAGTTTGATATTCTGATGTATAGGGAGACTGCCTTGAAATCTGGTCAACTTTGTGTGCTGTAAATCTAAAGAAAGCTGCCAGCTGCAAAGGATGTCACAGGCAGCAGGCAGGGACCTGGAATTAAATTGCGTAACCTGCCAGCTCAGCCCTGAACAGAGATGTTGTTAAATGTATTAAAACTGATGAGGAGATTATTCTGCTTCTTTTCAAAAGCCCATCTTTGAAATCCAAATGAACATTACAGAAAAAAAGGGATTAGTACAGAGGAAACACTGGGATAAAATGCCCATGTTAGAAGGTCTGGTTTGTCTCTGCATGGGGCAAACCACCTGATGGAACAGGTGATGGTGAAGCCTTTCTAGAATCAATTTGATAAAGTTCCTCTTGCGCTGGGCAAGCATCTTGTGGGAGGAGCTTCAGAATTACTTATGTAATGTTGAAATGAGACTGGACAGTGTCCTGGCTTTTGCTTTTGGCTGCTGCACTCTTTGGATAACCTGGAATTTGTGGGTTCACCTTTAAGCTTCTATTTTGCCTGATGGTTTACCTGAGAACATGAAGTGTGAGAATGGGAGAGATGTGGTTGATTTTCCTGTGGCCTTTCAGATTGGTTTTGAACTGCTGAAACACCCAGATTTCAAGGGATGAATGCCAATAATTCCTGTGTGTGTTTATTCATGTTCTTCAAGGTGACTGTTAAGATCCTATTTCTGCAGTTGGTTCTCACAGGGAGAAATCCATGTGCCAGTGGCCCTGCTGTGGGAGGAGAGGCAGGCTCCCTCAGGCTCACAGGTGTTTGCTTCTCTGGGCAGGTGTTCAGAATAGTGAGTACCTGCCTGGGCAGCCCTCCGGAGACTTTCTGCTGGGAGTTCCGGGACAAGGAGAAGAACTACCACAAATATGGCCCTATGACACCAGTGCAGTTCTACAATGAGCATGTGAAGCCTTACTTCAACATGGAGGACAAGGTTGGCAATGCTGAAGGGCAGGAGCTTTCCAAGACCTTTGTTTGCTGCTATGCCACTTGTTTCCCACTGTTCCCAGTGGCTGTAACTGCAGCACATGGGATGGGCACTGCTTTCCCCAAGTCAGATGGCCCTGTGTTTATTCTGCCTGTTGTGCTGTTTGTGCTCTACCCTTCAATCACCTGTGATCTCACGTTGCAGTTCCACCACGATTTTGCAATGATAAAATAGGCAGTGATCTCATCAGCTGCAACATATCATGAGACAGCCATTGGAGCAGGAATAACATGCAGAGCTGATCTGCCACAGTTAGGAGGTGAACGTAGAAAACAAAACACCTTAAAAATGCCATCTTAACTAAGTGGCTTATTTGCTAATGGGACAGACAGCTAGCTGGGACAAAAGCCATGCCCTAAAATCCTTTCAGATTCACTGCTTGAAGATTTCAGTTACATTGCTCCTTTTTGTCACATCTTGGTTTTTGGCAGATTTGTTTAGTGAATGATCCTCGACCTGAGAATCCCTACAACAGACTGTACACAGTGGAGTACCTGGGCAACATGGCAGGGGGGAGGAAAACACTCTATAACAACCAGCCTGTGGAGGTCTTGAAGAAATTAGCTGCAGTATCTATTAAGGATGGAGAGGTGGGTGTGGCTTCTCTTCATGGATGGCACAGTGCAGCCTGTGCCAGGTAAAACCCCTGGGATATGGCCTAGACATGGCCCTTCCTTCTCTTTGCAGGCTGTTTGGTTTGGCTGCGATGTGGCAAAGCACTTCTATGGCAAGCTGGGAATCAATGACCTGAATATGTGAGTAGAGAATCAAACCAGGGTGCCACTGGGATACTTGGCAAGGACACCAACAGTCCTTTAGCTGCTGAAGAAACTAATTTGTACGTGCTTTGGATTACATACCTTGAAAGAGTGCATTTAAGTAATTCAGTAGCAACAGAAAAGTTTTCACTTGTTAGTTAAATCTGAATCCTTTAAAGATGCACTACAAGTAGTTTTTAAATATTCTTCCTTATTTAAATTGTCTAATATCTGGTAAGAAACTCCTAAAGGGATCAGTTTTTGCGTTTATTGTGACATTAAAATTAGTTGAACTCCTATGCCTGTGCACTGGCTCCTGGGACAGGGCAGTCTCCTGATTCCCTGATTTACCAGCCAGAACTCTCCTTGCATCTGTTTTGATTTGGCTTATTTGGCTTTCTAATAGATTTAATCATGAGCTTGTGTTCGGTGTCTCCATCAAGAACATGAACAAAGCAGAACGACTGATCTTTGGGGAATCGATGATGACCCATGCCATGGTCCTGACAGCTGTCACTGAGAAGGTAGAGTTCACTTCCTCAAATTCTGATGCTGGCAGGGATTTATTGGAGTATCCTGGGTGCTTATTTGTGTTGTGGGCTCAGGCAGTGTGTAAGTTCTGCTGGGATTTGGTGTATGTGCCACAAGGCCTGGTTGTTTATTCTCCTGGTGTTGTTTTTGTCTGAGTGTTCAGAACTATAAATATTTAACAAGGAGGGAAGAGGCTTAGCCATGCCAAAGGACTTCTTTCCTTTTGCCCGCAAACTTTTATTGGAGAACCATTGCATGGTGAGTCCAGTCTGGTTTGGAGCACAAAGCTCCTGGTAAAGTGCTGGTAGGAGACACTTGGGAACAGTGTTAACCTCCTGCAGCTCCCTGGCATGTGATCCCTCAGCCCTCTAATTAGGGCAGGAAAAGTGTCCAAAATAGCTCTGTGGTTGAGATGAATCCACAACTAAATCTGCTCCTGGCAGTATAACAAAGCACATAATGAGGTAAACAGAACCATGTTAAATCTTACAACTCGGGGTTATCTGCAATGTTGATGTTTCCATTTATTTCCAGAAGTTGTCACTATTGAAGTTTCTTTGAAGTGATCTCTTCCTGTCCAACACAACCTTGGCTTGAGAAATAACAGCTTTCACAGCACAGAATGTGTTTGCTTGAGCTCTGGAGTTTGGGGACTCCAGATGGGACTGCTGAATCATAGGAATTTTTCTGAGTTACTTTTTACAACTCAATATAATTTTTCCAGTTTTCTGCATTCTGAGCTCTTAACACTTCTATTGTGTATCAGATTGCTTGAACACTTCTTTAAATATCTAACTAAAAACAAAACTTGTTTTGTAGTGGTACTTTTTTAATACTTATTTATCTATTCATCACTGAAGCCTGTATGTTGCAGTGATGGTGCAGGTTACTGGCAGCTACAGTGTATGGTCTGTATTTTAAAATTAATTTTTGCATACCTAAATACAGTTGCATAAAATGTGACTAAATGTGACCTGATTTTTAAAGGGAGTAGAAGATCAGGATATGATGGTGTCTCTAAAATCAGATCATTTAAAAGTTACCTACAACAAGTTCAGCATTTAGAGGCTTTTCTCTTTCAAAATGGACAAAGTTGTTTTGACTTTTTCTGTATAAATGTTGTCTTAATATTAAACCTTAATCTAAAGGAGCTTTGATAAACTGAGTTGTAAAATGTAATATTTTTGGATTTACCCGCTTCTTTGTAAAGGATTTGAAGATTTAAAAAATCCTATTACAATTTTACAACATCAAAAATTGATGTCGATTAAATGCACCTTTTGGTTAAAAACTTAGTGTACATGAACATGCTCATCCCAGTTCCTGTCTGGTGGGAGACCTTAAGGACTGTCCTATATTTGAGTGAGAATGGAAGCATTGCAGCAACATTCCATTGGATATTAAAAATGGATTTGAGGTGTTTTTCCAGGTTACTTTTTTTGTATTAAAAATATTTTAGTAGCAATGCACCAGACCTGGATCTGTGTCTTTCAGCTGGATTCTTCAAGGGTTTGCACTTGTTCTTCCTAATGCAGTTCTGAATTGAGTGTTGCTTTGCTGTCCTTTTGCTCTAATTCCCAGTTCAGGCCCGTTGTGCATCCTGCATTTCAGAAGGCCCCATGCCCTGCTGGGGGATAGGGATGGCTGCTTAAAGTCTGAATCAATGAAGTTCAACCTAGAACTTAGTTAAATTTCAGTTCTGTGGTAAAAAAATAAGTATTTATTGCAGGCTCTCTTCCTTACCACGTTTCCTCATGTTTTATGTAAGTGGGTAGACAGGTATTTTAGCAAATGACATTTCTCCAACTGTTAGCACTGTGTGACACTCCAGTGCCTGCAGACTTGGGAGTGGAGCTCTGTGGTTTGGTGCAGGATGTGGATGTGGAGAGTGGGCTGCTCTTCTCCGGCCTGTCCTGCACTACTGAATGCCATTGACTTGTTTTGTACAGGATGGGCAAGAAGATGCATTTGAGAAGTGGAGAGTGGAAAACTCCTGGGGTGAAGACCGTGGTAATAAAGGTAATTTATAGTCCTGGGAACAGAAGGCTGAGCATAGTGTTTGGAAATAAAGACTGGTTTGTGTATGGAAAGTATGGGAAGATACTGATAGACTTTAGATAAAGCTCCTGTTTTATCAAAGTTTAAATCCTTCATTATCATGCTCTTAAGGTGGTTTAGCTTATTGCTGTGAAGCTGCTGATTTTTCTTAAGCCTCAATACCAGTTTGCTGTTGACCACAAGAAAATTCCCAGCTGTTATCCCTGTGAAAAAACCCAGCAGCTGTAGGAGTTTGTTCTCCCCCTGTCACACTGGTCAGAACCTTGGTTGTTTTGTTGCTCATAATCCTTTGCTGCAGAACACAAGTGTGAAAAATCTGGTGCTATTAGTCCAAAAATACGATGGTACTTCTCCTGTGTGATACCAGGAATTCCTGTGGGTTTGTAACAGATCTGTACATAAAGCAACAACAGAAAAATGCTTGGCAGTGTCAATAAGACAGGGTCACTTCCAAGGACTGCACTCTATAGGAATGCTTCTTCCTCCAAGTAGGCAAGGAGGAATGAAGACTTGACTGCAACATTTGTAAATGTAGTAAAGCTTTGGGTAACAGAGCTGAGCTTGACTCTGTCACTACAGCAGTCTCCTCTTTGGGACTTCATGCTGGCTGTGCTGGTATATTGAATAGCCTTCCTAAGCCATGTGTGAAACTGAAGTGGTTTGTTTTCTTTTAAAGCATTATTTATCAATCACTGCAAGATTTTGCTTACTGATTTTGTAAAGAAGGAAATTAGGGCATGGCTGGTCCCAGCTTTGGCTGTGAACAGCTGCAGTGCAAACTGTTCTAGCTCCAACAGCTGGCTGTAAAAAACAAAATTAAAAAAATCATAGTTCTGCTTGCCTTTTGGAATCTGTGCCAAAGCCATGATGTGCAGCACCCCCGCCGTGTTCCCCTCTGGTGTGCTGGGCACAGGGACCAGCATGGAGCCCTTACTGGGCTCTTCTGCTCATGCTGGGTGTTCTGCAGGGACTTGTTTTCCTGTTCTGCTGTCCCAGCCTGCCCTGGTGTTCCTCTGGAAAGGCTCTGAGGACTGGCACAGGGCAGCAGCGTGGACAGAGCCCTGGGTCACACAGCTCAGCAGTGGTTTGGGAAAGGGCTTCCAGTTGCTTCCCTGCTCATGGAAACTGGGAATGACTGGGTTGGGGTGCAGCTCTCACCTCCCTGGCCCTTGATGAGGGGCTGGTGGTGTGAGAACAGCCCTGCTTTGCCCTGCCAAGGTCAATCACTCAGCTTTTCCTAAATGAAGTGGAGGGAAACTCCATGGTTTGTCATGTCCTAGTGGGACAGGCTGGATGTGGGCTCAGCTGGGCACAGTCTCACTGGTGAGTGTGCCAGGCTGGACTGTGTGTCCCAGGGCACACAGTCACTGCTGACCACATTTTTCTGCTGCACATTAATCCCAAATGTTGTGCTTGTAAGATTTGGTATGGCAGAACTTTCCCAGGATGTCTTGGGTTTTCTTCTGGGAATAGAATATTTTTGGAAAACTGTTTTAGGACGTGGTCTTACTCATAAGCTTTTGATAACATGAACAACTAACTAAAGCATAGAATATTCTTGGAAAAGTGTCCTAATTTACGTTGTGGCCTCTTGGTCTTGCAGTAGTGTCTGTTCTGAGTTAGCTGTATCCATTCACAGCAAAGTATTCCAATAAAAATCTTCAGTCTTGACAAAACAATGACACTGTTGATGTTCAGCCTTCAAGGCTCATCAGTGTGACAGTAATAAAATGTACTAGTGAATGTTGGATTAAGTAAAGCCACATCAATACAGACAGAACATCAAAACTTGTCTTCAAGTACAAAGTAATTTGTTATGCACTTCTATGCATAATAGAGAATGTAAAATACAAAAATGCCTGGTTAGTTGTGCTCTTATTATCAAACATTTATGTTTTGGGACACTCCAGATGATGCTTGGGTTGTGATGAGATAATACTGGTGTGAGGAATGCTTCCAGGACGGGAGTGCCTTACTCAGCTGCCTTACAGCAGCAGTGTGGATTGGGTTAGTTCTCCAAACACTCCAGTTAGAAGGTGTCTGTCACAGCTTGTTGGGTCGTGTAGGCTCCTTGGCCAGGGGTCAGAGTTGTTTGTTATTAGAACTGGGGTGGAGACTGGGCTGTTTCAGGGTATGGGCTGTTACTGCCAAACCACAGGGCAGTAGCTGAGCCCTGACACTGCTACAAGTGGTACCTGTTGAGCTGTGACTGGGCAGTGGCACTTCTGGGCTGGAGCGTCCAAATACTTTTCAAGAATAGCTCCCCTTAAATGGTTCTAGAAGAGCTCACTTGTCTTTTGAAATAAAATAGGACCTCAAAGTGAGTTGAATAAACCCTGCCCAACCTTGTCCACATGCCATCTGTGTGGACTTTGCTGGATGAGTCACTGTCCCTTATCTGCTTTGTACCAGCGGAGACCACACTCCCTGGAAAGTCTTGCTTGCTGTCTGTGCTTTGTTTTCCTTAGGGAGTTGCCTGGAAAAGTGCCTTGACACAACATCCCATCAGAATTAGGAAGCTTGGCTGTATTTCAGACTGTTGTTTCAGGGAGGTGAATCCCTGAATGATTTCCTTGGGTATGACCAACCACCCTGCTGTGGAACTAAAGGCCATTGAACGTAACTCTTCCAGAGTTTGAGAAGGGCCCTGGAAGGTAACTTAGCCACAGAATCATCCGGGTTGGAAAAGGCGTTTTAAGGGCAAACAGTCCAACTGTTAACCCAGCACTGCAAAGGCCACACTGAGCCGTGTCCCCAAGTGGCACATCTACGCATCATTCAAATTCCTCCAGGGTTGATGACAACTTGACAGGATTTCCTTCTTCCTGCCCTGATTTTTCACTCTTCAGTGTCCAGTGGTAGGTGGTGTAGGAGGGTGAGGACTCAGTTTGTCTGAACTCTCTTGCTGTGATAAGATTCAAGATTTTTCTTATCTGCCTTGTTAAGCAGTTGGGAAGCAGTGCTTGGGTAAGTCCAGCACAAGGAACCAGAATCCACATCAGTAAAGAGGCAGCCAAGGATGATGTTAAATTTGGCACATCCCAGTTGGGTGTGGGGGATACCAGTAAGCCCCAGCTCCCAGTATTTCTTGGACAGGATGATAAAGGGTCCAGCCTGCCGCAAAACACAAGACTTGGAGTCATTAAACACTGAGCAAACAAATGACTATTTGTTGGGAGGAAAGGCAAGGGTTTTTTTCATGTGGGGTCCCTCTTGCTTTGCCCCAAATACATGCTAAGGTGCCAGGTAACCCCTGTGTCCCCTGACTTGCCTGGTGCTGGACTGGAAAGGCTGTGACCCCTGGACTGGGGATTGTGGGATGGAGTCAGTCACACCCTCACAGTCTGGAGGGAGCAGGACTGAAGTCTTGTAGTGCTTGTCCTGGAGAAGGGGAAGCCCTGGGAACAGCCTGGCATTGCCTCTCCTAAGTATTTAGTAATTACATTTATATCTGTTATAAAAGTGTTTCTTGGAATCCTCTGTTTTTCCTCAAGGAACAAACACAGCTGCTGACAAACATTGCTTGTTTTTCGAGATAAAAAAAGTCACTTCCCAGTCAAATATTTCCTTTCTGGCTTATTGGCACTTTCTCAGCCATCCAGGCAAGTTTAATTATTGAATGCTCTTTTGTTCTGGAGACACAGGACATTATTACCTAACTCTGAACCCAGCTTATCCCATCGGATATCTTTTTTTAAAAGCAAGCAAGAAGGGAATACTAAATCACACTATCACATCCCTTGGACAGGGGGTCCATCTGCTCGTTTTGGCATGAAAAGGACTTTCTTGTGCTACATCTCCAGACAGAAGTCAGCTCCCCTGGGGTGTTTCATCTCTTGTTGTGGCTGTTGCAGGGCTGGAGTGCAGAGCCCCACACAGTTGCAGTGTGGGCACACACTCAGCCCAAAGAGCTCTGGGGCTCACGGGCACTCTGGGTTTGCTCTCCCTGAGGAGGAGGCACAGCACAAGCACAAAGGGACTTTGTGCTGAGCCTTTTGGGGGCTTTATTTTGGGTGTCTCCTGTGGTTAATAATGGGGTTTATTGCACGGGCCTCCTGTAAAAGCCACCTGACTTGTTTGCATGTCCTGAGGTTCTGCTGCTTCCTCCCTCAGACACGGCGATCCCAATCGGCACCATCAGGCTGAGATAGGGGGTGGCACAGGCACAGTTCATTATCCTTGCAGGGCACAATTACTTGTTGGCTCTGGGGAGTGAGAGGGTTTTGTGTGTCCCAAGAACTCATATCCTGAAGAGAGAATATCAAGGCAGCTCCCTTTGGCAATGTTTCCAAAATGGCTTCTAGCTCTGGTTACAATTGATAGGGGTTTAATTTATTGGAATTATCTGATCTCTTGCTTTAGAAACAAGATGGTGTAGATAGATACGTTTATTGTCCCCATTCTTTGGATATTTTCTTGTTTCATTTGATTGTGTGATGATACTGTTTAAGGACATGAGGAACTTCTTGTCTGTCTGCTAAATGCTTCCTTTCTCCCAGCCACTCTTATTTTCAGTTCACCTGGAAGAGCTGGTTTGCAATGGTAGTTCTCTAAAACCTGTGATCCTCTAAAAGTGACTTCCCCCACTCCCAGTTCAAATGGTGTTCACTGAAATTCTCAGTAAGAATTATATTAAAGGAGAAAGCTAAGATTTAGTACAGCCTAAGTGTGCTTTACATGGCTTTATGTTTAAGGCACCTGCCTCTTACTGCAAGAACTACAGCAGCAAAGTTTTCTTAAACCAGATCTGTTTTGGGTACTCCCTTGGAAAATTTTCTTTTACACAAAATCCTGGAAACTTCTAAACCCAGATACTCCATTTTACATTCTGCCTTAAATGCTGCTTTTTTTTGTTTGTCTTTTAAGTCTTTGTAATTCCCTGGAGTATTCTGAATGCCTGTTTTAACAGAGGAAACATAAATTATGGGTATTCTGGGACTTGTTTTTCCTAGTGGGCTTCTTGCTTGGCCTTTCAGGGCACACGGAAAACATCCTGTCAGTCTGTATGTTAATTTCCTTGCGATTGTTTGGTGTGTTTTGAGAGATAACTGGTGTGAGCAGGTCCTGTTCAGTTCCCAGCACAGTGTCGTGCTGGTCTGTGTTGTGCTGGTCTCTTCTCCCCACAGGTTACCTGATCATGACCGACGACTGGTTCTCCGAGTACGTGTACGAGGTGGTGGTGGACAAGAAGCACGTGCCGGAGGATGTGCTGGCCGTGATGCAGCAGGAGCCCATCGTCCTGCCCGCCTGGGACCCCATGGGCGCTTTAGCCAAGTGAGCCACGGGGCATTTGCCTCCGAGTCACCCGAAGTAGCTGCAATAGAGAATTCCAGTGGTCGGAAGCCATAGCCAAACAAGCGACCAAGCACTCGGCATGGTCTGTACTCCCGAAATTAAGTTAAGGATCCCTGGGAAATAGCGCTTTACTGACTTGGCTGACTGAAACTCTCAGACAGGCTGCTCCAAAACTCCAGAGGGAAAAGGGAAAACTCATTATGAAAACATGTGGCAAGTGCTGTCAATGGCAGCTTGATTTTACCTTAAATTTGTAATGAAAATCAGTGTAGTAATGTAGTAAAATTATTTTGACCAGTGTTTTCCTTAGAAAAAAATGGGCATAAAAAGCCCTTTAGAATTAATAGCTAGATGATAGAACAACAACCTATTGAGATACTTAATTATCTAATTATGGTCTGATTTGTTCCATAAAAGAATGCCCAAAATTATTTTATATATTTTAGTGTTGCTGAAGTTTTGGAGGGGACATAGGTATTGAAACTGCTAAAAATTACCTTTAGGAAATGTTACCTTCCTGCAGAATTGGGGAGGGGCAACTGTTTTCTTGAGGTTTCCAGTTTCACTTGGTTTTTATTCTTCCAGTACTGAACTGGGACTGGATGACCCACCCCAGGGCCCAGTGCTATGTCTGTGTGCACAGGAGCGCTATTTTTCACTTAATATTAGCAAGAACAACCATAAATATGTTCACAGGTGGAGTTAGTGTCATGCTCAACAGAAAAACCAACATTTTAATTGCTGCATTTCATTTGGTTGTTTTAAAAAACAAGATGGTGCTATGAAGCTTTTGAATAAACACTTTCTAAAGTGACTGGTACAGTTCTGGTTTCTTTTTTCAAATGAGACACGTGTAGCTCATGAAATGGAAGTATGGCCTGCAAACAAACCTAAGGGAGCCAAAATGTGACCATATGCCACATGCTACAGGCACTCAAATAGTTTGAGAATAGGACTGATCCTGTGATCTGAACAGTGCCAGGATGTGTGTGTGTGTACCCTGACAATCTCCCTGCTCCACATGGGGTTTAGTCCAAGGCAAATGAGGTAAGTGAGGATGAAGAACCACCCTGGGACACAACTGCCACCTCCCACGGGGCAGAGGGATGGTGCCCAAGTTGAGGGTGAACTGGAAAAGGATGTTTGGTGTGGCTGTGGTACACTGCAATCTGGTTGGACTTTTCTTCCCTTTGGACAACAGAGGTAGGAAGTTATTAAATGGTTCTGGGAGTGTATCTTGTGCTGTTACACAGATGTCCCTGTGCATGTCCATGTATTGGATACAAAAAGCTGAATCCTGTCTGCCTGTTGCCTGCTGAACTAAATCCAGGTTAGGGCTTGTCTAGGAGTCATCCAAAATGATTCGACCTCATGGCATTAACATGTTCTGGATTGACATTCTAACAGGAATGCTGCTTGGACAAGAGAACTTGGTGTGGAGCAGCAGCAGGAGGTTGTTTCTGTCCTTCAATGATGTGTTTTACTTTGTGCCCTTTACAGGATTCTCTGCAAAAGTAACAAAGCTGTGCTGGAGAATTGCTGAATATTAATTTCTCAAATATATTTAATTATCAGGTTACTATCAAGTATTTTGCCACCATTACTGATTTGTACTCTGTGCTCATCAAAATGTGAGCTCTGTCAAACCATGCAAATGTGTGTGTTGTTTAAGGAGCAGGTGCCAGGAGTAACTGGGCAAGCAGAAGTGTGAACTCAGTTTTGAGTGAGGTGGAAAGTATAAAAATGTCATGGTTCATCCTGGACTCTTGGAGGAAAAAAAGGTCATATGGGATGTATAAACAGAAATAACCCAAAATAGATGTCAAGTTACCCAGCTTTGTTTAGGACTGTTGGGTAGTGAGCTGAGGGCAGGATCTGGTTTAGGGTCCTGCACCTCAGGGAAGATGAAAACTAAAAGGAGTGTCAAGAGGAATGGTAAGAATGATCAGAGGCTGTGAAATCATGACTAGTAAAAGGCTAAAAGAAACGTCGTGTTATGTCAGATATCACATTGTGTTAATTCAAAAATGGATGTTTCAAAGAAGGGAATTCTGTTCCCACTGCTCATGATAAATGGACTAAAAAGTCAGCAAGATTTAGAGAGCCTTTGGAAAGCTTTCTGGTGACAAGAGCTAGAGCAGATTGTCTGAGGGTGTGGTGCCTCTTACAGCCCAGTGAGATCAGCCTCTAGAAAGGTGTCAGAAGTGGCATTGGTGCAGTGGATCCTCCTCTGCAGGGGGATGGACCAGGTGGTCTTTCAGGGTCCCTCCTGGTGTTGGGGTCTGATGCTCAGTCCCCACCTCATGCTGTTTCTTGCTCAGGACAAGTAAACAATCTTGTACTTGCTGCTGAACCCTGGTGGCTTTGAAACACAGCCAGGTCTCTTGGAAAGCTGTTCTATGCACAATATTTTGATTATGACTAATGCATGTGTTGTTTTGGGGGCTTTTTCCTCTTCCAAAAGGTCAGCAATTTTAGTCCTTTAGGATCTTTCTACTTAAGACTTTAACACCAGCTCTTCAGCTTCCTCTGTGCTATCTCTGAGTGTGAAAGCAGCCAGAGAGAATTAACTTTTTCTCTAGAATTTAAGTGACATTTTTGTTGCCCATGGCAGCACTGATGAGGATTGAATTTGATAAATTAAAAACTGATTCTAAGCCAGTTTTTGCTAATGTATTTAAAAGCATTGTCCAGCATGTGCTTATCTCCCAAGCTCTCGCCCAGATATTTCCCTGTACAGCTTATACAATATTATGTTGTTTTTTAGCCCTTCAAGTAAGCACAGAAAATCCACATGTCTAAAGCACGTCACAGGAAATGAGGCCAATCTGGCAGCAGCACCTTTGCCTTTATGCCCAGCAATTTTATAAGGTCACGGTGAGATGGAATTGGGGAAAGTCCCTGATTGTTGCTCAGCAGCCTCAGCTGGGGGAACAGGCCTGGAGACAGCTGAGAGAGGACTGAGGTGCCACGAGCTCCCTGCGGACCCTGAGGAAGTTCCCAGTTGGATCCAGCAGAGCCTCAGCCTGTCCCCAGGTTCACAGCCCAGGGTGATGAAAACAATCCACAGCAATCCCCAGCATCTGTGGAGTGTGTGATCGAGGAACAGGCTACTTAACCCCTGTCAGTCTGCAGGAAGTAGTTCAGAGATGATAAAATCCAACTCCTTCCAACTCGTGGGGGTTTTCCTGTCTGCAGGGAAGCAGAGACTGACAGGACCAAAGGTGGTTATTTTGGAAGGCAGAGTACAGGAGGGGAATGGAAATAATGTGGGAATAAGCCTGGCTTGCTGCAGGTTGTCTCTCAGCAAAGAAAGTTCTAGGACTTATGAATCACAAACCCAGATTACAAAAAAAAAATTAACATCCAACTCATAAAAAAATGCTTTGATTAGAATAAAAAAATAATTAATGCCTACTGTATTTCAATGCTGATTCATCATTTAGTTTGTCCTTTCCAACACCTTAACCTTTGGGTTGTTGAGGAACCACCCGACCAACAGTTTCATTTTCCAGTTTATCAACAAAACTGTAGTTTTCATGTGAACATTCAAGTGTCGTTGAATGTTCCCTGACAGGTGGCAAATACTGACAGATAATGTTATAAAAGTCAACTGTCTGAGGTTCAATCAGAAGCCATAAAATAACTATTCCTAGTGAAGACAAGGAAGAGGCAGGAGAGGTTACAGGTAGTGGCACTCTGTGGGTTCTCAGAATCAGATTTCTCCATTGGAATGTGCTCTTAAAACAGTTGTGGTGGAAACAGCAAACCCTCTCCAAAGCCCATCCAGCTCCCACATGTGTATCCCAGCACTTTCTGCATGGAAAATAGCAGGGCAGGACAGTAAGAATTTCTTTTATCCCAAAGCCAATTGTAACAGCTTCTAAATGTATTCTGATTCCTAACTAAGCAAAAGATGGGAACAAATAAATAATTTAGCATTTGTTTGGTTTGTGTTACTTGGAAAATTGTTCCCATCCTTTTATTGGCAGTGAATCAGAGACACAGAATTATTACAAATCTCTTAGTACAGCTGGTACTACAGTTATTAGGTAATTTGATTGATGCTTCCCATCCTTGTGCTGGAATCTACAGCTGTTTTATCTATGGAGAAGTGTGGAAGTATCTGAAGTTATGTATTAAGTGCTTTTTCTTCCTCCTTTTTTTTTTTAAATGTTCACACTTTACCTAAATCATTAGGATTTGCCCACCAGTGCACAGAAGATTTTGTGAGATTCTGGAATGGGCTCATTGCAGCACCTGAAAGTTTTTCACATCTGAGATGAGTAAATCATGATCCCTCTAAAACTTAAAACCCCAAAGATATGATTATATAATGGGCAGAGGGGCTCAAAGCAGAGAGAATGTATTTATTTATTGGGATAGAAAAAATGAGTTTGGAAAATCCATTCCAGTCTCCTGGCAGCAGTGAGCTGGAAATGTGTATGAAAGGGAAGGCTCTGATTCCTCGGGCCATCCATCATCCCACCTCCCAGGAAATCCAAGCTCCTGCTGTCCAGAGCACGGGGGCTGATCCACGGAGGGATATTTACACACTAAAACACTGTGCTTTGACTTCCAGAAAGGTTTGGTGAGTGAGGCACAGCAGAGTCCTTGCAAAGCCTTTGGAACAGGACAAAGCAGGGGGAAGGCTGGGGATGAGCATTATATGATGTGCAAGGACAGTAACCTGTGGGGGTTTTCCTGTCTGCAGGGAAGCAGAGACTGACAGGACCAAAGGTGGTTATTTTGGAAGGCAGAGTACAGGAGGGGAACTCAGCACGGCAGGGAGCAGTTGGATATTGCCATTTGCACGGAAAGATCAATGATCTTCTAAAGCATCTGAAGGCAAAAAGCTTAATTTGATAAAACACTCTTAATGTGCTGCCCACAGGAGTTAATGGGAAAGCAAAGGTGATTTTTGAACGTGTCTGTGACTGCAGTGCCTGAGCTCTCCTTGAGATGGTGCAGGTGACTCGCCCTGGCCGGCTCTGCTCTGCCAGGGACCAGGGGCAGCAAAGGAAAGTGCCAATTACAGCCCTCGGCTCTGCAGGTTTCAGGGTTTTTCTTTTCAATTGTTTGGAACAAGTCTCTGAAAAGCTGGCAAAGCTACTGCTGCTCTAACAATCAGCTGTTCTTATTTGTCCCCATTCTGCTTTTTCCACCTTTTTTCCCCCCCTACATTGTGGCACTACTTTGTTGACCTGTGATTTATGACTTTTTAGGAACAAATTGTGAAGTACAGGATTGAAGAAATCTTGGATGAACAAAGCTGGAGAAAGAGCATATCAGAAGCAGAGGTATTTGGAGTTGTAGTAGTAAGAAAGGAAATTACTTGTTGATCTTGTAAATGCTTGTAAAGAATTAAATTTATTAATTAAAATTAATTTTAAAGCTTCAAGCTTTAAAACAGAGCTAGATCTTATTTCATTATAAAAATAATAAAAATATTCAGCAGTAGAAATAATTTGTTCTAAGCCCCTTTAATGGGATAATATCCCGGTCCTTCCCATCCTCCTGCAATCTGCAGGTCCACCTGTAAACTTGTAATTCACTGACTCCCTCAGACCCTCCATCCTCATCACCATCCTGTTATTTATGGCTGTAACAACATCCCGCAAAGCTGTCCCTGCCCTGGAAAGCTCCCCTCCTTCTGCCCCTGCCTCCACTGGAGCCTGCTCCCAGCAGAGCAGGCAGATGCAGCCACCCACCTCTAGGAGGAAAGCTGAGCTGCAGCCCTGGTGAAACATAAAGTTTATTTGACTAAAGTGACGCAAAAATTCTTAAAGAGCTCTTTGGCAGCAGATTATCTGGCAATCAGACCATGTGAGGGGGGCTGGTGTACAAAAGCCTCCCCAAGATGCCGAGCTGGCCACAGGCTGAGCTCCCGGCGCTGGAGTAGATGCGGGGGAAGGTCCCTCCGGCTCGGAGAGCGGCACGGGCAGCGCTCCGGACCCAGCCCGGACACAGGTACCGTCGCTCTGTCTCTAGCACGGGGATGTCTAAAGCACCGCATGGCATTCGGGCTGAGCTGACCTGCAGGAACTCTGGGGCTCCAGTAACTTCCACTCCTCGTTGCCTCTTTCAGCCTCAGTTATAAAATCTGAAATGCTAATGACAGGCTGAAATCTGTACGTTACATTTTGTTTCCTTTTTTTTTTGTTAACTCTAAGGTCTTTGATTGATTTCTATTTGATTAATTTCTAAAACATTGGGAATATGTGCATCTAACAAAGCTTTGGGGAGGGAAAAGATGCATTGATTTTTGGTGAAAGTTTGCTTTGATTTTTTAAAACTTTTGATGCTTTTTCTTGCTTTTCTGCTGTTACATGCTCCACTCTGTCATGTTCAGGCACTTGTCCAGCAGTTCTGAATGTTGGGAGTCAAATGCCTGTGAGCAGAAAATGTTCTGACAATCTGAAATGAAGAGTTTTGGCAGTCCACATTACTGCATTACAGATGTAAAGTTATTTAATATTTACAAAAAAGCATTAAGCTATGAGGAAAAATTAAGGAAAGCAGCAGAACCTGAAGGGGGGAAAAGAGAAAAAAGTCGATGCAAGCTGTTGGTTATGTTGAAGGGATAAAGTGAGGTTTATTAACTATATTAAGTTGTCTTTTAAAAGTTAAAGCACAATAAGTTATCAAACTCAATGGGACGGATTTATTGTAAGTAGTAAATCAGAAGAGCATGTCCTATGTATTTATAGTCAATTGTGTTTGCCGAAACCAACTGGCTTGCTGGGTTAGTTTGCTAAGAAATACCTGAGTGTAAAGAAGGAATGTAATGTAACTGAATATATAAATAGGAAAGGAAAACAAGTTTCCACGTGTTAAGAAAGCCTGGGGGGGAAAGGATCATGAATTTAAGGAATCTGGATTGTTGAAAATGTTGTGGCATTTTTTGAATGTGGATTCTCAGTTGTCAGACTTTTACCAGGGAAGGGCTCAAACACTTGGGCTGCGTCTTCTGGTGCTCTTGATGGTGAATTGACCATCGTTTTCTTGCATAGCAAGGGACAGTTGTGGGTCCATTTTCTAACTGGACAGGGTGTGATGAATTTCAGATGGTTAAATTAAGTAAAAATGCTCTAAGAGTGGAATTTCATAAAGCCCCTGAATTGTTCCCACACATGGAAATGTGCAGTGTATTTGAGCTCTTTCCTGCCTTCCTCCATGGAAATACAAACAGCTGAGTTTTCACTGGTAACAGTGTTAGAGCCTGAAATGCTTGTTCTGTGTCCTGGTCTCCTTCCTGTGCTCATGTCCGAGCTCTTTTCCCAGCTGTTGATCTGTATCTGACAGAACTGTTACAACGCAACCAACCCCATCTCAGGGACAAGGGTTTCATAAGGAACTTCAGTAGAACTTGGAGTCTGAATACAGGGCTGTAATTCAGAGACAGCCATTAACAAGCCAAATGCAAAGAAACATCATCTGTTATTGAAGAATGGTGCTCTGTTTATGTGATGATGTTTGCTATGTTATGACTCTTCCTCCAAGCTTACATAATTTGAGGAAGAATACAAGAGCAGTATCTTCCCTCTAAGCTTATCTGTTTCCTTGCACTGCCCCCAGACACTCTCAAGCCACAAAATGTATTTCCCCTCTCCTGTCCTTTAAATGACTCTCACTAATTTGGCAGCATTCCCACTAAAATACAGTGCCTGTCTTCTAAACGAATTTTTAAGAGTATTTCCTGCAGACTCTTTAATTTCAGACTGAAGCATGGATAAAATTCTGCCCTAAAACTCACAGCACAGGTTTGTATTTCCCCAGTTGTTGCTTTCAGAAGCAGTATTTTCCCCTCTTACCCATGTTTAGCCTTATGTGGGAATACAGGAGTTAACTGGGGAGAGCCCACTCCTTATGCCACTCTTTAGGAAGCACTTTGATTCTCCCAGGAGGGCTGTTGTCTCACCAGCACTACTTGCTGGGTGCACTTGGGTTAGTAAGAACGTGAGCAAGCCCTTGGAGACTGCAAATTTTCACAGACAGGACCCATTGTCACCTACATACTGCAGACTTCCTATAGTTTTGAAATCTGAAATGCAAACTGTCACACGTGCTCACCTAATGAAAACAAGACAATAGAAAAAGATATTCTAAGTGTTCATTTTTATATGCAATCAGTGTGAGTGAACACACTGTTGGAGGGTCATGGCTCATATTTTGGCTCAGAGGTGAGAAAGTTGCCCCCAGGAAAACAGCCCAGCCTTCTCCCATGCAGGATAAATGATTTCTATCTTGTCATTCAAACTTCTTGCTCGATATTCTAGATAAAGGTGATTTCCTTGGACTCTCCATTTACGTACAACAGCCTGTGGGAACTGCAAGGTGTAATGTGCAGTCAGGCAGCTACAGGACTTTAACCATCTGAAATACTTAGTGATAAAAGGGAGATTTAGGACAAGTTAACAGAAATCATCTCAGTGTTTGATCCTGTTTGCCAACACCCTGGGCTAACTCTTGCCTTAAGGCTCAAAGTGCTTTAATTCCCTGCGAGTACCTGCATGTGAGTGCTGGAGCAGAGGGAGGGCTGGTGGTGCCCTGAGTTCTGCTGCAGGAATGCAGCTGGAACCCACTGAGTGGCTGCTTCTCCACAAGCCTTGCTTTGCAAAATTAGCACCTGAAATAAGAACATAACTTGGATGAACTGGAATACATAGAAATCTACAAATTTGCAACTGTGCAAGGGAAAATGTGTTTGATGATTTGGAGGCAAGTCATGACTCCTGCAGGCAGGCACAGGGGGCTGGACAAGTCCTGGGCTGCCAAGGCACTGCAGCCACACCTCAAACACAGAACCCTCCAGGTGACTCAAGGCTTTAAGATTTGCCTCCTTGAAGCATCTGCTATTTGCTGTATCTCAACCTCAGTGCTTTACTCACCCAGACATGTTAAAAGGCAATTTCTTCTTTAAAAAAAAAAACAAACAAAATACAAACCAGCAGGAAAATCACTTTGTTTTAAAGTGCTGGAAAGAGTTGTTTACTCTGTGGCACAGCATTAAAGGCAGGGATTCCCACACTGCCACGATACGTCACTGCCTGCTCCAGAAAAAAACCAGGAGATGAGCCATCAGTTGTGCAAAAGGAACCAGACCCCTGGCCAGGGATGCTCCTCGAGGATTGCTTTGATAGCAGCAGAGGAGCCAGATTTATGCATCAAGGAACATAGAGGGCTTTTACATCTACAGTGCTGGTTCAAGTTTAGCTCTGTGTGAGAGAGAAATAAATATAATTTAATTAATATCTGGCTGATGTGAACTGCGTTGGTGGCTCCAGCCAAGCGTGTAGAAACACATGTCTTCAATTATCCATCCAGTGTTTCAACAAACAGGCAAAGCAGGGAATAGTTGTGGTGGACACGCTGCTCTTCCCGGGTCGCTCCTCTTTAGTCACTCTGTGCACAGGGAGGGTGCTGTTCCCAGCCTGGCACCTTCCACGTGCTCCTGGATGGAAATACAGAGATGAAAACTGCCCTGCAGAATAATCTCCAGGCTCTCAGGGCCTCCTCCAGGAGCAAAGTCACGTCCACCAAACGCAGATCAGAACCAAGTGAAGGCACAGATATCTGTCTTCTTCCATGTTTTATCTTCTCTTTTTCTTCCATAGCTAATTATGGGTGATAAGAAGCCAAGGTGCAGTTATGTAAGAGCAACCTTTGCGATAGCTCAGATTGAAAGGAGGTAATAAACTGCTGTTCCTGAGATCATTCACTGTCATCATTCCAGCACCTGAACTACTCAGCAGAGGCAGAAGAGGGCAAAATCCTTCCCTAACAGCATCATTTTCCCTGGGTATCTTCCCTGCTGTCCTAGCATACTTCCCAACCCCAAGAGCTCTGCTTCTGCAGCTGTTTACTGTTTGTAGCGGTCACGGTTCCTTCAAGTATGTTTTTTCTTGAGTTGTAACAAAGCAAGGGGAAAAGTACATTCTCCCACAGTTTTTTACAGAGTAACAAAATCTTCTGGTCCTGTAACTGTTCTGTTTTCATGTGCCAGCTATGCCCCTGTGAACTCCAGAGATTTCCCAGGACTTTTTATGAGCTGTAATTCTGCTTCAGAAAAAACCAGTTCAATTTTCAGCTGAAGCCCCTGAAAATTCACAAGTAATTTTGCGTATTTGAGGCTCAACCTACTGAAAATTCTACAAAAATATTTCAAATAATGTCATACTTCTTTCCTGTGGTCTGCAGAAGACCAGAAACAGCTCAGATCTGGAGAGACAACAGTCCTGACTGTCACAGATCTTGGAAATCAACAATACACTCGAAGACCTCCTCTCAGCAAAGAAAGTACTGAGAAGTATCTTTGTGCAGAAACAAAGAGCTTTACAAACACAGTGAGAGTTTAAGCCTCAGGTATGGAAAAATCAGTCCCATGAGATAACACAGTTAAATCAACATCCTTTACTGCTTTCCCATTTATGGATGAGAGGTGTAAAGTCCAGAAGGGCTCAGGTTACTTTTCCATATTCCTCCCTTGTATTTAACATGCTCGGTACAAGGGGAGGATTGGCTGTGAGCTTCCCTAGGAATCCGATGTTGACACCAGTGGTGATAGGAGTGTTTCCATCTACAAAAGCTCTTTGGGGACATTTGGAAGGTTTTGGGCTCCAAAGACATTCAGGTTTTCTAGTCCTGCAGGTAAAATAGAAACTCCTGTTTTTGATGTTTCAGTCTTTGTGGATGATTAACTAATGGCAGCAAAGTAATTACTCTTGTAAAAATTCACATTAATGATGCACTGCTTGCTTTTTGACGAAAAGGACATTATTTGGGTAAGGACAGCATGGAAGCCTGGAGAACCAGAGATTTCTGAAAGTTATAAACAGCACCTTCAAGTGACTTTTATCTCATGAACATCCTCCTGTTTGCTCTGCAGCTTGACAACTTTCCTTCTCTTTTTCCTTACAGTGAGAAATGTTTAGAAGAGGTCTAACAAATTGTCTTTGCAAAAGGCTGAAAGCTGGGAAAACCTTGAGTTTTAAAAGCTCTGGTAATCAGCAAATTCTAGAAATAAGCAAATAATATCCCTTCTCTGCTTTAGTTTTCCCTGCAGGTAAAAGTGAAATAATACTTACTGTTGTGCTAAGATGTAGCACAGTAGTCACTGTGGTAAAATGCATTGAAAAGGCAAAGAACAGATGTAATTGTAATAATTTAATCTGTGGTGGCACGATGCAGGCTGTGTGACTCTTTGCTGGCTATAAAGCAGGGTTACTGCCCTGGGGAATTTATAGCACAGAGGATCAGCTCCTGTTGCACGGCTTTGTTGGGTAAAGGCAGGATTGCCATTACCTGAACAAATGCACAGAAAACAATCCATAACCTGCTAAATCACAACTCTTCTTCTGTTCTCTTCCTTCTGAAGGAAAAGTTGTGTTTTTCTTTACTTCAGGATGGGTTATTTCCCTTGGGGTCTGTTTTTAGCACACATGAAGAGGGTGCTGGGCAGCAGCACAGAAGTGCCCAGTACCCTTCTCGGGGCTGGAACCACAGTGTCAGCAGATCCAAACAGAGTGAAAGATGCTTTTATCTGCCCAAGGAGTCAAATAAAACTGGGGACAAGTTCTGTCCTTTAGACTTACATGTTAGTTCTTAATCAAAAGAATCAAATTGAAGTTTATGATCTTTTCTTCTTGCTATTAGTGTTGACTGAGCCTCAAACCTTAATTGACAAAACCTCTGAGATTTAAATACTTTTCTAAAGTTTCATTTAAGTCTTCCAGGTCTGCTGCTAAACAGAGCAGACACTGTGGGATTCTCAAGAAAGGTGGTCATAAAATGTAATTTTTATATCCATGGTTATCTCCTATTTGTTTAAATCATTCTTTTTCCTTCATACTGGGTGAATTAGAAATTGCCACAGGATGAGTGGGTCAGTCACAGGATGAGCTTAAGGAAATGACAATACAAGTCACACTGATCTCTGAGCCCAGTTTGCAAACTGGCAGTGCCACAACCTCCCTGGGTGTGAAAGCAGGTTCACAGGGAGAGCAGAAGACACAGGACTGTGCCAGCCTGTGAGGTGTCCAACAATGCCCCAAGCCCAGCACATCTGCCCGAGGGGATGTGATGCAGGTACACCGATTTCTGCTGCAGAAGAGGATGATTGCTTCCCTTCTTTCTCCGGACAAAATCCTGAATGGATTGGCTACTCCATGATTCACATTGCATGCTGTGATGGTTAATTATGTCCAACAGTATTTTAATCACAAAATCTGTCAGTTTTAACTTGAAAGTTACCAGCATCAGTAAGGCCTATAATGGATTTTTAACTCTTTTTTTCATTTCTTAGATGGTGCTTGTGCCTTCGGTCTGATGGATTTAAGTATGGAAGAGGAATTCTAAAAGTGGTGGGAATAAAAGCGTGGGAAGACAAGCCACGAGGGGACTCTGTGCTAGTGTCTGTCTGCAAGTGATCAGAACAAATCTCAGAAAAAATGGAAAAAAAGGCAACAGGCAATGAGACTGAGCCACTGACTTCCAAGAAAGATGTCTCAGACTGTAGCAAAGGAGAAGATTGTAAAGAGAATGGACTTGTGGTCAGGAACCCAAAATCTGCCCTGCGGCTGGTGGAGGATGGCAATAAAGTCCATCCCAGCCAGGGGGATAAAGGGGAGGCAGCCCAGATCTCCAATGGTTATTCAGCAGTTCAGAGCTCGGCCCCCTGCAATGGGATGGCAGAGGGGGAAGATGCCCAGGGCACAGCCCCGGCAGCCACAACCACCACCACAACCACCACATCCACCACCTGTGGAGCTGAGGGGCAGCAGCAGCTGATGGAGCTGGAAGACAGAGAGACCTGGAGTAAAAAAATTGACTTTCTCCTCTCTGTCATTGGATATGCAGTGGATCTGGGAAATGTGTGGAGATTTCCTTATATATGCTACCAAAATGGAGGAGGTCAGTGCCTTTCAGCTGTTCCTTAACGATGAACTTTGCTTATAAATGGGTAATTTAGTGGTTTTTAAAATATCATGCATAACAAATGAACAGAGGGGAATTACTTATGTTTCAAGCAGCCTGGAAATCCTAAATATTGGAATAGGATAATGTTAAGATGAAAGAAAAACTACTTAGCAAGATTAAAAAAGTCAATCTAACTAGGAGCTGAGAGCCAGTTATGTGCAGAGTCACCCTCCAACAGAAAAGACTCAATCCCTGTGCAAAGGAGTATTTTAAAGGCAGATAACCAACAAGTCAAAACCAACTCTGGCTAAATTAATTATTTATCTGTCGCCCATCTCACAGCTGTACCCATTGTAGCCAGCAGAGTCCTGGTGAATCCGACATGTACTCGTTACAGAAATGTGAGAAGCTTGGCCTGAGTGTTGCTTTTTGTTCACACTGCTAAGTAGTTACTCGTAAGAGAAATCCCATAGTAATTCAGCATGGCACACTGGCTATGGAGGGGATATGCATTTTCCTTGTGGGATAAAAGGAACTTTGTTTATGGAGTGCTGGTACTGCTGGAAGAGAAGTCCTATGAAGAGTTGCAATCATCTGCTTTCTCTCTTGCAGGAGCATTCCTCATTCCTTACACAATCATGGCCATCTTCGGAGGGATTCCTCTCTTCTATATGGAATTAGCACTAGGACAGTACCACAGGAATGGATGTATTTCCATTTGGAGAAAAATATGTCCTATATTCAAAGGTAAAGAAGGGAAATGGAACTTTCTGAGTAACTGGAAAATTTTCCTATAAAGGTGAAATTTCTGGGGGAAAAAGGAAAATCTCATAGAACCAAGTAAGGCTTGTTCTACAAAAGATTTTGACTTTACAAGGAAAGCTTTCCTAAAACTCTATGTACACTTGCACTTGTGTGTGTACTCTTGTATACATCTATAATATGAACTCTCAAATTGATTAGGTAGGGGCTAGTCCACCTCTCTGAGCCGAGCCTGAAAATATAAACAGAAGGTAGTAAAAGGAGGTGTCCTCTGTGCTCATTTACTCTTGTTCCCAGTGTTGTAGCTCTGGTCTTGTTTTGTTTACTGAGACTGCAAGATGCTTATTTTTAAATTCCAGAAGTTTAAGGAACAGGTAAAAAACCTCTCTAAGCACGTTCTGTCTTGACTAAGGATGCTTTACTGGAATCAGAGCCTGAGTGTTTCTGAAGTCACATGAAATTCCAGCACTGTAAACACTTGGGAGGGTGTGTGTACATCCTGCAGAGCTGCCTTAGACAATTATTAATGGTAGTTGATGTTATAACCAATTTCTTTTATTTTTGGCCTAAAATTTACACTGACTGAATGTAATTATTTCCCACCTCACTAGGAATTGGCTTTGCCATCTGTGTAATAGATCTTTACGTAGCCTCCTACTACAATACCATTATGGCTTGGGCCTTTTACTACCTCATATCCTCCTTCACGGCGGAGCTGCCATGGACCAGCTGCACAAACCCTTGGAACACTGACAACTGCACCAACTACTTCAGCAAGGACAACATCAGCTGGTCCACACACTCCACCTCCCCCGCAGAAGAATTTTATACGTAAGTGCATGTAAGTGAGGATGGGGGCATTAGACACACTGGTGGAGCATGTCTCAAGCTGGGCCCTGCAGGAGAGCAGGGCTTAATGTTACCGGCACCCTCCTCAGAACCATTCACATCACTGAATATTTGGAGGTGTGTGCAAGCTTAGGGTGTATGGGAGTACTCAGCTACCATCACTTATTATCCCTGCTGTACCATTAATCAAACTTAATTCAAATAAAATAAATCCAAAATGTCCTGACTTTGAAGGCTACTTATCAAGGCCTCAGGAGTCCTTGTAATGCCGACACCACAGTATGGGACTGTTCAAAGCAAACTTAATGTAAGCATTTGATTTTAAAAAAATCTATACCATGTTTTTCTTTCCTCTTTCAGGCGCCAAGTTCTACAGGTGCACAGGTCCGAGGGGCTGGATAACCTGGGGGGCATCAGCTGGCAACTGACCCTCTGTTTGTTGTTAATCTTCACCATTGTATACTTCAGCATCTGGAAGGGGGTCAAAACATCTGGCAAGGTGAATGCAAAAGCAAGATAAATCAGCCTGGTACGGTACAGCCAAGAGGCAGTTCTAAATGAGCCAATTAACTGTCAGGGAATTATCTCAGATTGTCTTCATGTCAGGGATTATAGGCTGATGTATTTGGGAATGCTGCAGAGGGATTGCTGTTGTTATCCAAGTAATATATGACAATAGTAAGTTGCACCCCTATTCTCTGGGCAAGAACAGCCCTGCCAAGGAAAGCAGGCACAGATGTGCAAACTGCCTGTTCACAGACCTCCCAAGAAGTCCATGTGAGGATGTTATAAATGCTAAGAGGTATAATACAAATATCTCATTATCCCTGTTAACTTTCTACCCGTGGCAAATGCTGTCTTACCATCTTCCCCACAGGTGGTTTGGGTGACTGCCACATTCCCTTACATCATCCTCTTGATCCTGCTAGTGAGAGGTGCAACTTTGCCTGGGGCTTGGAGAGGTGTCCTCTACTACCTGAAACCTGACTGGGAGAAACTCCTGGCCACGGAGGTAAAAACCGTTATAAAAGGGCAGAGATTTGCTTTTAGTCTATCAGTGTGTATAACAGCACATACAAACTTCAGTGTCTATTTTCAGCATGGAGCATGATTGAACAGATGTCTTGGCATGGACTTAAAAGCCTGACTCCATGCTCTTGTCTAAGCAGTCCTAATATTCTTTCTATAAAGAATTTTAGAGTCCACTATAAATTTAGCTTGAAGTAATTGGCAGAGTTCCCATACAGTGGTTGAACAGAATTAGTGATGTAATTAGAAAGAAAACAAGTGACCAAACACTTTTTCATCGGGAAAATGGTGAACAGCCTGTAGAGGAGGAATAAATCAGGCCTGATAGACCTCCAAAATTTGAAAGCAAAGGAGTGAGGACAAGGCTGAGTGAACCAACAAACCCCAGGCACTCCAGTGTCTGACTCAGCCTTGAACTCTGGGGATGACAAATAGTCCATCAGGCTCAAGGTTGTGCTTACTTCACTACCTCTGAAAGCGTCTGGTGAGGAGGGTGATGGAAAAACCCCAAAGCAATAAATACTACAAACACATAGATTAAAAAATTCTAATGTTTGCAAGTCTGCTGCTGCCCAGCTGATATGGAGAGTTTTGAATGAAGAGGAAATGAAAAGACACCAGTCTCTGATAAAGCAGCATCTCCAATAAGGAACCACATCTTCTGAAAAAGCAATAAGGGCCATTGATATTGTATTGGAGGTATCTGGAGTGAGGACAGCAGATTGCAATCTGTGTGCTGGACGATGACAGAGCTCTGTCTGGATGATACAGGATGGCCTCACACAAGGGAAGAGAATATTAGAAATGAGTTGTAATGAACTCCATGTTTCAATCAAAAGAGGATAAATGAATGAGACTTTCACCTTCAGAAAGAGAACTGATATTGTACTTTAGAACATTACTCATTAGGGCTGTGGCCACTTTTCAAGTACAACAGGCTTTTCATAACAAGATCATCACACTTGCATCTGTCAGGGCTACAATAAAGCTGAATTGAGTTCTAAGGACTAGAACTGCATCCACACAGTCAAATGTATTTCCATAAATCTAGGAAAAACCTGGGCAGTGATCATCTACTACTTAGCCTGGAGGACACATAGCCAAACACAGGACTATTCCACAGCACACAGACTTTGGAGACAGACTGCAAAATCATGGATAGAAAGTTCCCTATACCTGTGTTAAACTGTTTAAAGGCAAATCACTGAATTAATGTAAGATGCTGTCAGAAGTGAAACTGCCACAACAGGGTAGAGATACAGTAAGTACACACAGGCACCAAAATTAGAGTAGTTATTTACAACAGAGATCTACAATAAATATTCATATTTCAACATCTCCCTGAACAGTGTGTGTTAGATGAGGACTAGGACAGAGGCAGACCACTGAAATACCCTTTTGTAGGACTAAGTGATATTCTGAACATGGCAAATTCATCCAATCTGTTTCACGTATTTTTTTCTTGATCTTCAATATTTTTCAGGTTTGGGTGGATGCAGCAGCTCAGATTTTTTTCTCCCTGGGACCAGGTTTTGGGGTCCTATTGGCTTATGCCAGCTACAACAAATTCCATAACAACTGCTACCAGTGAGTTCTACCTTACTCTATAAGTAAAACCAAGTTAAAAATGTAACTGTGGATATTTATGAAAAAGAAACAGGATGCTGGTGGAAGGCACTGGAATGTCAGACCTGTGTTATCTTAGAAAAATTCTGTTTTTAACCTGTGAAATAAAATTCTCAATTCTTTAATATTCCTATAGTAATTCCTCCTCTTTTAAAACACCAGTAAACAACCAACATTCAATCCAGTGTCAGACTAATGTCACAGCATCTGTTTGAATCTGAAGAAGTAGTCATGGGTTGGTTTTTTTACTTCCTTTCAAATCTGCTGCTTGTTTTTTTCCCCCTGTATTCCCCATGTTTTTCTAGGAGTCTGTCCAGATTGTTAACTCACCACACCTGGTTGTAAACCACCCTTTCTAGCAGGTGCACATTCCCTGACAGGAGTTAGGTCTTCTGTTGCAGAGATGCTCTAGTTACCAGTACCGTGAACTGCATGACCAGTTTTGTGTCTGGGTTTGTCATCTTCACTGTGCTGGGATACATGGCTGAGATGAGGAACGAGGACGTGTCAGAAGTTGCCAAAGACACTGGTAGGTTAATGTTCTGTACACATCTCAAACTGCTTCTAAGAAAGAATGTGTTTATATATAACCTTCTAGATTGAGAGCGGCCCAAATTATGAGAAATATCGAGTATATAATTTGAGGTACTGAGTTACGTTATGGTAAGGGCTCTGTTACACAATACAGCTCCAAAATTAGCCCATAAATACAGCATATACAAGTCAAGCTGCACCTCCAGACATGTGGTGGTAACAGCCGTGGGAGTTTTTCCCCGGGAGATGGCTCGGTCCCCACAGCAGCACTGGCTGACAATGATCCCAATTCTCTGCCACCAGGACCCAGCCTGCTCTTCATCACGTACGCCGAGGCCATTGCCAACATGCCTGCTTCCACCTTCTTTGCCATCATCTTCTTCCTCATGTTGCTCACACTGGGATTAGACAGCACGGTGAGTAACTGGTCAGGGAGACCGCGGGCTTTTGGATCCTCCACTGCCTCACCCCCACAGGCATCACAAAAACAGAATTACAAATACTTCACTGTCAGTGAGGGTTTACAGCATGACTGGCAATTCCAGGTGCCTTCTGTAAGACAGCAACTGTAACTCCAATTTTTGCCTAAATATAATGAAATGATTTGTCACTGTCATACTGTGACAACTAGTAACAGGCCCAGAAACAAAACCAAAGCACTTGATTCACAAACTCCTGGTTTAATGCAGCCTTTCCAGGCTGCTTCTTGCTTGTAAACCTACAAAGCAATTACTAAATTCTGGAAGTTTTTCAGACAAATTGGATTTAAAAGGTAGGAACTGGAGGTGGCCCTCTCAAAGGCACTGTGAGAAGGAGGTACACTAAAAACTGACCATGTGACCTGGTTTTGCAGATGGAGAATTAGCTCCTTGCAGCCAGGCTGAGCTCAGCTGATTTCACATTCATGATTCTACTGAACCACTTGCCCCCTCCCTGCATCCTAGTGCCTGTAATACAGCACTGCCTCTGGATGACGGTCCATTCCTGCAGATCCCTGAAGACCAAATCCCCACCTAGAGAGTTTTCAAGCTGAGGAATGACTTGTCTAACCAGCAGCCACACCATCTCAGATCAAAGCACCAGTGCTTCCATGCTGTAAAGCTCCCTGAAGCACTGAAACACACTTTTAAGCAGGTAACACTGCCCTCTATTTTCCAGTGATTTTTCCATGCTTTTCAGTTTGCAGGGCTAGAGGGAGTGATTACTGGAGTACTGGATGAATTCCCGCATGTCTGGGGCAAACGCAGGGAATTGTTCGTCCTTGGCCTGACCATTGTTTGCTTTTTGGGGTCACTGGCAACCCTGACCTTCGTGAGTATTTCATCCCTCTCAGCCTTCCTCACTGGCACTTTCCTGCAGATGACAGCTTGGAGGGAGTAGTATTTTCTGAAGGGAGTTTCAAGAAATCAGATTAGATCTCCAGCCTGTTTTCTTTATGCAATAGAAATCTATTACTTGGAATAAATGTGAACAGTATTTCACTAGGAAATGTGTTGCAAAATGATCCCACTGCAACTCAGTAGAACTCTGATGTGCTACACATCATGAATGACAGGGCTGCTCCAACTGCTGCATCAGCCAGCAGACAACCCTCCAGAAACTCCTTGTTTAAAAATGGCATGAACTGTTAGAATTTCCACAATGTTTAGAAAGTATTTTGAATTTAAAAAAAAAAAAATTACCAAAAACGATTGGCCAGAAAATGCTGTAACTGACTGTTGCCATTCTCCAAAAATTTCTAGTAATGAATTTCCTCGGTCTTCCTTATTATATCACGCCAGGAATCACAATTAGTCACACCAAACAGTTCCTGTGGGGCTTGTGGATTTCATTTACACAACAAGCAGTTTTTGAATAATGAGCGTAATGATCCTAAGGGAAAAAAGAGTTGGCTTTCCTGTCATGTTTCACTCCACTTGCTCATTTATGTGTAACTTCTGTCTCATTTAAGGATAATTAGTTTCTCTCCTCCAAGAGAAACTAACATTAGTCTCCTCCTTCAGGATTCTAGATCCCAAATGGGAAGAAAGCAAAGTAACACTATTTATATCCTGTTCAGTTGCTATGACTCATGCAAGAGAAAGAAAGTGCCATCACAGAAGACATGCAAGAGGCCACCCTGCCAACCCCCACCAAATCCTTCCCGTGTGCTCCCTCAAACCCATGGCATGGCAGCCCCACTGTGAGGGATGTCCACAGAGAGCGAGCAGGTCACCAGCACACTCAAGGACTCCCCTGGCAGGAACTGCCACCAAGGGACAGAACTGAGGGCATTTCCCATTGCTGAATATGCAAGATTTCTGTCCCTGGATCCCTGGGACACTGACAATCTGATCTCCTTTGCAGGGAGGAGCATATGTGGTAAAGCTGTTTGAGGAATACGCCACGGGTCCAGCCGTCCTGACCGTCGTGTTCCTGGAAGCAGTTGCCGTGTCCTGGTTCTATGGTAGGTCTACAAACACTCCAGAGCTCCTGCAGCACAGCATTGTCTCAGTTTCTGCACACAGAGATCACTGATGCCTCCAGAAAAGGTTTACAAAACCTTTTACAAACTCATTGATTAGTAAATCCACGAGAATTAATATTAATTGTTCTCAAAGAGAAAGACATCTGAAAGTAACAGGAGCTACATTTCAAAATAATTAATGAGTCAATATAATTAAGAGTTATAGGAACAAAATAGTCTTTGGTGATGGATTCTGAATTTACTTGCTGGGCATAAAAGATGCTGAGTAACTGCTTAGGCAAACATTAGATGTGCTGTGACCCCTCTCCTCCCACTTGTCTCCACAGGCATCACCCAGTTCTGCAACGATGTGAAGGAAATGCTGGGCTCTGCCCCGGGCTGGTACTGGCGAGTTTGCTGGGTCGCAATTAGTCCCCTCTTCCTTCTGGTGAGTTTTCTTCAGGGCTTTTTCTTTCCAACACAAGAAAATTACCACTTAACAATGCAGTTTCTTAGACTTCTAAAAGCTTAATTCCAGAATTTTCCTGTGAAGTTCTTCAGTAATAATTGTTGTTAAACCAAAAAGGCTCAATTAATGAAAAAGCCAATGCAACGCTGCAAGGTTTTGTTATTAAATCACAATTTAAAGGATTTTTGTAGATGGGTTAGCTAAGTAAGTCTGGGTTCTGACTAACTTTCCTTCTTCCTTCTGCTGAACAAATTTACATTGTTTCGTTGCTTTGTGTTTACCTCAGCAAAATAAAGCAATAGAAGCTGATGAAACACACTGTCAGAGGAGGAAAACCCAAATAAGTAAATGCACTGTCTCAGCAATCGCTGACTGACAACTTTAGAATATGCCACTCAAAATTTACAGCAGTTAATTGCAACCTTTATAAATCTGTAATTCAGAATTGGAAACACTGTCCAAATGTTTGACTGGGCAGTATTATTGGTAACATTTGAACATAAAGTGTTCATTTCCTGATTCAAAATTAGTTCACGCTATCTTTGACTGGCCTTAGTGGGAGCAGAGCAGGTCAAGACAGAGTTTATGAAGCACAGAATGTCGATTTAAGACCTACAGAATGAATTCAAAACATTTGTAATGATCAAGGCATAATTAACAGACTTTCATTTTATTACCTCTAGAAAGAGAAGGGAAGAAAAGGCTATAAATAAAACTGTGACCCCATGATTTTTATAGAACTGTCCTCTTTGTGATCCTAAACCAGTAAAACAGAGGCACAGAGCTCTGGGGATGTGGTTGCCAGGCAGAGCTATTTGTATTCCCTGTGGAACCTAAAATAAGGAAACCCCAGAAGGTGAGATGTTGTTCCTGTAGGGAAATTTTGCTGGCAATCCTGAGCTTTTGATGATAACGTGGAAAAACAGAGATATTCCCAAAGACAATCACAGAATTCCCTGGAGTGTGCCACCAAAATCCATGCATTCATACTTTATTCTCTCTCTCTCTCTTTCAGTTTGTCACTTGCAGCTTTCTGTCCAACCCTCCTGAGCTGCGGCTTTTTGATTATGACTATCCCTACTGGACCACAGTGGTGGGTTATTGCATAGGCACCTCCTCCATCATCTTCATTCCAGTCTACATGGTCTACCGGTTGATCGTCACTCCAGGAACACTGAAGGAGGTACCCAAGATGCTCTGTTGCTTCCACCTCAGTGCCAGGAAGGAAGTGATTCCTATAAATACTACAAGTAGATTTTTCTAGGGACTGATGACCTGGACTTGGCTCTTCTGTTCCAGGCCAGCTGAATGCTGATTGATTTCTGCCCATCCTGAATGACTCACAAATGTCCCCAGGTCTTCATGGGGCTGCTGACATATTCTTATAAAATATTACATCCAGTGATTTTTTTTTTTTTTTTTTTAGCTCTGTTGAACTAGAGGGTCTTCCCAGAAATCACCCCAGACACTGTCACACAAATGAGGCAGTGAAAGGCTGGTTCCCTTGGGTGTATCTGTGAGAAAAGCTTCTTTTTCTCTCCCATATTTACTAGGATTTCTCTGTCATAAATCTGTGGCCACCTGAGATGACAATATTGCGATTTACTGTAAGTTCAAATAAATACCAGTTCATAAAGAAAATGTTCAGTTGGCTCAGGGTATCCAAGTAAACTGCAAAGTCCTAAAGCATTAATATGACAACTGCCAAGCTTTGATTCCAATTATGTTACAAAGAATTACAAAAACCTGCTGTGTACTTTTATAGCACTTTACACCTTCATAGTGCTGAGATAACACCCTTAGGTAGTAGTTCAAGAGGTGTAACTCAAAGTAAAGTTATATTTTATTGTAAGTCTCTTCCTAAATTGCTGTTAGGTATTACCTCTAAAATCAATCAATTTCTAATGCTGATTTCTTTCCAACAGCGTATTCTGAAAAACATCACTCCAGAAACAGCAACAGAAATTCCCTTTGGAGACATCCGCATGAATGCCGTATAAACTAACCTGGCTTTGGGGGCACAGAGGGCAGCGGAAGATGCCACTCGCTCCATACTCCCCCCAAAGAATCACCTTTGCAGCCGAGACAACAACCAGACAAGTTTTCCATGGAGGCTGTACCACTGACAACAGGCGTTTGGAAACGCGATGCCTCCAGCACATTTATCTAAGCAATTCAATGAAATCCACCGTGCCCTTCCAACCAGGCTGCACTGAGAACTCCGTCCCTGCGGAACACGAGGACACCCCTGCTCCACGTGTGGGGGATTAGGTGTGAACCCCAGTCTGTGGCAGTGCTCCCGCGTCTCCCTCAGTGTGGTCGTTCGTACTGGGCAATGTCGTATTCGCTTCTAAGGTTCTAATTGCTTCAACTACATGGAAAAATGCAAAAATATTTCCAATAGCCATACATTACTCGAGCAACGCAGGGTTTTATGAACTAGGAAAACTAAAATAGTTCATTCCCTAGGTTGGAAGTGGAGTAGGCAGAGGGAGAGGAAACAATCCTGAGCAGCACTATATACAGCACACACATCAGCACTGACTTCCTTTTCATTTCCTGCATTTTGTAGGTGGTAATGATTTCTACTGTTTCTTGCATCATAAATACTGCAAAAGCACTTTTTGTGATGTTTTAGGCTTCACTTTCCTTTAGGCCCAATCAAGCCACAAAAACTCATCATGGGTTACTTGACAAGTACTAAAGCTGCCATACTGTTTCCATAACTGAGCTGATCATTGTCCTGACAGCCCTAAGGAAACTACAGTACAACAATGAATTTGAGTTCTGATGCCAGAAAGTGAAATCTTAAAGATCTGCTTCTCTGCTTTACTTCCTTTTATTTTTTTTTAAACTTAACTTAATTTCACACCTAAAATTTGCTGGAGTCTGTGGCCTTTTCTCTTCCTTCCTAGTACAGAAGTAAGATTTAAAAAGTACAGTTACAACTATATAAACTGACTTTGAAGATTTATTAGTTTTGTAGCTTATCCCTCAAGTGTACTTGAAACTTACTTCCAAAAACTAAATTTTCTGAGTTCATTAACTGAAAAAATACATATGAAATGTCAATGTAAGATGAATGAGGTACTCATATGTATCCAATATCAAAGTGTGGGAAATAAAGAAGAAAACCCTACCCAGTTTCTTCTCTCTTCAGACTATATTCAGCTAACAAAAAAATGTGTAATTTTTAAGATACACATACAGGATAGACATTGTCTCTCTGGGTGGTTTCAGCCCCAAGAAATGCCATGTTTTCTGGTGAATTAAGTAAACCAAGAACACCCGATAGCAACACAAGCCCTGCAACAGCCACAGTTGAAACACAAGAACAATGTACTCTGAGGTACTGAGAAAGGATGAAAATTTTTACAATTATTTGAAGATCTAAAAAGCACTGTAGATTAAAAAGGTTCTTCTTTTCCTAAATAACACACAGATAAATTACATCCATGTTTTTATTCTACGAAAGCTGAATTTGAAAGGCAGTTTAGTACTCATTATTTTTTTGTTACATGGTGTACTGGTTTGAGTATCTTCTTATGGTAAGTTCATTTTTTAGTACTTCTATTTAGCTGAGTGGTTGAAATACTGAGAAGTTGATTTCATTTATTGGTATAATTGATTTTTTCTTCTGTTTACATATCCATCTGAAAACATGTAAAATAACCAATATTTATCAGGTAGCTCAACAAGTAGCCATATATTAAAACATCAGTTTTGTAAAAAAACTACTTATATTGATACCAAATGGGCTGCACTGCAATTACAACTGTTTTGAGGAAAAAAAATCCCTTCTTTTCAGCTCACCTTCCACTCATCTATCACATGAGTATAACCTACCCCCTTTGTTCTGAACAGTGACAAGGACGTTATGAAACTGGTAAATTAGGACCATCTTTGCCTTTTAAAGAGAATTAAACTGGAGTTTTAGCTGTACAGAACTAAGTATTCCCTCCGCAACTTGTACATGATGCACCTGTATTAATTTATGCAGCTGTTTAGTTACAAGTGTTGCAAGCTGATTGTAAGTCATCAGTATGTGCCTTGTACTGTAAACTGTTATTGTAACGAATTTAATATTCATAAACCATCTGTGGATGTCTCTTGTGCCTCTCTCACGGGAAGAACAAAGATAAAATCTCAATTCTAAGTAAAAGCAGAATATCTAGTCCAGTTTTCAATATCAACAAGGCTACTGACAAAAAGCAGAGGATTTCCTTCAGTGTTTGAACCCTGGCCCAAGGCTAAACACTCCTTCATTCCATTCCATTGAAGAATCAATGTTCATTACATTTGTTTAGACAAAAGAGCAAAACCAAACTTTTCCACACTTGGAGTATGAGCTTAACTACTTGATTAGCTTACATATAAAACTTACTCAAGTCTCTGTAAACTGGCAGGATCTGCATTTAATATTACTCTCATTTTGTCCAATTACTAAGTTTGCTGAACAAATTATCAGGGCAACACCAATCTCAAAACCTTTTTACATAAGCTCATCTTACTCTGGCATAAAAGAGATAATTTTACTACAACATAAAGTGAAAGATACCACTGAGGAATATGTTGAGAATGTTTTCTAAAGGCTGTGGCCACTGTCAGACATCCTACTTACCTGCTTTGGAGGTAACTTTATTCTCCATTATTAACCTTTGAACAGAAGATTGACAAATCTAAAACATCACTTCCAGTACAACACGCAGATACAGCTATAATAGATAAAAAAGGCTCATATACCTTATTTCCCACAAAAAAAGATGCAGTACAATAACCCACACATTGAAACAGACCCACACATCATTAGATCCAACCCGTATCTTACACTTTATTGTTTCTGTACAACAGGTCCCCAAACTAAAGCCCACATATAAATACAAAATTTATGCATCAATTTAGCTCACAAAATTCCATGCCACGAACAGAAATCTCCTAGATTATTATTCAGGCTGTTTTTCTTGCTTCCCCCCCAACTTTTACAGGTTTGCTTCCCATTTTTGTGAGCATCATTTGGCAACTACTCCTGCTATGGGCTAAGAACACCTTTGTTTCAGGAGAGTTTCAGCTGGTAGAAGGAGCAGGGGCTGCCAGGGGGATGTTTTCTCACCTAACGTATTTAACACTCCTAGGTCTGTCCAAAATCTTTAAGTACCAAGGACATGGTACTGAAGGGCAGGGTGGACAGAATCAGCCACATTTAACATTCCAACTGTATAAACAGACTAAGGGCGAATCAAGTGATCCAGTAATCCATTGCAGAAGTTGTTCTGTTACGGGGGACACAATTTCTCAAAGGAAAGCCAGGAATAAACAGCTAGGATACCCTGTGACTTCTGTACAAGAGTCCACGCAGCATGGCTTTTCCTCCTGTTTGACAGCCCAGATGTCTTTGTGCACCCCAGGGACATTAATCCTCCTCCTTCTCAATGTAGGATTTGGTACTGACCCGTGCCATCTGCCGTGCCAGGTACCGGTCCCGTGCTGACATCACTGTCTCTTCATTGTTCCGTTTGGCAAATTTGCTCTTGCTCTCAGGTGGTTTCTGTGCTTGCTCTTTCTCCTCTTTCTCCCCTTCTTCTCCAGCTTTACGTTTCTGCTCAGACAAAACCCCAGAGCTGGAGCTGCCCTTCTCATCCACCTGTCTGTCTTTCCCCTTTCTCTCTTTTTCCAGATCAGTCTCTCCCTCTTTTTCTAAAGATGTAGGAGTACTGTCCCTCCTCTCTCTGTATTTCCTTTCATCGCTACTATATTTCTCTCTCCTCTCCTTCGCGTGATCTTCCCTTTCTCTGTATTTCTCTCCTCTATCCTTCTCTCTGTCATTGTATCTGTCTTTATCATTTCTTCTTTCTTTCTCCCGTTCCTTCTCAGAGCCCTTCTCCTCTCTCTCCTTTGCCCTCCTTTCTCCTCTTTCTCTGCCGTGTCCCTCCCTCTCTTTTCGTTCCTTGCCCCTTTGTTTATCATCTTGCTCTTCCCTCCTTCTGTAGTGATCCTTACTAGAGTGCTCTCCGTGCCTGTGTCGCTCTTCCCTTTCCCTCTGGTGATCCTTTTCGTGGGTCCTACTTCTCTCGAAATCTTTCTCCCTGTACTGTTCATCACTTCCCCTTCTGCTTGGTCTGCTCTCCCCCCTCCTTGCAGGATGACTTGTTTGGGCTTTGGTGCGCTGCTCTTCCTCCACACTGGATGAGCTTGGTGACCTGGTATGCCTCTGGCTCTTGTGATGTTTAGCCTCCTCTTCACTGCTCACTGAGCTCTCCCTCCTTGTCTTCTTTTTCAAATTTACTTTACTATGTTTGTACCTCTTGTCATCATCACTACTATCAGTTCCTAAGTCGGTATCAGCATCTGGATTATTCTCTTTCTTAGCAGAGGGTTTCACTCGTTGTCTCTCAGACAGGCATTTGTTCCTTCCAGTGGATTCATCCTCACTGTCAGGTTTTTCTTCCTTTATCCTACATTTTTTTTGTTAGAAAAGAAAAACAACATTAAGAAGCCAGAAACCTTGTACTTATTCTATAAGATGACTTCCGGTCAGGACTTAAGCAAAAGATGCTGCTGAAAAGTCTACGAAAGCAAATCTGTCTGTGGCTCAAGTTCCAGGAATCCAGCACAAAGGTTTTCCATTAAGTATCTTTATCTGGTTCATTGCTGCATGTGAGCTGATGAATTTATCTAAAAGAATGACTATGGTTCAGTATCTGCAGGCTCCATCTACGGAAAAAGACATGGATCTGTATTCCCTGTGGAAGCTTGTTGGCAAGTTACAGGTTTTCCTACGTGCTTATTCCTCTATTCACACCAAAGAATTATCCAGACAAGCAGCAGGTTGCATGTTTTGGTGACTGAGGTAGGAACATGGTTTCCATTAGTAGTAAATTTTGTTCATCCAGTATTTCTGAAGATCTGACTCTAGAGTGGCTAGATAGAAATTAATATCTTTTAACAACTCAAAGATTCTTAAATGCAAAAAGCTATGGAGGACTAATCTGGGCAGTAGGGCAGAAAGATTCTGCTTGGCCATTCTCTTCTCGATGATGAGGAAATACATGTTACTCACAGGAGCCACACGCCTCTTCTTTTTAATCACACAGCTCCAGGAACAGTCTGTGGTGCTCTCTCATGAATCAGCACACAGCTCATTAGTCTGAATGTTTGCTGCATGCTTGAAAGCATGGATAGCCTATGAACAATAGCTAACAACTACACTGGAAAGTTTGGTAATTTACTTAGTAATTGCATCAATTAAAATGACAAATCAAAGGTTGATCATTTCAGGGCCATTTCTGAGATCTAAATACTGAGCTGTGTTTGCTCTGTATCCTGCTGTAGCACCATAAGTAAAAACAAAATGAAAATATACACCTGAGCTTATCTGAAAGCCTTGCTGGGAGCACCATCTACAGTACCACTTGTTGCCCCTGGAATCAATTTTATGTCTCACCAAAGGAACATTTCCTTAATTCGCAAGATTAAGAAACCATCTGAATTAATTCAGTCTCATCTTATTACTTCGCTTTGGAACATGCATATATTAAGATTTTAAAATATTCCCACTGGATTCCCTATATGTTTGATTAATTTCCTTTTACCACAGCATCAACACTGAATTTATTTCATATGAATCTGTAAATGTGGAATAAGTACAAAGTTAGAGACTCACATTCTTTTCAAGAAATTCATAGCACAACATCATTTCCTATGACTTACCTCTCTGCTCGTTATTTTACTTTTGTCTCCCTCAAGACTCAAAACGTGCAATGTAATACAGATTGCTAAATATTATGTAAGTAAAAGTAAATGCAGGTTAGAAAAACACTGAGCAGTATTACAAGCATGACTGTCCTCTTGATACTTTTCAAACAGCAACCTCTCCTGCATGTTTCATTTCTGTACCACTGATGGTCATTTTACCAAATAATTCAGTTAATCACATGTCTGAAATGACCAGCTTACCCTACCAAGTGTTTTCATGCCCTCTGTCTAATTCTCCACTGAGTTTGGAATCCCAAAGAGCCAGATGCTGTTTTTCATATCCAAAAGCTTGTTGGAATCACATCCTACCTGGCTTCACGGAAGCTGCATTTAGGCATTTCTTCTTCCCCTACCCTCTGGTTTAAAAGGTGTCTGTAAAATCCACTGAGATCCTTCTGTTTGGTGACATCCAGGTACGCTGAGAGAAAGAAAGGAAGATTGGATTTACTGAGCCACAAACACTCATCACACACAACTCACAACTGACAGACATCATCAAGGTCAAAGTGGAAAAAGCTCAGAGTAACCTGATCTGACCTCTCAGCAGACCATGCTTTGAGCAGGAGGCTAAACAGATGACCTTCAGAGGCCCACTCAACCCAATTTCTGTTATGTCCTATATCCTGTGCTTTACATCTGCTCCTGGGACACTGCACAGAATGTCTGAGGCAAGGACCATAAACATCATTGTACCCCAGGCTCACGAGTCCTTCAACTGACCCTCCCTCAAAAATGAAAAGCATCAACCCAAACAGTACTCACACACACACACAGAGGAGCTTCCTCTGTTCCTTTTGTAACGTGTACAAAGGAAAATAACAGATCAAGTGGGATCTGATTCAGGACCTGCTAATCTGGCCCTCTTGGATTATAATTATCTCAAGCCTCATAGAGATGACAACGTTGTAAAACATGTACAAAGGCCATATTTGTTTTTAAGGACAATTATTTCAGTGTGAATCTCACCCTCGAGAGCTGACTCTCTTCTTTCTCTTTCCTCCTCCTCTGCCCTTTCTTGCAGCTTCTTCTTATAGGCCGAAGTCACAAAAGCCTCTTTGTGTGCAAACTCTCCTCCTTCCATTTCACGCTCTTTCTGAATTTTTCTCTCCATTCTTTTTTCTTGTTCCTTCTTTCTAATCTCGGCTGCTTTGAGGATATTATGGATGTATCTGGGCTAAAATAGAAGACAAAGTAGTTAATGTGCTGAAATTGAGCTGGCTGAGAAAATACCAACTGAGATTGATGGAGATGTTGAAGAAAGTCAGTAATGGAAGAACATTGACAGAAGCCAGTCTAACCTGTTCTCACCCTGCTTGATCACTATCCAAAACAAACTGTCATTCCCTTCTAGATCCCTAACATGACATGCTTCCCAGCAACCAAAGAGGTTGCTGTATTCAAACAAAACACTCATCCCATCTTTGACTAGGAGGATTTTTATTCTAAATGGAATTAAATGGTTTTTGATTTCTCATCCCTCTGTCTTCTGTACTGTAACAGTCTTGCCTTTCTCTTGCTGTAAAGGAGTGAGATGCTTCCTTTTCTACCCACAAAACCTGACAAGAGCTTTCAAATGAAAAAGAATAAGTAACAATGTAGATATCATTTGTCAGGATAATTCAGCAATGCTTGGAAACAAGGCATTGGACTGTGCAAATTGGCTCACATTTCACCAATGAATGCTAATTATTTTAGTCTTCTCACAGTCCTCCAGCAGCTCACTGGTGAGGGAGAAGGGACAATTTATGTCCCCTGGCTTAGAAACAAAAGTCTTTATTACCAGCAGTAGTGTTGTGGCAGGGCCATTGCCTCTAATCCCGTCATCCCACTGTAACATTCTCTTCAGAAATGCCCAGAAAGATACACCCTGTATCCATCATAAACTGGGTGGGAAACCTGTGGTCTCCTGCCTGACTCCAAAATATCTGATGGATTCACAGTTTTGCTAAAATTCTTGCAAATTACTGCCTTATGGAACAGGACTTGAGCCTAATCTGTATGTCCCGTGAGAAAATGCATGTGGCAAAGCTTACAAGTTAAGCAACCATGGTTATTCCAAGCATACAGAGGTAAAACAGACAGCACACATTTTCAGGTATTGACCTTTTTGTCATCTCTTCCGGATAACATTTTGGCATTACTTTCTTTCTTCTTCTGCTGCATTTCATCATAAATACTGTCATATTCATACACTGTAGCATCTTCCTCCAAAGCCTTCTGAATCTCCAGTTTAGTCTAAAAGAAAAAGGGTGGAATGTGAAGAAAATATATAAAAAAGTAAATAATGAAATCTTTACTATTTTCAAATATTTCATTCCTATCTTGTAACTTAAACTGATCTACAGTATAAACCTATGCATTAGAACATTGAGTGTAAATTAAAAACAGTCCCTTACCTGTTTCATTGCTTGTTTTTTCAATGCTTCTTTCTGAAGACTTTCCCCAACAGATGGCTGTGAGAAGGAAGTGTTGCAGAAACAAAATTAATTACATTGACAGAGATAATACTATTTTTCTACCATTCTAACAAACAACTATACCACAGTCCAATTAGATAAGTCAGTCTTTCACTTCAATAGTATTTTCTCTAAGCAGGAAAAACTGTAGCTTCATTCACCAGCATACAAAGAATCAGGGTTTTCCACACTCACAGAAACAGTCTGTGAAAGATAGGTGTGACTCAGAAAATACCGAATCCTTCCAGCACGTACGTGCCACGAGAGATGCAGCAGTCACAAGCAGAGACTCTTACTGATAACCACATTAAAAAAACCCCCGTATTCAAAGTAAAGCACAATTTTTGGCATTTATTTCAAGTCTGACCTGTATCAGTAGTTCTGTATTTACAGAAATAAGAACAATGCTGAACAGCATGTACTTCAAATGTTACTGTTTAATTTTTCAAGATTCATACGAGAAAATAGTAATGCTAATCTTCCCGAAGAAGAAACAGATCCCTACTGAAAATGTTTTCTCATCATACTGCCATTTAATAACAAACTTTGCATTTTATTTTGTTTTTTCTTTTAATTAGTCTTGAACTAACTAAATATCTGTCTTTTCTCAGTCAATAGATAACAGTGTTTATTAAACAGATCCACTATAATGACAGCACTTGTACCTTTTTCTGTAATTAAATATCTCTATCTTAAAAAGCAGAAATAGGAAGATGACTTTGGAAAATGCCATAAATGAGTCAGTATAAACTATAAACAGTCATTCAAAATTGGCATAGAACACACAACAGCATTACACAGAGGATCCTGACTTCCAGAAAACCTCGCTCTTGGGAAAGAAAATGGTCCTTTGTTTGACATATTGAGGGTCATCACTGAAGGGTTCCTTTATGGAAAACTCTTACTGGTTTAACAGAAAGGTACCTCAACAACAGAGGATCTCCCCTGCACTATTCCAGAAAGCAGGGATTCAGTAAAACGTGAAACAAATTCTGCAGTTGTATTTACAGAATAAGCTTTATTCCACCAAAATATCTGAAACACTGCTAAGAATGTTTTCCTTGTCCACCTACATGAAATAAATGCATTCATCTACCAAGATTACGTAAACACAGAAGTAATATATAATCCTCACTACGGGACACATGATGGCAAAGAAGTCCATCTGCCATTTGTCTGGAGTGGCACTAAGTGTACAGAAAACAAACACCTTTCCCAGCAGTTTATGGTGGACAATTTCCTGTCATGCTGTGAGCTCTGACAGATGAGAACTTCCTGTCCTTTGTATTGTTTTTACTTATCAACTGCCCATTTATTAAAGGCCCTATAAGCTCAGCAATCTGTCTTATAATTTCTTTTTCCCTGTAGTCAATCTATTCTTCTGAAGCACAAAGCTTACAGTTCAGTATTTTATGGAAGGAGAAAATGTTTTAACTCCACCCTGCGAAACAACATAGAATCCATGCAAACCAAGGAACTCTTAGCAATGAGGCTCTCCAGTCTGCCCCTGCTATGAGACCATGGAAAATAGCTTGTACACAACTGAAAAGGTTATTAAAAAAAAAAAGGCAATAAATTACCCCAATCTGCTGACACTTCTCATTGTTGCCCACATTTCTTATCTCTTCCAGGTATCTATAGTTTGTTTCAGGTTAAGTGCTTGAGCTACCTCCTTATTTTTATCCCGAAGGCAAACACCCCCTGTAAGTTTTTTCCTAAAATACTTTATGTTGCTCCTAAACAACTGAAGAAGAATATATATTCAAACTGGTGGTTCTACGAAGCTACAACCTTAAATCTGACGCTGAGGATATCTTCTAAAAATTGTCACAACTATTTTAATAGATGCTCTCAAAGTGTATGTGAGATGTCTGATTTGTTTTCCCCCACCAACTGCCACAAGAAGTACGAGACCAACAGATTCTAACACAATAGCTATTATTAATGGAATATCTCCTGTTAAGATGCCTAACCTGGCTTCTAAGGAAAAGCATTTTTGGTTGCTCCAAAACCCCAGGCATGTTACTTACTGATAGACAACACAAGACATCACTCCATTCCTTTTGTAAAACCAAAAGATGCTTCTGCTGCAATATATCACATTATGAAAGATCCAGGAGGAGGCTTTGCCCTTTAACACTGTCCTTTTGAATTCTCTATGTGCTGCTTTGCAGTGGTCACATAAAATAAATTCCCTTTGTTTAAAGTGAAATCCATTTTAAAGGGAAATGAAATGCTTCAGCGATGTCATGTAGATTATATGCAGTTTGATTTTAATCTCTCACTACAACCATCTAGGTTGCAGAAAAATACCTGACCAAACAGAAACAACAAGGTAATTTGCAGTGAAAGAAGGACAGAAAAACAGCCAGTTCCCAACAAACAAAGCTTACATTTAAACTGAGTTAGTCACCCAAAGGCACTGCATTGTTAAAGACCAAGAAACAGGTGCTTTCAGAGAAAAATCCACCCCACTGATTTAGGTGTTTACTTTAGAATGATAAGGGTTGTGCCTTAGAAGTATCTGCATCTTTGCTGACCGTAAAGGGAGCTCAGGGAACTCAAGTACAGCTACCTGGATCCGTCCCAGGTGGCTACACCTCTGAAAGACTGAGATCTGACTCTGCTCACTTCATCCTTCTCACATCTCAGGCTCTGAGATTACTGGATTCATGACACTTTGGTACCAAAAGGTCTTCAAATGAGCTCCTTACACCATCATGTATATGTATTTAGGAGTAAATCCTTAATGCCGGCCCTCACAAAGACCTGCATTATCCAACTACAGCCTACACATGGATAAGCCTCCAGTATTCATGGAATCAAAAAATAAAAATCACATCAGGCAACAGATTCCTCTCAATTAACACACAATACAAGTCATGGCTACTAGTAGAATACTAAGGAACATGAAAAACAAGTCCCACATAGAATTAGCTTTCCTTAGCACTCACTCCTAGCTTCCAGAAACTAGGAGATCAGGGACTTCCTGAACTTGAGGATACACCTGGTCCATTGTTCGACACCAAGAGCATCTCTGAATTTGACTAATCCATTTTTGAACCCATTTATACTTGGCCATGCCACAATATCCTGTGGCAAGGGGTTCCATATCTTAATTATACATTGTGTAGAGAAAAATATCCAACTTCCTTTTGTTTCGATTAAACCGGTTATTTGGTAATTCTATAATATAACGGACTGCTTGTATTATGAGAAATGGCAACAACACCTTAGTTTCTCTGAATCACTCTTGATTTTATATCCATCATCTTGAGTTACTCCTGTCCACTTCCTCCTTCTCAGAAAACTCTTTTCTAAGAGCCTCTTTAGTCTGCTTAGTCTTACTGTGCATGGAAACTCTGGCCAGCACCAAGACTCATTACTTAGTGAGTTCTTTTTTAGTCATACTGTTCCTTTGCCAAATTGCAAAGTGAATGGAATGATCTGTAAGTAAAACCAAAAAATCTGAATCTATAACAGGATATAATTTTCTGCTTATTTTCAGCTTCTGCCTACTTTAACACTTATTTTTTAGATGCTCACTAAAAATTCCACCAAATCCAGCTGATACACTCACAGAACTGTCCATACTGACTCCACGATCTCTCTCCTGAATTTAGCACCTACTGAGGTCTATGTACAGTTAGTTTTTGAGTAACACTTTTCATCCTGGAGGAAAAAATCAGTTTTGAAGGCTGGTAAAGTACAGGAATGTATGCTGGGTAATTCTGATACAATCAAGCAACAGAAATTTTATCTGCTGTACCACAGAGATTATTTCAATTAACCTCCAAAGGTAAAATACGACAATGAACAGCACACTGGGAATACTGACAAGCTACCTCTGAAAACACAATGTATGAATAAGAAAATAATCTTTTTTGAGAAAATGAATAAATCACAAATAACAGTACATTAGAATAGAAACTCATTTCTATATCATAGTTTATTGCTGTAACATCTACTCTCTACAATAGGTTTCCTAGGGACATTAACCTTTCCCCCAACAACTCCTCATTGTGAATGCAAGTAATTCAGAACTACATGGACTAGAAGTTACTGTAATCACCTGGTTTACTTTTTCCCAGTCAACACTGTATTTCAAGAAAATCTCCATCCTAGATAATGTTTCATATGAACTAACCCAAAGATCATCTTCATCAGCAACTTACACTCACTAATGTACTTTTAGCTACAGGGGGGAAAAATCCAAATTCCCTCAGCAAAGGTACAGGCAAAAATCTTAATGAAATATGCATAGTAACATTTTAAAAAAAGGGAGCAAAAGTTTGGTATCTAATATATAATCACAGACCAAGTCATGTGTGCAGATTTCCCAGCACAAACTTTATTAGAGTTCAGTTAAAAATACATAATCTCCAGACATTTGAGATGTAGTTCTGACTGATAAGGTAGCAGACAGGAAATGAAACCCCTCCCAAATGCTGCTCCTTATCTTGAAAAGCTCTGAAATTATTACTGAACTAACAAAGTAATTTTGCTTTTTTAAAAAAAACAATCTTCTTTGATAAAGGCAGTTATAAGATTATTACTTTTTGCCAGGTATGTACTATACTGATGAGCATGACAACTTTAAGAGTCTTTATAACAGACTCTGGCAGTGAATCTGTCAGCCTTTCTGAAAGGGAGGATACTTGAGCTGTTAAGCTACAAGTTGGCAGACAGCATCATACAACATTTTTACTAGAATTATTTGCATTCATTCTTTTGCTTTAATGTTTAGATATTAAGTGAAAATGAAGTGGAAAAAATACAAGACAGTCTGATACTCAGGAAGGTTCCCCCTCCTACTGTGTAATGTCTAATGACAACAGAATAAATCAAGCTTACTCCTGGAATCTAGAAAATGTAGGGTCAGATCCTTAATGTAGAGAAAGACACCAAATCTCATTTGACAGGGCAAGTGCTCCTGCCATTGAAGAGAGAGGATCCACTGCCACCTCCCCAGCTGTAGTTAAAGGAAAGCCTCTCTCTATGGCCATGGAGCCAGCTCAGGTGAAGGGAAGCACCTCTGAGAAAAACAGCTAAGTGAGGAGAGAGATGGGATTTAAAACACATTCCTGTTCTCTGTTTCCCGTAAGCTGCACTGAGGCTGTTTCATGTTGAGGGTTCAGTGGGTATCACTAGGAAGGCCCTAAGTCCTTCTGTACCCTGTGTAAAGGCAGCTCAGACGCCTTCAACAGCAACACTACAGATTCTGTGATGGAACCAGGCACACACAAGCTGGGAATTGCTAGAGTCAGGCTTTCTCTGACATAAAATAACAACTTTTGGTTCATTACCATAATAATAATAATAAAATCTTAAATATTTCATAAGTCAGAAATTGACCAAAATTATTTGATGCTTTATTAGCATTGCCTTGTTTCAACCACACAAAAGAGCAGGCATGGAGTGGAGCTCTAGGGAAATAAGAACATCTTTGTAACACAGGTTCTGTTTCTAAAGTTCAACTGACACTAAAATTCAATTTCTTAAATGTTAAAATTCTAGACCACAGGAAAGTTTATTTTCTGGGGTTTGTGGAAAAAACCCCCTAAGCATGTCCATAATGACATGATGACAAAATTACCACAAGTAGTTCCATATTGATAAAACCCAGAAAATTGTAACATTACATTCAGAGAGCTCCACCTATATGAAGAGTTAACTCCCCAACCGTGAGTTTCTTTTCTTTATCTACAAACTACGAAGCTACTGCCTTTAAACACTTCAAAAACTCTGTTTCAGCAGGTGGGTTTCTGTCAGGGCCCCAGACCAGCCCATACCACAGTCCGCTCCCAGCGGCATAGCCAGGTGGGATTTACGGCACACACCGCCCTCTGCTGGGGCAGGTGGGGAGTACAGCTCAGCTCTTGCTCACAGGGAGTGCGAACATCATAAAGTCCTTACATCAAATTTGGGTGGAATCAGCTAAAGCATGAAACACATTTAACAATATCCTGAAAGGATACAATACACTTAACTACCACACTTCAAATTAATATCTGAGGAAGGCCTGTTGATCAGTCTATTTCCAGACATATTCACCGGTGACAGCCAACAAATTTCTACAAACTACAATTAACTCCTGCAAACAGGTTGCCACATGTGCTAAATTTATGGAAGGGTTGACAGAAAGTGACAATCAACTCATCGATTCCACGTAACTCACGCTAAAGAAGACATAGGTCATGTTTCAGGCACAAATCCAAAATGATGACATAAATCCTAGTGACACTGCCACAACCTGTTGGAGGATTAAGGTTGGACACAGACAATTTGCAGAATACGGCGCAAAATTTCAGAAGAAAATTGTTGAACTGACCTCTTCATCTGACTCATCTGCGAACACCGAGAGTTTCTTTGAAACAAGATTTTTCTGTGGCAATTTTTTTGGCATAATAAGCCCATATCTAGAGGGGATAAAAAAAATAAAAGTTACTTACAGCAAAACACACGGCATGCTCCAAAGCAAAAAATATGCCATTCAGCATTTCAGAAGCAAAAGATCAGTATCAACATAATGTCTCAAAGTTAGATGCGAGCAGCCTTTGCAGCAGAGCACAGGCCCTGCCACACACCTGCCAGATACCCCCAGAGCTACTGCTGTCTTTTTCCATGTAAATTTGGATGTAAATTTGCATCCCAAGTAAGGACACAAATCCCTCTTGTCCAGAATTTTCCACGTGCTTTTCTTTTCTCCCTGGGAGAAGTAGGAAATTACTGCTTAACCTGATGGAATTTAGCCGTAGTCTACACCAGATACTACTCTGTAGCTACATTTGCACTGCGATAGAAGTTCACCTGTTTTGCTGGTGACATAAAACACAGGTACAGCTACAGGAAAAGACAAGGCTTACAGTCTGATCATGTCACGCTCAGAAAATCAACCATCCAAAGCAACTCTCCATATCAGTGTTAAAAAACACTTTGTTTTGGTCCTGAGCAGCCTCTAAATCGCTGCGCGCCCCAGACCCGCCCTCAGGTGTCCCGGCGCGGCGGCGGGCCCTGTGCCGGGGGTGGGCAGCGCGGCTCGGTGTGAGGGAAACGCGAGGGGATCCTCCTCCTCCCTCACGGTGGGAGACGGCCCCGGGCAGCACCGCCGCCGCCTCAGGCGCCTGCCCCCGCTTTGCGTTTTGTTGGCTTGTAATAAACCCAGTTTTAAGTTCAGCCAACACACCGAGGCCATGACGCGGACACCCGTGGCTCTGCCGGGGCTCACCCGCCCCGCAGCCCGCTCCTGGGACCCCCGGCCCGGCCCTGGCCCCCTCAGCCTGGCGCTGGCACCCCCAGATAGGCCCCGGGACCCTCAGCCCGGCCCTGGCACCCTTAGCGCAACCGCTGGACCCTCGACCCGTCCCTGGGACCCTCAGCCCGGCCCCGGGACCCTCAGACCACCCGCCGGACCCTCAGCCCGGCCCTGGCANGATTCACCGCGGCCGGGTCGGCCCCGCACAGCTTCCCGCACAGCTCCCGCCCGCCCCGGACACCGCTGTCCCCCTGTCCGCTGCAGGGAGCAGGCGCA
>VWZG01010139.1:715791-751383 GCA_013396735.1 Grallaria varia
GAGAGGGTGGCGGGGCCTGGAGGCGGCGGGCGGGTTGTTTTAAGGGCGAGTGGCGAAAGTGCCGATGCGGGAAGAGCAGTTGGGGCGGCGCGTGACGCTCTGAGGGAGCCGGGGGCGCCTCGGCCGAGAGGGAGAACGGGCCGAGGGGAGAAATTACTGAGGGGGGAAAGGGGCCCTGAGGCGGGAAACCCCTGAGGGGAAAGGGGCCCTGAGGGGAAAGGGGCCCTGAGGTCCCCCCTCTGCCGCTGGTGGTCGCCGGGCCAGGTCTGTGGAGCCGTCCTGACCCCCTTACCCGGTCGTCGCTGACCTGTCACTTGTAGCCCGCTAAAGACTGAAAGAGGAGTTTAATTTCCCAAATGTTATTAAAAAAAGCGATCCTGCCAAAAGGTGTGTTATTGGAAAGATGAAATCTCGCTGCTGACAGTGCAGTTGCTGTAATCTCAAGCTTTATCCCAATAAGAACCTCTTTGTGTTATATTAACAGTGTTGGGCTTGTCCTCAACGTGTTCAGAAGAACGTTACAAAATGCTGATTAATAACCTTTACTTAAAATTATTCCTAAAAAGTCATTTAAGGTGTCTGAATCTCAGAAATTTTTGCTGTATCATTTATGAGTGCTGTAGCTTGGGAATCAAAAAGTCCTCCCTACCCCTTTTTCCCATCAGAATTACTTCAAACTCCCCAGAACTTTAATCAAACCTTTAAAATTCAGTAGCAATGTTAGCAAAATTGTTTCCTTTAATGTTTTTATTGCTCTGTCTTAATAATCCTTAACAAACTCCCCATCAGCTAATAATCCCTAACAGACTTCAACCATCTTAACAACAAATACTTAGTGGCTATGCATAAAAAATAGAAAAACAGCAGTAAATTTCAATTTAAAAGTTAAATTTAAATGTGAAATAGTAGAAGCATTAGGGTTTGATGAGGAATCAAGAGATTTAACTGGAGGCACAGTGGAAGTGGATGCCGATAGGGACTAAGGGTGGCTGTGCTGGCTCCCAGTGATCCGTGTGAGTGCCAGGCAGGTGTGAACCCAGTGGTACAGGTACTCGGCTGGGGCACAGCCCTGCTGCCACACCGCCGCTCGAGGGACGCCTGCAACGGAAAAGGAGATGTAACTACAACAGGGAAGGTCAAAACCAGGAGCAGTGTTGCCTCAAAATCAAACAGAGATCATTCGTTGGCCGTTCTTTCCCTTAGTCCAGTAATTCCACCCTGGGCAATGGTGGTGCTTTGAAAAACACAGCATTACCATGACAGTGACCTCTCAAGCACAGAAGTGCTGACTTTCTGTTGTGATTTATCCTGTGTGGTGGTAGGTCCCCTCTTGTACAAAGCACTCTGCTGTATTTTAATGCTAAACTTTTGATAATAAAAATGCAATGGGAAAAATGCTTTTTTTATTCCAAGCTCAGATTTGTTTTAAGACTAATGTCCTTCAAAGCTTTTACTAAGTGCTGTTAAAAGTTGCCAGAGAATCATGCCATAAGTGTTGCTGTCAGTAGACTGTAGATTGTTTTGTGCTCTGTTCTGTATTACAGCACACATATATGGAACATATGTGTACTACCTGATGTTAATTTTACAGGAGTTCCTGTAACTGTCAGTTCTACCTGCAGTTACATCCTGGGAACCCAACCTTTCCTAGCATACCAGCACTTTGCTAAAGATACAAACTTTAATCTAGTTACATCTGTGTCTCTAACTGTAGGAAAACTGGATGTTCTAGGCCTGCTTTGTTCTTTACAGTGAATTAGTTTAATATATATGAGGAGAACACATGAAAAGGAACCATGACTGCCTCAAGTGTTTACTCTTTATCAGCAGGTAGGGTATTGTTGATAAATATCCCCATCTAAATTAATAACTCTTGTCCACGTTTGGTTTTAATAGGTCTCTCAGACTGGTATTAGATCATCAAGGGAGAGATCTTGACAAAGACAAGTAATTTCTCTTGCAGAGATATTGCAAATAATAATAATAACAATAGCTTCTTGACTGTTCTGGCACCAAAAAAGCCCATGTTCATTAAATGAAAGACAGACTGAAAACCAGCTCCTGTGTATGGCCAGTGAGTACGTTAAGCACTTGGCAGATGGTGTTTACAAAGAGGAGGGCTCACGCTGTCCTCCCACAGTCATGTTCCTGTTTGGATCTGGGTCAGTCTCTGGGGCAGGGCACAGAGGTCTGAAGTAGATTTGCTTGCCAAAAGAACCATCATTCTTCATGTTTATCTGGAGGTTTACAATGAGATCACTTGTTCTGGAAGGTTTCAAAGCTGATGTGCTCCCCTTTCTTTAAGGCTCTGAGTTTCAAGTCTAAATTTTACAGGTTAACTTCTATTGACCAAAACAGAGTACATATATTTAAGAGCCTTTATTTGTTGTTTAACCTATTGTGAAATCAAAATTAATTTCTGAAGTAAGGACCTTAAAAGCACTCAGCTGAAGGTTGCCACTAATAGTGTTTCTGAGCTGTGCCTGGTAACCTCACAAGGAGTATATGATATTTACCAGTGATGCTGTCCAGCAGCTCTGCTTGAATTTGCACAGATGCAGCAGTTGGATCAAAGCAATAAATCTCCTGAATCAAATTGTCATCAAGTTTCTGCAATGCAGAGAACAAAAAAAGTCAGGTGGTGAGGAAAAGGTTACAGAATGAAAGATGGCTGAGAGAAGCATATGGGAAATCTATAGGTAATAAATTATTTCACTGCCAATTCCCTCTTGGCAAATTTCACTGCCTCTTCTTGAGAGAAAAAGAATAGAAAACAAACTCTGAACGACTTGAAGTCTCACCAGTTTACACTGACTCCAGTTCTCTGTCTCTTCTGAGCCCTTCCAGTCTGGATGCAAAAGCAACAGCACAGCCTTAAGTATGTCATGTACCAGAGCTGGGGGCTCTGCACAGCTCTGTATTCCAGCAAAGCTCTCAGCATTGAGTTTCCAGACACACTTGCGCAGGTCCTGCAGCATGAACCGGTAGAACAGAAACCCTGCATGCCTCACATTTGCCACGTGTTCTGCCTCTGCAATCAAAAAGAAACCTCTCAAGAAGTTGCTGGGAAATATCTGCTACTCAAGACTTACATTATTGACTGACAGGCTCTGTCCTCTTTGTGATGAACTTTTTGTCTCCTTGATTGGTTTGTTTACAGCCTAAGTATCCTACCAAGCTCAATCTGAGAAAGAGACGTTTGCCTCAGGGACAAGTAGAGGCCCTGAGATGATGAAGGGTTCAGGCACACAGGTAATTCTGTGACATTCAAATTCTTTTGCTGTTAGAGCAGTTTTGAGCAGTACATGCTAGATCCCCAAGGGCAACAGGGCACCTTACTTCACACCTCTGGTTTCAGCAAAAAGTACCCTGTGAACCAGAGTTAAAACCTGACCACTCTGTTTAACTCTGCTCCACTAAGCACTCAGACTGGCTCAGGAGTAGTTTACTTATACCAAAGATTTGTATTTATCTGTCCATACTTGAAGGAATGGTGTGGTTTTGCAGAGATTCCTAATGTCACTCCTAAAAACCCTATCTCGTCTCTGTATGCACAATACCCAGCACACAGGTTGGTTCTGTTTCCTTTAGAAGACTCCACAGGATCTCCAGGTAGGCGGCTTGGGCCATCTTTAGCATTTTCTGCAGGTCTTTCTGTTCCTGAGGTGGTAACTTCTTGTGGTGTCCGATGCTGATATCAAATATGCCAAGAGCTTGTCTTGACAGGTCATGGAGAGGTACTGCAATGTGCTGTTCTCCACGGGCAGGAGCGAGAGCGACCTCTAAACTGTCTGTGCACTTAAACAGGTAATCTCTGAAATAAAATGTACTAGACTTTACCATTCCGGTTCCTTTTGGTAATTTACTTAGTGTATTTTAGTAAGATGCCATTCACCTCTTGTTGTTAAAATAAAGGTATTACATTACTAAGTCATAGTTTGTTTCCTTGAACTGAAATCTGTGCAGCTCTAAGTATAATCCAAGCCATGTATGTGAAGGAGAAAACAGCATTAGGAACACATATTGCTTAGCCAAGGTGACTGCTGAAAATCCTAAAAATTTAACAAACCTTGCTTTAAAAACAGTTCTCTGTTTATAACTGCACCAACATATAAAACTATAGAGTTTTATAAAAAGTAAAAACAGCTGCTGGAGCAGCAAATGGCTGTTCAAGCAACTTTGACAACAAGGATGATATGCTTGAAAGACAAGTCTGTGAGATCTTGACAGTGGAAGGAAACAGCCAGCTGAAGGAAATGAGACTAATGTGGCCAGGAAAAGAGACATTATTCTAAAGAGCAAAATGGTTCAGTGTAGGCTCTAATCTGCAAAACCTGGCAGCACAGCTGGTAAGCATTAAGTCAGAAGTTTTTGGAGGCCTAAACTCAAAGACAAAATACTCCTTACCCCTTCATAGTTCAGTGTCACATGTATATGCACTAGAAGCCTGGATAGCCAGAGAGCTACAGCCAGCCACTCTCGCAGGGTTGCGCTGCCAGGGGCTTTATGTGACATGGATCATGCCTGATGCAGACTGAGCCTGAGAGCAGAGGGGACTAGTCTGACTGGGGCTGTTGGAGCCTACCTTAGGAGGTTTTCTTCTCTGAGGAGAAGTACAGGAGAGCTATGGATTTCTTTTTGTCCTGTGTTATCTGTAGTGATCATCTTGCACAGAGCCTGCCAGAGACAAAAGAGAGGTTTAGCTGCATCCAAGAGAAGAATAGATATTTTGAAGCTTGGAGAGGGAGGAAATGGTTTATTTCTTGCAGGAAACTCCTATGTACGTTCAAGGGATGGTTTAAAGACATCTCCCGACAATGCTTGGTTTTATTCCCACAGTGTATCACTCAAGAGACATGAAGAATGTGCCCTGAACCTCCCTCAGCCAGACTATTTAATCCACCCCCAGGCTCCACACTGAGGAACACCCACAGGCCTAGAGGCTTCCATTCTTTTTCCCATCCTTTCTCATGTCACGTTTGTGTCAGTGTGCCTTGGCATGTGAAAAGCACAGAGGGGAGTGAGTGACCTGGCTATTGGGAAGCTAACAAGGGAACAGTGCCGAGCCTGGAATGACAACAGAATGCTGCCAACATAAACCATGCTTATCAGAGGAAGCAGCTGAATTATGGCTACAGCAGATGTCATACAGACTTTGGGATGACACGAGATCAGTCCTAAATATTGCATACACTTTTCATCTTCTTAACTCACTGGTACATGAATTGACAAGCTTCCCAGGGCCTGAGTGCCTGCTAAACAACTGGAACCTGACCTGCAGGGAGTGGGGGGCTGCCTTTACAAGCTGGCTAATTGGGAAACAGCCACTTCCTGAGCTGTATTTACATCTTGGCTGCTGACATTAGTTCAGAACAAAGAGCTAATACATTAGCTGAAACATTCTTTTTTCCCTATAAAATACCATAATTTTGACATGCAGAGAATTTCCACAGAAGAGCACCTCCCTTTATGGAGGTCCCAGACAGGAAAGCTGGTGAGTGGGTGGGTGTGGAGTTTTGCTCTATTGGTTGCTGTGCAGCAGTGAACACTAAAGTAGGAGTATATTCCATTTTCCCATGGAGAAAGGGCTATGCTAGCAGTGCTCTTTAATTGTTTTACATGGGAGAATGAAAAGAATGAAGAGGAGACTCCTCAGAAAGGGAAATTTCCTTCTCTACCTTTGTAGCCCTTTTGTTGCAGGGGCAGGCATGTGAATTTTGGGCAGGCTTCAGTTTTAATGATAAAACCACTGGGAAAACATGGGCACTAGAGAGGGCACCTCCTCCCTAAAGCAGCCTTCCAGTCCCTGACAACCTTTTCTCTGCAGTACCTTGTCTTTGCCAGGCTCCACCAGGTACAGCGTGACAGTGTGGATGCTGGGTGTCCTCGGATACAACCAGTCCAGTGCAGTAACAGCCATGTGTAGGACATTTTCCCGCATGCAGATGTGGTGGTAGGCTTTGCTGAATGCATGGGAAACTCCCTGTGAAAGCAGAATCCTCCAAATGAGCCAAACAATTCCGCATGATTTGGGGGTAAAAAGTTGGGGAAAAATTCATAAAGCAAAATGGTTGTAAGGAGTTACTTTAATAAGAACTTGTAAAGCTGAAAAGTGACTGTGAAATGTCCCTTATCAAATAATGCTCTAAAGTTCCCAAGTATGCAGTCACAGCCAAGTCCTAAACTAGACAAAGTTTAGGTTTTAGTGGAAATAGCCAAATGGTCTGGTAAGGCTGGCTTGTTGCGCTCCCTGCTGCCCAGATGATGCATCCACACCGAGGTTGATTCCAAAGAGCAACCCAAAGAAATACGGACTGCTGTTGCTTACTATGATTCCACCATGTGAAAAATAAGGTTTCATGCCACTTTATGGAAACAAACACAAAAGTCAGGTTGAGAGCTTCAAGAAATAAAAGCTGGTATCTTGGGGCTTTGCACAATAGGGCAATTAATTTACAATCAGGAGAAGATTAAATAAATTATTGATGAGGTGATACCTCACAACCAATTTCAGATAAGATGCTAATCAGCAAGATACTTTCTGATGGTGCCCACCTGGTAGAAAATGATCTCAGGGGTCAGAAAGATGGTTTTCTCGCACTGGTCCCGAAGGGTGTCAAGTCCTAGAATGCCAAAGACTCTCCAGCAAGCATCGTGCAGGGGCAGCACCAGGAGTGAACCTTTCCTCTCCTCCTCTGTGCGGTCAGAGTTCCAGAAATGGATATTTCCATGGAGCTGAACTCTTGGAACATGGATTGGCCTTCCCTCATCAACAGCTGCAAAGCTGAAAAATAGACGTAGGAGAAGATTTGCTAGGAGGAGCAGAAAGCCTTTAGTGGAAGAGTAAATACTGCAGCTTTGATCTCTTTTTGGCATTAGAGAAAGAAGGTGTGAGCTCTGTACTCTGACCATACCCAGCAATACCACATTTACCACTTGTATCCCAAAGACAGTAGTAATTAATAAGTCACTCTTTATCCTTAGGACATTTTAAAACATCAGGTCAGAATGGAATGGAAAGGAATACAGAAGCAAGCAGCAGTTACATTTAACAGGTTAGAAGCACCAATAATTAAAGAGAAATATGTCTGGCTTTTGGAAATGACAAGTAAAGAGGCATGAAAGCTGTTTATAGCATAAACACTAGAGAGGGAAAGGCACTGTTCTCAAAAATATCCTGTGGATATGAACTGGTGTAAGGGAATTAATTTTTAAATAAGAAAATGTAGGCCCAATGCCACAGACATTTACTAAAGGATGAGATTTATTAGACTGTGAGCTAATCTCCCCAAGGAAAGGAGTGAAATCCCAAATAGAGAAGTTATAAGCAGACCATGCAGAGTATAAGGACATGTATAGGATATTGGATCCTTCCACAACAGTCTCTCAGGATATTTCCTCTCTGGAGTACTCCATGAACCTCAGTTTCCAGTGGATCCCAAACACTGCCTGCTACCCCTACATTCCAAAGAGTTCTGAGAAAAAGGAACAGTTATTTGCAGCTTTTCTTACCTTATTCCTTTCATGTCCCTGTAAAGTACCTGGTTTAGGACATAAGGAGCATCGTCTGCGGTACAGGCCACATAGCGCAGGAGGACCTGTCCCCGCTCTGGTGAGAGCTGGTTCTCTTCCAGAAGGGCAATATATGCACTGATCTTCTTGTTGCCCCCATGGGCATCTGCGTCCTAGCAACCAAATGTTTCCCATTACATTATGTACATTAGCCAAATGGCCATTGCACTTATTTCACGCACTTAGCACTTGTCTCATTTTGCTGAGATTCTGCGCTGGGTCACTGAGTGTGTGTGTCCCACACCACCAGCATGATGTGTCCGTGCCATGCAGTGTCTGCCCAGCACACTCCGTGACAAACACACACACACACGGTATTTTGGTTGGCAAGGAAAATGGATTTCTTGTTTCCTGCTGGCAGTGGGGAGAAGTAAATAATTTAAAAATAGTATTTAACTATCATCTGTGCCTAAGCAGAAGTCTTGTGGATTTCTTCCCTAATAGGAGATTCCTTTGGGAAAAAACCACAAATGCCAGAGTTGCCACATTTACAAATCTAGGCAATACTATAAGAGCACTTCAGAGAGAAGTTTGGCTTTGAGGAGAGCTTTAATGATGAGGACAAACAACTAAAGTTGCAACTGCAAGTTAAAAACGAAACTATTTCTAGTACAAATTAACTGTCTTTGTCTCAAACTGACTCTGATGTGTTCCATTCAGAAGCTCCAAAACTATAACTAGATCTGTTCTGAGTCAGCTCTTCCACAAGTGAGATACAAGTGTCCATGAGATTCCTTCTTTACTGGTGGAGCAAGGACACTTTGCTGATCTGATCTGTGACGCCTTCTGTGCATAACCATGGGCTCTCCTGAACATCAGCTAAGTACAGAAAAGCACAAGGAAACCAGTTTCAGACCAGCTTCCCATACTACATGTAGGTTCCACTCAAACGCAGCAGGATCTGGAGTCCATGCCCCAAGTGTGACACAAGCACCTCTTGTGCTCGCTGGGATGCCCACCTGGGAGATGGCCTTAAGCACTGCTTTGTACACGGATTCCATGCTGGCTCCGCAGGTCTCAGCCGCTTGCTGGATATCCTGCAGCCATTTCCTCCTGGTTAAGCTCTGCAAGGACTCCCTATGACTTTGCTCCACACTTGTGGTCAGGAATGTCACCAAATTTTCAATAGCTTCATCCTCATTGCCAGTGCACTCGGAAGCAATTAACTGAAGGAAGGTCTGGAATGCCTTTGGGGATAGCTTCTCCACTCTGCTGAGCTGTGGGTATTGGAGGCAGAGGCGTTCCTTTGCTAGTAGAAAAAAACCCCACCCCAAACAGAAAATAAGAAAATCCAGTTGATTAATCAGTTTCGTAAAATATGAATCAAGCCCTAAATTGGTTTTGGGTGGGGTGTTCCAGTCCATTGTTTTGGGTTTCTTTCAGCTGTCTCCTAAATGGAAGTTATCACAATGACAGGTAATCTCCAGCTTCCAGACTGGATGCATCCTTTCCTTTAGACGCCTGCTTTCCTTCCTAGTGAGACAGAGCCGCGCACAGCGCTGGTTCACACCCAGGTATGGGTTAAATCAGCAGGCAGCCCATCAGAGCTGTCCCCAGCCCCGGCTCCGGGCTCACGGGGGTGCTCTTGCACAGCCTGAGGACGGCGCAGGCTTCGGGACCGGCATTCACGGCATCTCCCTGACTGACGCTTCCATCGTTCTTTCTGCATCCTGATTTCAAATCCTGTTGGACCCGAAGATGCCCCTGCTCATGGCAGCGGGTTGGACTAGATGACCTTTAAAGGTCCCTTCCAACCCAAACCATTCCATCATCACTATCAGTGATTTTAGTTGTAGAAGTAGGAAGTGCTAACTGGCTCCAATCATGGTGGAGCTGCCTGTTAATGCTGTCTTATCCAGCCCATCATCTAAAGAATATTCAGTATTTTTTAATTTAATTTCTGGTTTTCTGACAGAACTAGGATGCAGAATTTTTTGATGGTATAAAAACACTTGGATTTTCATCTCCAGTTTCTCCTTCCTTTGCAGAAGAGATGAAGAAAGAAATACACATGAAGTTGAATGTGGCATGATCAGTTCCCTCTCTACTGGGCCCCAGCATAATTAATAATTTTTCCCATTGCATGTAATGTTACACTTTTCACTTACAAGGAAAATCAAATAATTCTCGTCATTCTTCACTCTGTTTCCATCCAGGAGAAGTGCAATGTCTGTGAACCCTTCCCCCAAACCTGCTTGTTCCACATCTTTGAGAGATGAGGTTGAAGCTTCTAGAAATAGTTTTATGTTGCTGGTAGGTGGTGGTATTGATTTTGCTATGCTCTCTTTCTATTTATTTGTCCTTTATTCTGTGAGCTCTTATAGAAGGGGCTGTGTCCTTCCACATTTCCCAGTGTGTTCTGGCATGCTCTGAATACAAGCGAGCAGTAAAGGGCCAGTTCCTCCTGGCTGGAGAGGCTGGAGATGATCAACCACGACATGTCAGTGTGCTCCCCACCCCACCAGCTGCCTCCAGCGAGCCAAAGGGTACAGAGGTTGGGTGGCTGCCGAAACAAGCCATTTTTAGTGATCTGCAGCAGAACAAGCAGCATAAAGATGAGCATGGAGATGAAAAAAACCAGTCCTCTCCACCCAAACACATGCAGACATGTTCTTAATTGCTCATACAGGATTTCAGAGCACATTATGCCTGCTTGTTAATATGTATGAGGCTGCTAGAAAGGTACAGGTGAACCTGTGGCACTTCTGTCTGACCCAATCCTATTTTGTCAAGAACCAAATTTGCTAAGTTTATTCCGAGAAATGAACCAACAGAGAAGTGAGATTGGAAGTTGTTAATTCATGAGACCTGTGTGACAGTGTGGATTACTATGGGCTTTTTGAGATCCATAAGGAAAGCTGTTCTCTCCTATGAGGTACATTCCTGCAGGAAGCACAGTAAAATGTATCTATTAAAAATAGCTGGATAACACAGATGGACTAGACTAAAAGTGCAAACATGTCCTCAGGCTTTACATGTGTTTTTTCACTGCCATATCACACACACACATTGCATGTTACAGCTGAAATAATTTTTCAACACATCCCAGTGTCATGAAAGCATTGGGCTACTTCTCTGCCTGGGAGTCTTACACAGGAGGAGAGGATGGAGCTATGCATTGACAAGTAGGTCTGGGTAACTGTTTCTTTTCATTTTACACCTCATACTGTGTATGCTTATGACTGCTTGCAAAACCAAACTGGTGCTTGCCAACAACCTCATTAGCACTGTCACTGAATGGCTGAAGGCCTACTGTGTTCTCTCAGAGCAGAGCTGTCTCCTTACCCTTCATCAAGGCCTTTTTTTCCATGCCTCCCTTGAATCCACTCAGAACAGCATCCACCTCTTCCAGGTCCAGAAACCCATGTCCATTGGTGTCCCACTTTTCAAAAAGTGCCTCCAAAAGCAGCTTCTGTTGGGCCACCTGAGACATGTGGTGAACCTGCAACAGAGGAACAGCTGGTCTTGAGTAACTCCTGGTCACTGATGTTGGGTGTCTACACCAGTGTGGGAACTGCAGTGCTGTACCAATCGCATCATTCCTGAGGGCCAGGCCAAATCTGTACATACACAGCTCAGACCCGGAGATGAATCATTAAACCTGGGAGATACTTAGAAACACTAAACACAGGTGACAGTTCAGTTTACCAGGCTGGGCCAGCACTGCAGAGTTATTTCACAGAGAACAAATGAAGCCTGTGCTGGATTTCAGGTGAGGTCAACTCAGGTAAATGCAAGTTTCCCAGAATACAAATGCCTCTATAGCAAGAACTAACCACAGCCTTGTCAGTGACACCCAGAGATATGACCGTTTGTATTTCTGTATATTGTTATTTTGCTGGTGCTGCCCTGAAGTGTATGGGCTACAAGCAAATGCATGTATCATTTGTCCTTTAAACCCAGCACAGAGGGATAACTGGCTGGGGTGGAATTCTCTGAAAGGCCAAAATACTGGCAATGTGTGCTGTGTTCAGTGAGAACTGCAGAGCCGTCAGATCCAATATCTCATTCAAATTAGGTCAGCAGCACGGAGGGAAACCAGAAAGAGGTCTGAGGAAAACACAGCTAGAGAGACCCACCACACAACAGACCTGAAGTGATATGGGGCACCCTGAGGCTGTGCATGAGGAAGGGGAATATTTTTTTTCAACACATGGCAGGAGTATCTAGTAATTTATACACAGAAAAGCATGTGCATCCTCACATCCAGTCATGCACATACCAAACTCAAACATACTTGCTTTAAAATCCTCCCAAAACATCCACAACCTCCTGTGTACACACCAGTGCAGTAGGTCAGAGATCAGGTTCTTGGCTTTTATAAAAGTGAATAAGCAGAATGGAATGTTTTGGGCTCTTTCACAATTAACTATCAACTGTTGTCTCACTGAGTTCGGCTCTAGGACAGACAGACAACCTCTTACAGGAGGAGACTCTCATCCCTTCCAGAGCTGAGGGCTAGGGAGGGAGCATCCCTATGAAAACAAAAGGGTAAAAGGTCTCCTGAAGAAACAGAGGATGCAGGCTGCAATCAGAGAGCTCTGCCAGCATGAGATTAACAGCTGACTTTGTAAGTGTCTCTAGGCATTTGCCTGGTTTTTGTTTGGACATGGGATCGGCAAAACTTATCCATATTTACTTTTTCTAGTTGTTCCATTTTTTCCTCTTCTGTCTGTTTGTACTCTTCTTTGATAAATGCAGTAAGCCTCTTCACAGTAGGCAGAGAACTGTCTTGACCAACAAAGGTCTCCATGAGCTGTACAAACTGTGGCAGGGTGAGGCAGCTTGCACCAAAGGAACTCTGAGTACAAGAAGCCTGATGGCTCTGAATCTCTGCCACGCTGGCACCTGAGTCTGAAAGGCAGAAAGCACAGTGTGTCACAGGAAGACAAATGCCACCCTAAAGCCAGCCACGTGGCACTATCAACTCATTCCTCAATCCTGCACTTCCTATCCAGGGAAATTACAGCTGAATCCAGACTGACTCCATGCTGAGTAAAGGCCTTAATCTGCTTATACTGTTCTAATAGTAGCTCTTCAGATCCAGTCTAGCGTGGATGCCAACATACAGCCAGGTCAACCTCTGAATAGTGGTGAGCTGAAATTCCTGTTACTCAGTAAAGGGGCCATGAGACAAAGGCTAAACTGAGGTACTGCATGTCCCAGACAAAGCAGGATGCACATCCAGGGACCGACTGAATAGCATTGGAAGTTTCCACAGAAAGCTGTAGGTCCCAGTGGGCTGTACCCTCAGATTTACAACCCCTTATGTAGTAAGTGTGTCACTAGATTGCTTGGGCAAGGTAGACCCAGTTCTTGCACTGTTCTAAACTGTGAGACACAAGAGTGTGTTCACAGAGCACTAGCAGGGAGATTGGTCCTTCTTGGATGGTTAAGAAAGAACCTCTTTGAAACACACAATTGTCTGATCACAGCCTTCCTGGAACAAGGGCCTTTGTACACAGTGAAGTATGATCATCCTTTGGGGAAACAGTGAAAGATTAAAATAAAAGGTTCCTGCTATATGATCTCATACCATATCATCTCTACCATATATCCCTATGGGTAATCACAGACTAAAAATTATTAAGGTAATTTCTAGACGTGATGTGCTCAGGTTCCTGTCTTGCTACAGTAATATTAGAGTGAAACAGAACATAAAGTTTTCTCCTTATTATAAAAATGCTGCTGCTTCACAAAGTCCCTACTTGAATGAAAGTGTCTGCTCAGTGCCTGGAATACAGATCACCAGCAAAGTGACTCACCTGCTGTCCTGTGAGAGGAACATGCTCTGAAACCTTGGCAGAAAACACCATGCTGAGAAGGTATCAAAGCTTACAGTTGTCTTTACTGAAGTCACTCATGTGGTTTTGAAATGGATTAGAAATACCCTATAGTTAAACTACTTCAAATATATACATTGAAAAGGATTAAGGTCTGTGAGAATAAAGAAGGATACCTTTAGCCTGGTCACGCAGAAGGTTGTCATCCTGCAGACTTGTCTCTGACCTCACCTGTTGGTCGAACTGGCTGCCATGCTCTGTAGAAAAACTCCCTGTTCTTGCAGGGGTTTCTTTCACAGCCTCTGCTGCCGCAGCATCCTGTTCTGAATCAGTGACATCCATGTCTGCCACAGCTTCTCTATCCAGGCTGGATTCCTCTTCCTCCACCGGTTTTTCAGATCCAGGTTCTTCATCCCTGCTGAGACTGTATTCAGCAGAGGCTGATCCTGGGAGAGCTTCATCCTGCCTCTCTACACTTCCAGGCACAGCTTCTCTCTCGGTTTTGATGTCTTCATGGGAGCTGGGTTTCTCACTGTGTACCGTATCTCTATCCAAATCATCAGCTTCAAACCCAGCACTTTTCACCTCTGACACAACATCCTCACCTTCCTTGCTCACTTCAAAATCACTCCACTCTGCTTGGTCATCAGGGCCTCCCCATAAATCTGCAAGATCAATCTCTCGCAGCCTAATTATTGGCCCTAAAATAGGAAAAAATATGGGTAAGTTGGTAGTTTGCATTGGTTTTATGTTCTCTAGTATTGCACAAGAAAATTTAAACAAAAAAGATACTACCAAGCAAATATAAACTATCAAAAAGTACCTTCTGCAAATACACATCTCTGAAACACAAAACTTCAGAATAATATCTTTTTGCCTGCAGAGGATTGCACTTGTTACTGTTTATTACACCACATTTCATTTGAAATAAATGTTCCATAATTCTCCATATTAAGAAGGAGACCCGTAATTTGCCCCACATTTGATCGTAGCAATTAATTCATGTCCAATATATTTAAAATATTTTACTTTCATGCAAATGATTCCCTGTGCTTTTTCTTTATCTTTTCATGTACCTGGACATAGTTTAGTGCAAATACAAAATTAGCTTCTAATATTGCCCAGTAAGAAAGAACAATTGTTTTAGGAAAAGTCTTTCTTTAATCCTACTTCCCAAAAGTACTTCAGACTTTGTTTTGGATGCTGAAGCATTTCTGAACGTTGCATCACTGTTTGCAAATTATGGTGTGTAGGTCACAGCACTCATTTAGGTTCTCTTTTGGGTTCTGTTCACTTCTGGTAACACTTATAACACATACATGAACTATCCAGCCTCGCGTGATCTCCCAATGTTCTAACCACAACTGAAACATCCCATGTGCTCACACTGTCTGGGGTTCCACAATTCCTTCTTGTCAGTCATGGGACTTCTGTCATAGAACTCTCCCAGCAGGTCCAGTATTTTTTGTCTATCCAAGAGACCAATCTAGACAAAAAGATTACAATTATTGGAGTTTTTCTGTGATTCTTGGGACTTACATCAACATTTGCTGCACTACAAAGGCACCATTAGCCAAGAATTACCTGTGACTGAAAATTATCCATTACCAGAACATGACTACAAATTTCAAAGAAGTGAATTTATTTCATAGAGGCAAAAACCTCTTCTCTGGGCTGAGTGGGAACTCCCCACACATATTACTTTGCAGGCACTTCCTTGACAAATTACAGTGAGATAATTGTAACTGTTCTGCCAAAGGGGTTCTTCATGTAAAGATCAAAGCTTCAGCATTTCATACTCTTAGGACAGATATTGATTGCCTGACAGTACCACGGAAGAATTTTCACATCCTATGGGCTGTGCTGTGTTACCTCAGTGACTGCACACTAGTTTGGGTTTGTGCCCCACCATCTCCTTTCAAGCGTGATGTTCCCAGGCAGCTGCCTGGGAACATAATTAGTCCAAAGATCTGAGCTATTATGACAACCTCCCTAATTTCCTTTAAGAATTCACAGACGTTTGACCACAGAGGTGAGAGGCATCAGCAGTTCCAGTGCAGAGGAACGTGTAGCGTTTATTAAGCCCTTGTTACTCGGAGTGAGTGTACACAGACGATAAACCCAGGAAAAGGCAATGAAACGGGTCATTTCCAATCAGGAAATTGTGGGTTTAGAAAAGTAAAGCAAATCTAAACGATTGCAAGTTTTCCATTTTATGATGAATTCCCGTTGTCATTGTTTAAGTCCTGCCACTTTTCTAATCTCCCTCTCATTAGTCAAATAAAGTAGTTAATTAGGGATGAGATTTACTTAAGTTCATTATTTGTTGTGAGTAGCTTTCCATCTGAATTATTGATTTCCTTTTCACATTTTGTTCTTAGATTAAAAACTGCAAAATGGAAAAGTCACCAGGCTTTTAATTCCTTGTGAACTTTACCTGCCCCTAAGCTAAGAAATAAAGGAAGAAGTTTGCTGGTCTTTTCCAGAAATGAGCTCAAGATTGTTTATAACCCAAAACTGTAATTAATGGCACCGATAGTTAGAGGAAACAACTGAAAGATACACATCATCTACTGGTGAAGTTAATATTGAACTAGACGATTACTTCACATTTGCTGGTACTGCAGCACCTTCCTCTACAGGGAACTGAAAGTTTATTGCCAATTCTGAAGAAAGGACCAGAACTGAAATGTAAAAAGCCATTCAGTCCAGTTTCAGTGTTTCAGACTCCAGTAATTTAATTCCTGCTGGTAAAAAAATGCTGGAAATTAGGGTTGAATTTCAGCCATCAGTGGGTTTGGAACAACAAACAGAATTCTGTCCCTAAACTTAGACGATGTAGGCTGTGGTTCCCAGTATCTTCATCTTCCTGACATTAACATACAAATACCTTGCACACCCTCATGCAAACATTTCTTCATGCTATTTGTCTTTCAGTTGAATGTATCAGATCTGGTTCTGATCCATTTAGTAGCCATGCAAACACAGAACATGTTTTTGAAGATGTTAGCAGATCACTGTGAAATATTTGGGTTCTCCTCTCAGTGTTTCCATTACACACACTTAATTTTCCATTCAAATTTTCTCAGCTGTTTCTTGTCACAATTATCTGCTGGTTGCCTTGAAGTTGGCAGCATTAATGCAAAATTTTACTTTATGAAAAAAGGGAATCAATGAATGAAGTATTATCCTTATTAAAAAGAAAATAATTAAGTCCTGTTAGAAAGAAAATAAGGATGTTGTTTTGGGATTCAGATGTGCTTTTTTGTCATATTAAAATAACACACTTGGAGGATTTAGATAACTCAGATTTTTTATGGGATTTTTTTGTGCTTTGGAACAAATTATTTTATTTTTATATGTCGTTAAAAATAAATGTAAAACTAAATAAAATGGCCATATAGAAAACAGAAATTACCAAATATGAATTAGGGCATATTTCCTTGCTTTTGCATTTACAATTTATACAGGTTTGCCATTCTACCATGGGTCCCTGTTATTTCAGGACACTTTTCCTTACAACTTACCTTGGGAGGAACATGCCACAGTACAGCCATCTATAGAAGAGAGGAGCACTACACCAGAAAAGCTGCTCGCCCCAGCTGTGCTATCTTTCTGAGTTCCTAAATTTTTGAGCAAAGGTGACCTTTCTTTGCACCTCGTGTGAGACTGGGGAGGCTGATTGAAGATTTGTGCCCATCCACCTTTTGTCCTGCACCTTGTGAGCAGGACAGGTCCAGCCTCCCCTCTCAGTAACAGCAACATCTGTGTTTGCACAGCTGCCCAAAACCTGGGGCAGCTTTAGTGCCCAGGAAGTTGAAACATGTCGACCTAATTTTCTTGTCACCCAGATATTGGCAGGTGATGATTCTCAGTTGTTTTCAGCAATGTTCTGTGACCTATGAGTAATTCCTTTAGCAACACAGACTAAACTAGACTTGCCGTTTAATCTGGGATAGGTCAGTGTTTAACTGCTTGATTGTTTTTCTGGAAATGTGATGTGTGTATCCTGAACCCTGCAATGTGCTTGTTAGTGAGCAAGATGGGAAGGACAGGCACTCAGAAAAGGTCATGAGAAAGTAGACTTTGTTGTTGCTGTACTGCAAGAAAGGTAATCAGGAGTGTCTCAAACTTCATTAGTTTGGAAACTAATCTCTAACTAAATTCTAACTAGTTTCATTTAAAGATTCCAGGCTTAAAACATGCCTGAAAATTAATGTAGATTCTGTTATAATATACAGAAGAAACTATACCTGATATAAGTGAGCATAGATACAATATACTTAAAATTCACAGAGCCTTTTGGAGCATTATAGCAGTGATCCAACTGCATTGTGGAATTGTCTGGGGAAGTTTCTGCTTCAGTGTACAGTGCAGGCTGTCCTTGCTGAGCTGCCATCCTGCTGGATGCATTCATTTGAAATCATAATAATGATCATGTGGATACCTTCTAATTTGACTGTAATTTAAACACTGCTTTCTCAGCTCCCTGGCCCTAATTGCAGCTCATTGAGGCAGCCAGCCACACTCACCGTGCAGACTGGAATAACCACCTGCTACCAAACAAATGGAAATCAGGAACCGAAACAACTGCTTTGCTGTGTCCTACAGAATAAGCTCTACAGGTAATGGATCACATTCAGGTGGTAGAAGTCCTTGGGTTACTTTGCATTTTTATCTCCCCTGTGGGTACAGTAGAGCCATACAAAAGAAACCAGGCCAGGTTTAAAAGAACTGCGAGGCCCACATGACACTGCAGTGACCTCAGTTTGCAGAGCAAGGCTCCCTGGAGCCTGGAAAGCACACCTCTGTGCTCCGGTCAGCTTTTTCTGGGCAGAGATGGTGTCAGTGCTGAGAGCTGCTCACTCATGTTGTGTTAGTATTTTTGGCTCTTTGCCTCTGAGATTCCACTGGGATTAGTAGCATGGAGATGGTGGTTACTGCCACAGAAATAATAGGATGAAAGTCACATTAAAAGATGAAAGGAAAGAAGGGATCCTTTCAAAATGCATGACAAAGATAGGACTGGGCTTTATATATTCCTGTAGCCAGGAGGATCCATCACAGCCGTTCTTGACAAGAGCAGTAGAAAAATGAAATGTCTTCTAGCTGGGAAGCAGACACATTTCTTTCCTTCTCCCTGAAACAGCAGCTCTCCTGCTATTCTCTAAAATACACCATTGGTGTTGAAACGAGCTCTGTAATTCCTTTCTCTTGGTGATAATGACATTATTAGCATGACATTGTAGAGCACAGTTCACTCTGGGTAGGCACTTCAAGCATCGCTAGAGGAGTGCTGGGTGGAATATATAATTTATGTAGGGGAGTACACTTAGACTATGGCATCTGCTTGCTCTGTAGTAGCCAGCAACTGGCAAACTGAGGCTACTTCTAACGAGTACCACACATTTGGGATGAAGCCCAAGTTTTTAGCAATAGTTTATGCCATTGATTCCTCAGCTTCTACTATTTATTGGTTTTCTAATAAGTTTAGCTTTTTTGTTTGTTTGCTTTTTAATGGGGATGCAGGTGTACTCAGAAGATGACAGAGTTTAGAGCTGCTGAAAGCCAAATTATGGCTTTTGAGTTCCATTTCCAGCTCTGTAACTGACTTACTGTATTTTAATTTCCTGTCCATAAACTGTGGCTGAAATTCACAGTGCTGTTCTCAGAGAGGTTGTAAAGGTGGATTACTTTGCATTTTAAATTTAAACTATAAGATTTATTGCTAGAAACCTTAAAGATCTATAAAGCTATGCAACCTAATGAATGTAATATGTGTTGTAATTGAAGTAATATGCACGTTTGTTAAGGTCAATCCACATCAGGTTATCTTTGCTGAAACATGGCTGAATAGATAAATTAGCACCCAAACCTTCTGAACTGTGCTGTGGGAGCAGGTAATCTCATTAGGTAATTCAATTTCTAATTAGTCATCAGTTTATAGCAATTGGATGTTTCTGTATCTAAAGTATGAATTTGAAGACATTGTAGCAGGTATTGTTCTCTAAAACACTGCTGAATGAGCACACAGAATGGATCTAGAGTTGAGAAGAAGTGAAAACAAGCAGTGACCCAGAGAAACACCAATTTGGAAGCATTCCCACATTGAGAGCTGCTCTGCCTACCTTTCCATGATCACAGTCTTGGAAGAGATCAGTAAAATTTTGCCTCCACATATCTCGTTCTGTTGCTTCCTGGAAGTCCTCAGCACACTGACGGAGATACTTCATGATTTCTTGGAAGGTGTCACTTGAAACATGCTCCGTGTTGGAAAGGACAAACTATGGAGAGAAAGCAGCAGTGTACACCGTTAGCTTTCTTCAAGCATTTTCACCTATATTTGAACTCCTAAAAATTTATTGCATCCACTTAAATATTTAGAAATTTGTATTTTATTCTGACAACATAACAGACTTGGTGCCTACTTTGTTCTTTCTTTCAGAAGAAACAATGTTCTCCAAACAAGCCTGGGACACTGCACAAATGCATCCTCCTTAGGCCCTTTCCTGGCCCAGAGGTCACTTATCATGCTCAGTGGTTCAGGGATGCTGGATCAGATCCCTCCTACAGAATGCTGTGGCTTAAGCTCAGTTTTCTGCAGCATTTAGTGTTCTTGACTTTACTCCCAAGGAGGCATTTTGAGCCATTAGATTTTGCAGAACTGACAGTCATTCAACTCTCACATGCCACAAAATGAGCATTGATCACAATTTCAGTATTTAGAGAACCAGTCTGGATACAATAAAAAACCCAAAAAGTCCTTTTGAACATGAGCCTGCTGTCACCTAAGTCCTCTGACACTGGGAATACACTACTGACTGGAGATTTATTTTAAGTTCCAGCCTTGGAGACACTTTAACACTTTGGATTTATAGCCATGTGGCTTTTATGAGCAAAAGCAATATGATTCTAAAAATGTGGTGTGCATGACATAAATAATAATGGCCATCAGAACAAACCACAATCCCAAAACCTGTGCTGAATTATTATAACAGGTTTCTGGAGCCAGCCACAGTAACAGAGAGCCCATACAGTTAAGAGGAAGAATTTCCAACATAGACCATTTCTCATTATCCCATTTTTAGAGTATGGGTACCTAACATAAGTGCTACAACATCCTGGAGTTGTTGAAATGCCTCACAGGCATAAACAAACTGAAATATTAATATGTGTTATAATTATTCATGTCCATATTACATAATTTCCAAATATATGGGACAAGTGGAAAAGAGGGAGAGCAGAAAAAGGCAATGGCCTGAGGGGTGGCTGGTGGGAAAGCAGAACTCCTACAGAGGGCGGGGGTGTTTCTGCATTTCAGCACAAAAAAGAGAGGATGTAGGTGGGTTGGAAGGAAGGTGGCAGATCTGGGGCCATGGACATCCACAGCTTTCCAGAGCTATTACAATCCAAAGCCCTGTGACACAGGAACCTTGAAGGTGACGGCTGATGGGAGGAGGCAGGTTGGACAAGCAGCTTGTTATTTTGGATGTCATCCTGATGACACATCCAAAGGCTCCTGCACTAATACTACTGTCTAACAGCATCACAGGACATTGTGTACAAGTGCCACGTGGGCAGGAGGCACTATCATAGTCTCAAGCTTTTCTTAGCTGATGCGTGAAGTACAGTACATGTAATAAACATACATTTATTTATTATTAACTGAGAGATTTTGACACTTCTCTGAAGGAAGCTGGCACGCCACTTTCTTGCTACTCAGAGACCTCACTGTAGTTTGTGAACACAATATCATCAATAACAATGGATGTTTGCTTCTTGTTCCTACTGATCTCACTAGAAATCAGGAAAGCCACACACACTCATGGAAAATAATCTCCCCTTTAAGGCCTGATTCTGACCCTGCAAAGGCAATGTGAGTATTCCCCTTGCTTTCAATAGCTTTGTGCCCGACTGCTGGGGGGCGTGTGTGTTACAGAGTACACAACCTGTGAAATAAACTATTAGGGGCTGGTCTCTGGGACTTAGATGCTTTTAATATAAAAGACCCCACAAGCTTGTCATGAAGAATGTGAAAATACAACAGCCACTGTTTTGCATGCCTGAAAAAACCAGCAAAACCCAACAACAACGTGTGAGGTCTCTCTACTGAGTTTCTAACACACTTTAAGTAGCCTAAAGCTGCACTGAATTCAAGAAAGCAAAAATAAGCGCTATTTAATTTTAAGGTCCATTAAAAGCAATACTTTCCACATAGGGAAGGACCAAGAAGAAAGATCATCCCTCTTTCTGGGTTTGGTGGATGATGCAAAGAGGTGAACAAGGGTAAATTGTAGCTGAGGATTAGAAGCTGCCCTGTGCTCATGATGGAACAGTCCCCAAGGGAAGTGATGAAAGACTCATTATTTCATTCAATTAAAACTGGACTGGAAAAAGCATCAGAGAATATATTCTGAGAGAATGTTGCTGGCAAATCAGACAGCTTGACAATCCATGTCTTTTGTGCTTCTGATCTCTGTTGCCGTATCTTTAACGGAGTTAAAATAAAGAGTACACAAAATATATTTTAAACAGTTTTCTAATGCTAATGGAGCATGAATTCATTCAGAGCTTATATATATATACCACAGGGGTTATGGATTGATGCTTCATTGTGGTGACAAAAGCAATTCTCTGGGCTCTCATTATCCACAATGGCTTTCTTAATTAGATGCAGTAATTCTGAGGTTAAATTCAAAAAACCCCTCATTTCATGCTTAAAAAACCTTCAACAAGTTATCATAAAAATGCATCTCTGTGCAAAATAATGAACATGTGTGTCTCCTGAGAGGGAAGAAGGCACAAAAATCACACATGGTTGCTTGGAATTACTCTCTGCACAGCTGCTTTGTACTCTGGTTTTAAAAATTATAACAGCACCCACTAGCACTGCTGCAATGAGGGTCTGTCATTATTTCTATTCTAAACACCCCTTTTCACAGGTTTAATTACCCAACCATAAAATTCAGCTCTGTTGCAGGTAGAAATGGCTGGCTGCAGCTATGAGGAAAGCAAAACATTTCCTCCTTGCTGGCCAGAATGGAAACGTGACAGCAGAGGATGGACACGGAGATGGAACGTGAAATGTCCTGATACAGCCAGTTACCAGGGGCGCCCTTCACTTACTCCTCTGGGCTGTCCCCAGGGAAATGCTCTGATAAACATCATACTCTGAGCCAGATACTCTTATTTCATTTCTCACCTCTGTGAACTCATCTAGGCTTACTGTTTTTTCCAATGTGTTTAAGATTTCCAGCTTCCTGTCCTGGATTTCTGGTAAAAAAATGAAGGTATATTGGTTTAGAAAGCAGCAGTCGTGATTTTGCATATTGTACACATTTTTTGCACACTGTGCTCTTACATTAACTTTCTTCTCATGTTGGATGACATTTATTTGAGGTTATCACACAGTAGCTGAAGCATCTGACTGTACAGAGACCATCTAAATCTGCTTCTTACGTATTTCTCTTGCTGAGAATCTGCATTTAGCTATTCAGAATTGAGAATCATATTTATTCTTGACATAAGTTGGTGCAAATTGCAATGATTTTAACGGTACTTAAAACTAATTATGTGACGGAGGAAATGAATTTTGATTTAACAAACAGATAAAACTGCTTTAGAACTCTGGGGACATGGATTCTGCTTTGCAAGAGCGGAATCTGAAAATCATAGTAATTTTCTCAAGAATATCTGTGGGAATATTTTTACTGATGATATTCAAAAGTATGTTTTGGTCAGCTTCTGAGCGGCTATAATGGAACTGAGAAGAGAAATCAAACATCTCCATAGATTTCTGAATGAGGTCTTTGAGCACAGACATGCTATTTCTGTTGGCATTATTTCTCTGCTCTTTCTTCTACAATATATCAGGAGTAATGAGAAAATTCACCACAAGAGTGCATTTATCTCCTCTTGGTTAAGACATTCCTAAACTGTACATTACCTTTATTAAACTATAAACAGAGCTTAATGTTCCTTTAATGTATATTGAATGCTATTAGACGAAATAAATTAAGAAATGGAGCCACACTATTAGTAAGCATCTCCAGCATCTGGAGAGCAAATATCTGGGCAGGCAATTCCTTCATAATCTCATGTCCCAGGGTCTGTGGGGAACCCCAGCCCCACAGCAGGAGCACAGGGGCTGTGCTGGCAGCCACACAACATCTTTCCAATACCAGATGATTACTCAGAGGAACAATTCTGCAATAGACAGGGCTGAGCAAGGGCGAACTCCAGGCAGAGGTGACTCCAAGCAGAAACGCACTCTGGAGCGCCTTGTTCATCATCCCAAATCAGCAGAGGCAGAGTTGTTATCACTGATGATCACCACAGGCCTGGAAAGGCCTGGCAGCAGGCTCATGTTGCCACTTCAGTGTTCCCAGCTCTATTCAGTTTCCATCATTCAGGAAGGTCAAGTGTGAGCTATATAAAGTGACAGGAATTATGGAAATCTTTCTGAGCCAAGTGCTCCCATAGAGAGGCCCTGGGCTGTGTGTCACTGGGAAGGCCTGCGACTGGCTCAAGGAATGGCTCGATGACATGGGCTATTTGGCGGAGCATTAGGTAAACTTCAGCATTTCCCCTGAAACCACAGAAGATAACAACCCTGTCAGATTGTAATATTGTTGATCCTCCCTTTGCTCCATACCTCCCAGTATGACAGTATTTCCAAGACCTCCCATGAGACAAACAATGTCTGATGGGACAGGTGAAGGAGTAAGTTGGTACAGTGGTTCTTAAAAATAGTGATAAACACATGGCAATGTCTGGCTAATGAAGGATGTAAGTAAAAAGGGCCTGAATCTGGTCTTTCTATCTCCCTGAAAGATTTTTTTTCCTGTACTTTTTAAGATGAATGATGTGGTGGTTCAGTTTCTTTCCAATCTAGCTGAAGAGTTGTGGTTCATATCCTGATGTAATTACCCTTAGAGATTCTCCCTGTATTATCAAATCCATTTGCTGTTTGCTCGCAGTTCACATCAGAATTCAGGCACAGCAATAAAACTAAGGAAGACACATCAAAAACTTACCTTTTCTCACATTTTCAGGAATAGAAGGAGTGACATCTGGAGAAGACCTCAGGGCACTCTGAACCTACAAATCAAGGTAACAGTCAAAGGCCTGTGTCATGCAGCAGCAGTGGGCAATTACTAGAATAAATCACCTGAATAATCAGACATATGGGCCAGTCATGGGTCTTACACATAGGTGAGATTTGTGGGGAATCAGGGCTTGAGGAGCCTGAGGTAGATGAAGACCTGAACCCTGACCCTATGGGCAGCAGAGCCATCACCCATCCACAAAGGCCCTTTTCCTCCTTTGTGGAGCAACCACAGCGGTGTGTCAACAAGGATCTTCCCTAGTTACCAGTGCCACAGGTATTCTGTCACGGCCATCCACCATCCACCCTTGGAACAGAGCTGCCAGTGCCTCCTTTCTCCTCTCTCTCTCCTGGGCCTTCATTTTTTCCATCTCCTCCCTGGCCTCACGTTTGTTCTTTGCCTCAGCCTTCATCCTGACAAGCCTGTAGGACATGGGAATATGGATTAGAAGGATACCATCATAAATGTACGTAAGATTGATTAAGCCTACCCTGAAGAACAAAAGGAAAGGAAGTAACTTTTTACTGAAATTCTTTTCCATGTGGTAGACAATTAAGGGAAAATCATCTGTGCAGCTCTCCTATTTTGTGTAATTTCAAGAGCAATAAATTTTACCTTCACATTTATAATGGCATTCATCATTTATTGTGTAGGTGTCCTTCAATTTCCTTTCAATTTTAGCAAGAAGACAGGTGCATAATTTTGCTACACTTGATTTACCAACAAAATTGCATCAGTCTCCTTTGTCTCCAAGCCCAAGTACCTTTTCACACAAGCACTTCACTGGCAAAGAACAATGTTCAATGAAATTTCTGAAACAGCCTCACACAATAGAGCCCTCACTGCCTTAGAACACGGATAATACCCCAACCTCTCCATCATTTGGAACACACAGAGTTTGCAGGCTTGGACTAAAAGTAACTCCCTTTCTTCCTCCTTTTGTTTTCTCTACTTCTCTAATCACCCAGCCATGTTATTCCCAATCCTCTATTTCACACAACAAACGAATTGAATAAAATTGATCCTGCAGAACTCATCTGCTATGATTTTGACTTTGTTAATATATGAAATGAAAAAAAAAAAAGCCTTTAGGATGGTTAAAATGCTTAAAGCCAAAGGGGAGAACAGCTCCTGCTCATGGAAGCTGCTGAAATCTCTCTGCACTGAGGCAGCTGCTCACCTTCATGGCCTTCACACACTATGTAGCTACTCAGAGAAAGGGGAATTGCTCCTCTTTTGTACCTGAGGACTCCAAAACCTATATTTCAACTAATGATTCCTGCTTCTTTCTTCTTTCTGTGTTTCACATGCTGTGAAATGGGCTGATTCTGCCCCTGCTCTCTTCTGTTGTTCTGGGGTCATTCTAGAAATTATAACCCATCTATATTTTCTTTAGTGAACCTGTTTTACATGTCACAGCAATACTCTTTGATCAACAGTCAGTTTTGTCACCAAGTACTTGTTCTTCATGGCCATTTATCACAGTGGTTTCTTCATGAATCAATGGGTTCCTCAATCAGTGGTGGGCATTGCACAAGACCTGCTGAGGCAGCTCAGCCTCCGGCACTTTGATACCAGGGGAAGGGTAAAATAATTTCCAAACTTCTGACCCTGCCCAGAGCCAGCAAAGAGAAGGAATGCAGCAGGTTCCAACCTAAATGGACTAACAGATCCTTCTCCACAGTATGCTGCAGACAGAAGAGAAAACAGACCGTTTGTGGATGCAGCTCCTCCTGCAGAGCCGTCTGCAAGATGCAAGAGTTAGGGCTGTGCCTGGAGCTGCCAGGGTGCTCTGGTGATTAATTTGGGCAGTGTCCAGCACAAGTTACATTCTGGGCTGCATCTGCACTGGGCTGCAGTTTTACATTAATTTCTAGGGTCCTAAACCACTGAGCAGCTGTGTCCTCCGCCTGGTGTCCCTGGGGTGGGACAAAATGTTTCCCCCAAGACAATAATGGCAAAACAGGGGTAACAGCACTGGGCATCCTTTGCAAAGGGAGCTCATTGCATATCAGACATTTCCAGAAAAGATGAGATGGCAGCGAGGTGACTTCTCCCTGCAGAACCAAACATGTTTCCTCAGGAAGAGAGCTTCCTGCCTCCTACACAAGGACAGTGACTCAGCCATAAGGACTACCATCCCTGGACAAGTACATCTCTGCATCAGGTATCAGTCCATGTGGATAAGGAATTTCTGCCATCTGTTCTCCTGCATGCCTTGACTCCCAGTCAGGTGGCAGTTAAGGAGGTACTGGAGGAAGCCCAAGAGAGCTCACTGAGGATGGGTAAGCATTAAATGGGAATGGTGTGGTAAAATACTCTGTGTTACTCGATTTAAGAATCCCATGCAAATCTCACAATACAGCCATCACAAATATGTAAATCCTGAGCTGCTGTGAATGCAAATCCCATGCTACTACTACCAGTGGATATGGAAAACCTGCTACAGCCATGAGATAACAGAAACCTCTGTGGCAATGCTGTCTATGGAGATATTTATTTCTACAAGTCTTGGAAGTCACTTCCTTTGCATCAGCTCTGAAAGCTACAAATTGAGAACCTGTTTCCAAATGTAAATGTGGGCTTAACAGCCAAGGTCAAGATAACAGGTCATGAGTAGCCAACACTTTGCATTCTACAGGAAAATCTGTCCTCTCCAGAAATAAGCTCTGATTCACAATGAAAGCCATGAGGATTTTAGCAGGGACAAAACCCCCACAAAACAAAACCAAACAAAAACCCAACACAAAACTCCAGCAAACTTGATGTATTTTAATTCAATTTCCTTTGCAAAATAAAACTGAGATATGGTTCTGAATTTCCTGTATCCAGGTGTCCCTCTGTGAAGCAATATAAATGATGAAACAGTCCTAAAGCAAAGGTGTGGCAAGGCTGGCATCCTAAACATACCCCCGAACAGTCTGTGCTTGAGTGAAAACTCACTGGAAGAGATGTTTCCCCAGCCCATTTGTTCAGTGGACCAACACTTGAAAAATAGAAAATAAAACTGATGTTCTTTTACCAGCTCTGGTTGTGCCACTGTATGAAGAAAACCCAAAAGCTGAGCTCTTGCACACTGATCACAATGGGTCAGTTACAATTATTTTTATCTGTGGGGATAAAGCAGGTAAGTGACTATATGAAATTTACTTCTCACACTGCCTTACTGTACTCACACCAGGCATGTTCCTATGAACTGCAACAATATGTGGAATGGAAATGTAGAGAGAAGCTCAGAGCAGTAGAGTGAGATTTAACATATCCTTTTATGCATTATAATACTGGGAATTTCAATTATCTTCATTTAGGGTTTATGCATAAGACATGTCAACATTTCACTTCCCTAATTCCTGACACTGAAACCCTGAAACCAATTTTCAAGCTGTATGCACTATTTATGCAAATAAAGAGTCAGCCATTCAAATAGAAGTCATTATTCTACAAACATAGATACAGAATGAAATGATCTAGTAGTGAATGAGTAATTTCAACATCAATCACAATCACCTCTGGATCATCTATAAACTCAAAAGTTCATTTCTATATTTTTCTGAATAGAGCAATGAAAATGAAGCATTATTGTTCACCTAATGCTCTCACATTCTAAGCTTAGCATATTGTAAGGTGCCATGGAACCCCCTTCTTATAGTCATTAAATATTATTCTAAAGCCTAGAAATAAGCAACAGAGTAAAATACTAGAGTTTCTACTTTAAAGAGAAAAATAGAATCTGAAAAGAAAGCCTAAGTAAAAATCACAGAAGGAGTTTCCACAATGTGTCAGGACAATGTTGTTGATTTTGTCAAGAGAAATCATCCTGAAGGAGGAAGGAAAGGTTATATTTTTGTTATGTTTGGAATAGAGAAGAAATTATCTGAAGAGTCGCTAGACCGTTGATAGTAACACCTGTCCCAAAGAACTGCTGTCACTAAGCTAGACCAGCTTAGAAGCAGTTTGCATTGCACATATGTAATTAAGATAGAGTCTAAGGGGGAATTATATATTTGCGAAGGGCAGAATACTGCCTTAAACAGGAATAACTAGTGCTTCATTTTGTGTGACATGTTCTGGCATTTGTCCTGCTTCTCAAGTTTTTATGAGAGACAAATACTGTCCCTGGCACTGCACTCCACAAAGTGTGTTTTGTCTGACACTCCACCAGCCAGGATGCAGTGACACCATTCCTTTTGTAAAACACAGGTCAAGACACCAGCTCTGGTCTTGTGACCAGCCACACTGTCAAAGCTCTCACCTCTCTGATGTTGTACCTTGCATCAAAGCTTTGAGCTCCTCTGCAACCATCTTCATTCCTCTCACGTAGGGGCCTGGTTTTGTAGAAACACTATACAGAGGGTTATATCTCATCAGATATTCTGCAAGATAATTAATGGGATCAAATGTGGTTGGTTCTTTGTCTGATACAAGCACATGCTTTCTTTCCACTTCCATTAATAGATTTTCAACTCCTGGGATTAGTGTAGGTAGAACTTTGTCAAGTAAATAGATGCGAGTGTCGAGTGTCTCTCTCTCTTCACTGCACCAATCCCTGGCCAGCCGGTCACAGGGCTCTCTCTTCTGCACCTTTTCTTCTTCTGCCTTTTGTGCTCCAATCATCCTCACCTTCGTCTCCTGCAGACTCAGACACCTTTGTTGTACCGTTTCATAAAAACACTCTTTCCATGAGGTGTAATTACTAAGACGTGGCAGTTCATCATTCCCCTGATTGCTTTCCATTTCTGTGGCAGCTCTGTCCTTATGTCCAAGTCTGGGATACTGGAGATCTGCAGATTGAGCTGATTCTTCTGGATGAGCAGCCATACCTCAACCACTGTGACACACTAAAAAGGCAGCTTGTTATATAATGCCAAAAGGTGCAGCAGTGCCCTAGCAGGTGACAGAGGAATAAAGTCTATTGTTAGGAATTAACTAATATTTTTCTATGCTCCTTTTTTATTCTGTCACTGCTGCTTTGTACTCTTAAATAAATGCAGCCCATTTACTTCAAAGATCAGTAAATGATTTATAAAGATTAATTATGTATCACAACAGGCCTTGGAGACAGAGCAACTAACTGTGTTCCTTTCTTATGAGGGAAGAAACTGAGACACAGAAAGGGAGTGATTAATTGCAGGTCACTTAAGATTCAGAAACCAAGAGGTGAACAGTGCTCAGAACTTGCTCCCCAGTTTCCAACCAGGGGAATTCTCTTACCCCCAGTACTATTATTACTGTTTAGGTCCATTCCCTGCCTCCGGGAAATCCAGTGGATATGAGACAAAGGAAGCAAGTAATGGAAAATGTCAGATACCTCTACAGGCTGCTTTTCTGTGGCTGTGAAGAACAGTGAAGAAGCTTGTCCCACAAACTACTTAACTTCAACTTTGGCAACTACTTTTTCCTCTGGACATTTTGTTAAGGTAACAAGGACACAGGTGTGTGGGTCAGCAGAGCTTCTACAGAAAGGGAAACCCTATACCATGAACTCTGTAATTAAGTTGTTCACAAGCACTTAATGTTGTAGATTATTCTGTAAAGGAGATATATCCCTTTACAATTTCATGAACTTTGCTGTTTTCTTCCACTCTGAACTTGCTGCCACATTACCCTTGTCAAGCTTTCATTCACTGAGGCCTCTCAGTATCCATAGCAATACTGCTGCTTTTGATGTGTATTGCTCTTCCTGTTTAAGCATTTGTAGCTGTTCTGAAGTGAGTTCAGCCTTCCAGGAAATGCATAAATGTGATCTACAGCCTTCCTGGCACACAAATGTAATTACTAATATGTTGACCTTCTGGTTCATTACCAGTGTTGGAGTGCAAATACAGCCTGGATAGGTAGGATGCTCCACAGCATCAAATTTCTAGGTCTGTTTCATCAATGAGCTTGTTGGTATCTTCCAGTACTTTGTTTTCAAAGATGATTACCTGCCAGGGAATGGGATGGATTTATGGCTCAAGCTGCCTGCCTGACCCACACAGAGGGTTTTAAGCTGGTAGCTGGTTTTGCCACCGAAGGACATGAGCTGTAGAGGAGTCTGAATTTATAATGGTAGAAAGGGAAACCTGTCCACCCTGTCGAATTGTTCCTTGCTTAGGTGAGTGTCTTTCAATGAGCTGTAAAACCAGACTTCTTGGTTCAAAGCAGGGTGTTAACCAAATGTCCTGGTCACATTCCAAATCAGCTGGTTTTGTTGTGCCAAAATAAACTGTTCTTGCAGTTTCAAATACTCATGTTATTTTTCAAACATCCTTTACGAAACCCTCTGCAGTTTCTGTGCAATGTTAAAGTGACAACTGGCCTCGGCTTCATGAGGTGGCTGATTCTGAGAGATGATGAATACATTTTATTCACTGCTCTCAACATTTTGTTAGGATGGTTTTGAGGGTTAGCAAATGTTTATAAAGTATCTCTATGTCTCTGAACAAAACAAAACATAAAACAACAAGTGCAACTGTTCTATCTCAATTCCAGGGCATTCACATGACTCCAGGAATGGAAGCAGAGCATGAAGGACTGTTCCTACTGCTTCAACACAGTACAGATGGAGAAGACTAAGATGGTATGGAAGAACACACAAACACTATGTAACTGTTCAAATAAACAACAAAGGAGTGCTAGAATCAGGCCCTGAAACTTGGAATTTGTTGAGGATTATAGGGACACACCTCCAGTTTGGATAAGACACCACTGGCTCATAAACTTCAGTGCCAATTTACATCAGTTGAGAATTTGGCCCATAAGGGAAAATTTCCTCACCGAAAGCGTGGTCAGGCACAGGAAGGGGTTGCCCAGGAAGGTGATGGAGTCCCCATCCCTGGAGTTGTCCAAGAAATGACTGGACATGGCACTCAGTACTATGGTCTAGTTGACAAAGTGGTGTTTGGTCAAAAGTTGGATTTGATGATCTTTGCCAATCTTAATGACTCTATGAGCCTGTGATTCTATAACAATATAGAGAGCTCTCATGGCCTATGGCATTCCCAAATGGAGCCCAAACAACAGTAAGCATAGAGCACAGAGGCAAGCTTTAGAAACACTCAGGAAATTTGAAATGTGATATAAAGTTTCCTGTAAGCCTTTGTTCAAGCTGAAGGCAATATAAGCTTTCCATTATTTAGTAGAATGCCACTTTCCCAGCTCCTTTTCTGTGAGAAAATGTTCTTGCTGGAATCCCTGCAGGTACAAAAAGATTGTCTCTGTGTTTTCTATACAAAACCCAAATCTGCTCATAAATAAGATTCTTATAGTTTCATTGTTATTCTGTTAGGGAATTCTGATGGGTGGGATAGGGCCAGGAAAGACTAAAGTTTGTTAAGGTAAATATTTTGGAGGTGTTTGTGTTGCAAAATCTTTTCAAAAACATCTCTTTGGCACTCTATCACTCTAATGTGTTCCACAGAGCATGTTTATCTCATCAATCACAAAGAGCCTGATACCCTTTTCACACATGATCTTTCTAGCACAATTAAAATTTAAAACCATTTTTTCTTTTGCTTTCTGAACCTTTCAAGAACTTTTTTCTTACCTTGGGAGCAGGTATCAAAATAGATCTTACTCCTTCTGCATTCAAAATGGCTTGCAAATCAACAGGAATTTAATACATGCCCATCTGTTCTCAAGCATTAAAAATCTTGAAGTGAATTAGGGATTTCTCAGACCTGCTGTGGAGCTGGGCTGTGAGTTCTACTCCTCTGTGTGTTTGCAGTTGCTAAGCAATAATCCCAAAGGTTGCTATGTCTTTCCACGATCAGAATTGCTGTAGGTTGTCTTTTGGCTTTGGCACAGCCCAACAGACCCTTCTGTACTGAACTTAGATCATTGCATCACATGACTGAAAATAAAATCAAAAAAGGACTATGAATAGCAACACTAAGGGCACGAGCAGAGAATCCGCAAGGTACCCAGTGACAGGTTTACCTTTGGATTGAAGGTTCATGAAGTCCAGAACTGTCACAAGTCCATTACCAGCTGACTGTGCTAACCAGACGTGAGAATCTGAGACATAAAAAGATATTAATTACAAACTCAATTTAAACACTTTCAGGCTTGCTTTCTTGTGAGGAACTGTGTAGCTTTGAAGCAGCCTTGCAGAAAAGGCACGCACAGCACTGAAGAGGGCGGAGCGCACAGTGCCATTTTGCTAGACTGCTTTTAAACCTGAATCTAAAGGAATTTGATGAATCCCTTTCATAATTTTTTCTATATTCTTCGAAGAATAATATGCAACACAGGGAAAGGAGAAGGAAAAGACAAACACATCTACAAAAGCCATCATGCACTCATTTACTCTAATGTAAATCAGGTGCCTCTTCAGCAATTTCCTTGGGTTAGGCAGGACTTCCAGCTGAGAAATTTACGGCAATTTCTGCCAGCAAACGAGGTTTATTTAATGCTGCTTTTAATTTGTATTTTGTACTGGAAGTGGCATAATCTTTGGATTTCCTACCTGCAGGAAAACTGAACTGTGACTTTCTCTACAGTATTTGTCATTGGAACAGCTGCAGTGTACCCTGCCCTCTAGCACAGTATGAGTCTCCATTTCATGGGACAACTTGTAAGAAACCTTGAAATAGAGGAGGTCAACTTTCATGTGAAAATAAATTACCATTTCTTTGCTATTTATTTGGAAAAATGTCTCAGAAGGAAATGCAGTGCATTTCCAAGATTGTTGAAGTCTAGCATCAATTATGTTAACAAAATGAAGCAGAAAATTAGTGCACAAGACTAATTTAAAATGAGGCTTTAAACTGGATTGTGCACTTCTTCCTCAAAGCAGTTTGCACATGATTAATTCTTGTTATCTCTTCTCCCAGGTGTGCTTGGTTTTCTCCCTTTGCAATTCAGAATTCTGTTGCTATTATGATTAACTTACAAAACTTTTTCAGTATGAAATACAAATTAAAAAGTGATCTTTTCTAAAAGTGATCTTTTCTAAAAGTGATCTTTTCTAAAAGTGATTTTTTTCCAACCCCCAAACAAGAGTATACAAATAGAACTTGGAAAGTGGGATCCAAATGGCTCTATTTTTATTTTCTTGGAAGTGGAATCTCGTGGGTTAAGCAAACCTTTAATTGTACCCTATTTAACTTGGCTGTTATCCCTTAATGTCTTTGCTAAGCAAGTGTATCCTTTTATTATGCTATCAAATACTTGCACTGTTGACAAAATAATGGGCTGAATATGTCATCACAGATGTTTTGCTGGAATTGCCTCTTCTATCTCTTTTTGTTTTCCTGTGTAAGATACATTTTGGGAGCACTCTGTTGTCTTTTGCAGCTGATGCCAAGATTATGCAATAAAAGCCCTAACGTAGTAATAATAAGTTGTGTTAGCCAGAGAAATGTTTGCAGTGTATTAAATAGTCAGTTTTGGACATGTGTACAAAACCAGCTCATGTCCAGCTCCACATCCTTTACATGCTGCACTGGGCTGAGGCTGCAGGTGGTGACCACAGTTCTGCCAGCACAGGAAAGAAAAAGGCCACAGGCTCGTTTTTGTAACAGCCCCGATGCTGTGACCACAACCTGCCCTCTAATTGCTCTTTTCAATCCCAATACATCTGCCTTTCAGCTTCCTCCTCCACATTTAAATTCTGCTGCTAAAAAAACTGCACAGACAAATGATACCTTTCTGACAGCTGGAGAACCATCACAATCTGTGATTATGGTAGTTAACAACTGGTATGTTGGACTTCCTGCTAACTGTAGATAGTAACTCCATTGTTTACTTGTGGCAAATGTTTTTTTAAAATGTTTGCTGTTCAAATACCTGGAAGAGCTACAGAGTATATGAAAATTACACAGAAGTGTGCTTTGGAAGCTGGTGTAAATAATAATAACTCAGATTAGTTCAGTTTAGGGAACCTGTCCTCAATCCCTATCCTCCATCCCTGTCCTCCATCCTCGACTGTCCACCAGGAGGCAAAATGCTTCATTAGCGATCCTGACTTCTCCATTGCAGCAAAGCCCAACTACAGGAGCCTCCCTGATCATTATTTTAACTGGGGAATAACCCTAAAAACGACTCTGTGGCTTCTCCAGTGCTTAAATTTACAGGGGCAAAGTGCTGTCAGCCTGAGGAGCAAATCAAAGCAATATCAGCCATGTGCTTAAAATGAATCTCTGGGTTAATACACACTCTTGACAAAGAATTTGCTCTGTTTAAGATTCAGATCAGCTTCTGGTTCTCCTGTGTAGGGTTGTCATTTGATGATCAAGACAATTCTTGATCCCAGTTACCTCCTTCTGATGAATTGGTGGATTCTTGATCCAAATTACCTCCTGCCCGTGAATTCAGTAGCACCAGACTGAAACTGCAAAGCAAAAGAAGTTTAATAACACTTGACCCTTTGCCTCAGACCCCAGACTCCCAAGGAGTTCTGCATCTGTGGACGTTTGAGTGCTTAAAATGTCTCGTGTTCTCATTAGACTAGTTTTTTTTGGTGTTTGGGCTTGTGCATGGATGTATGAAGAGGCACTATATGCCGTTTTCATTATGGAAAGACCTACTATTGCTACAAAGCCAAGGAAAGGCTACATTCTTTGAGCATTAATGCCACCTTTCACCAGTGTGTGCCAAGCCCGCTGTCAGGGCTCCCAGTGCGATGGGATTGCACAAACCACCACCAGCCAGGGGGCACACTGAGGATGCCCAGCTGGCACATTAATACCACTACCTCCGGGGCTGAGTGGCCGTGCTGGGACCCCCCAGCCCCTATGACACCGGGAGACGATACCGGGACGCCCCTCATGGACCAGGGCTCGATGCCAGGACCCCCCTGCCCCTGAACCACCGGGGGGTGATACCGGGAGCCCCCAGCCCCTCAGACCCCGGAGGCGATGCTGGAACCCCCCTCAGGCACCATGAGGACGATGCCGGGAACCGCCAGCCACTCAGACACCGGGGGACTACACCGGGGACCCCCATCCCCTCATGAACCGGGGGGCGGTGCCGGGACCCTCCAGCCCCTCACAGACCGAGGATCGATACCGGGCCCCCCATCCCCTCACAGACCGANACCGGGCCCCCCATCCCCTCACAGACCCGGGGTCGATAGGGGGCCCGCCATCCCCTCACAGACCGGGGATCGATACCGGATCCCCCATACCCTCACAGACCGGGGATCGATA
>VWZG01010139.1:751670-844761 GCA_013396735.1 Grallaria varia
GGTGCTGCGCATGCGCCCTCCGCCCCGTCCCGGTCCCCCCCGGTGACTCCCCGGTGCCGCCGGGGCCGGGCCGGGCCGAGCTGAGGGCGGCCTGCGGGCCCCGTTCCCTCACCCCGCACTGGGGCCCGGGGTCCCGCTGCCCCTCGGCAGGCCGGGCTTGGGGCAGCGCAGCTCCTGGCCCGGGCCTCGGGGCACCGCAGGGTCCCGGTGGGACCAGCCCCGCTGTGGAGGATGGATTTGCGCGGGGCTGTCCCCGCAAACCCTCGCGGTTCGTTCCCTGCTCATTGTGCGCGGCGGGAGAGGCGGGAAGAGCCTGTGGCCCCGGCCGTGCCCAGCTGGCCGCGTCTGACAGCACCTCTGCCCTCCCCGGCCCTGCCCCGCCGCCACATCGGGGTTTGGCCCCCTTCGTTCCGCTGGTGGATGGCATTGTCCGTGTCAAGCCCGGGACGGCCGCAGAGCGGGCGGGTTCCAAATCCCCGGGTGGGATGTGCAGCAGGACTGATGTTCCCATCGCTGCCCTGGGTCAGCCAGGCGGCTCTGAGGGCTTCCCATGCTCTTTAAACTTAGGGCAGACTGTTGTTTTAGTGCTTCTGTGCTGTAAAATCCTGCTTGTTAACCCCTTAAGCTGCTGCCAACCCTGTTTCTAATGTAACCAAGGCTGAGAATGAAAATAGCTTGCTTCCACTTCTGTACGCTTAGTTCTAAGTTAGCTTTTATCCTTAAAAAACCTCATGCATTATCACACTGGCATTATGTCTGGTTTGCAAATGTTTGGAGGGAGGGAAGGGTTGAAATCCCAGTTGCTTCTGTCGGGGAAGGGGGGGATGAAAAAGCCAACTACTCTGAAAATATTTCTAGTTGTGTTAGGTAACCTCTTCTGAAACTAGATCAGCTACTTGACAGGTCCTGCCTGCCCTGACAGCATTTTAGCTGTCAGAACACTTACTTTTTTTTTTTCCCCTTCTTTCATGCCCATGTCTCTCCTCAGGTATGTTTATTTAGCAACACAGATTAATTTCGCTTATATTTCTCTGCTATAAATATTAATGTGCTGCATTACTCAGAGATTGCTTCCCCCTTTGACTTCTTTACCCTTTCCACTATTCCCATACACTTATTGCATTTAAAATGCCTTGTGAGAACAGATAGATCTCTCTTGGCATCTTCCTTCTTTCTCCCACTTGGATGCATAACCCCTCCCTTTGTTAAATATTTTATATATATATAAGAACAATTAGTTGTGTTCTCTAACGCTTTTCCATCTGGAACAGCCAGGCTGTTTCCCAACCAATTAAATTAAATTGAAGCTGTAGTGATTTTTGTACACTACGTAGTTTTTAAATATGAAAACAACTCCCTGTGGAGCCTGATAAACCCAGAGGAAGCGGCTCTTGGTGTATCTGTATTCCCTTTCTTCCATCCCATAGCATGGAGGTGTATTTTGTACCAGAGGTGTCTGTACAGCCTTGGTGCCCTGTCCAAAATACGTGCGTGTCATGTTCCTGGCCTGGATTTGGTTCTCATCATTACTTTCTCAGACTTCTCTTGTCATATAAAGTGCAAATGATTTTCATCACATTCTGCTCTTGACTGCTGTTGTTTGAGCACTTTTGCACTTCCTGTTTCAACTTCCTAACCACACTTCAGGGGTTTGGCTGCCCTTCTGGCCTCTTGTTAGATTGCTGGGGTTGGTTGTTTCTCCATCCTCCCATCAGAGTTTTGTTGAGCTGGTGCATGTTCCTCCTCTGCCACAAACTTCTTGTTTCTTAATCAAAACTTTTGGTATCATTTCAGATGATGATCCTTCCTCACCTACTGAGGACTTGGAAACAGGGCAGACACCTTTTAGTCATTGGGAAGGCTTTGGGCCTGTGAGCCTGGCATAGTTGCTATTCTTACGGATCCATGTCAGCTTTGGCAAGGAGGACTTGATTCTTTAAGTTTTAATTGAAATTGCTTCAGCCATTCTGTTGCAAACTGATGGTAGCTTTCTTCTATACAGACCAATAAAGATCTCCAAGTTTCTACTTTAAAAGAAAGCTCGTCTTGCTGAATAATTCATGTGAGTAGTAGAAGGGTCTGTCTTGCAGCGTGGAACACGCTGCTTCTGAGCAAAGATTATCTGATGACTGCTGGAACTTTGCTGTTCCAGCTTGTGGGCAAGAGAGAAGCATGTTGGTGTGCAAACATATGGCTCTGTCTAATTCTGTTTCCAGGTTACGTAGAATTTTGAGGACAGAGATAGATTCTCTTTGAAATTGCTCAGTGTCTTTTTACTTTAGAGGTAAACTTCTCGGACAAGGAGAAAGAGTGAAATTGGTGTCCTCAAACTGATTTTTTTTTGCATTAAGTATGCTCTATAAACTGTTTTAATTGGCTGTTACAGATTCAGGGGAATAGCTGATCTGAATCTCTCTGAAATTGGATAGCTTTTATTTATAGGTTTTTATCTTGCTCTCATTGCCATAGAGCATCTCATGAGCATTCATTTCAGGGTAGTTCATGCAAAGTGTTGATTATACATTTACAGCCCTCTGGTTGCTTGATGACTTGTAAAATTCCTTTAATTGTCTGTCCAGACTTTTGCTGTTTGTTTTGGCCCTTTGGTTATGCAGTCACTCTTAAGAAATAAGACTGCAGTCTTCACTTCTTACAGTAGAACAGTTGTCTTCTGACATGCCATGTTGCCAGAAGGTGGTCCAGGGAAGGGCTGTGCTTCAGTAAAATGTAAAGATACGATGAGCCAGAGAGGGGCTCCTTGGTGCTAATGCTGATTCCATTGTTGTTCAGGGCAGTTGTTGGCTGATAATTATCTGTATCAAGAAATAATCTATTAAAACTTGCTCTTTTAAGTTATTTTTATGCACAGTTAAAAAAAATCTGTAATTTCTTTCAAATGCCATTTTCTTTTTGTCTATTATATCTCTTTCCTTAGAGGTGAAGAAGCTGGGCAGGCAGTCTGGCCCTGGCTGCTCTCACAGTTCACTTGCCTTCCCTACCTACAGGGAGACAATATGCTTTTATTGGAAGGGACCGACTGACCCAAAAAGAGAGGATATGCTGTACATACATTGTTCTAAAATGCACAGTTTTGGAAAAAAAATTGCTAAAGCAAATGAAAACCTAAGCCATTGGACTTCCCTTCCTTAATCCCAGAACAACTTGAGCAGGAAGCAGAGTCCTGCAAATGTGTTTGGGAGTCTCTGTGATACTGGGCTTGGGAGCACCTTGCTGGTGGAACATACAGAAGATACTTTTTCCCACTTATGGGGAAGCTAAATATAAGATTTCCTTGTCAGTTCTGGAGTATTTGTGTCTTGACCAGTGAAGTGCAGCCCACAGAAGCTCTGGTGGTTGGCCTGGAGACTGAAGCCTGCTTTTCTTGGGAGAAATCAGACTTCTTGTGTGAGTGTGGGCCTAAAGTGACCATTTTTAGGTTGAGAAGGAAATTTTGTCTTTTTCCTTCTTTAATCCACTAAGTATGATGTAACTGCTGCGTTTTAAATCAAGAACTCTACGGCTCAGTTGCGTCTTTTGAACTATGACCTTAAATTGAAACAAACTGAGTGCAATACGCTCTTAAGTTCTAACCTCTTGAGTTCCAGCAGCACATAAATCCTTGTGTTTTGAAAAGGAGCTTGTAATTTGAAAATGAAAATAACCTGTGATACTGTTATGAGTCATTATCTGACCAGTATTGATTCTTACTATTTAAGAAATGAAAGTAAGTTGAAAAGGGCAGGGTACAGTAGCATCTAGAGTTATTTTGGGAGCCAATGACACATTTATTTAAGTGAAAAATGCTATTTTGAGTGGAGGCTGCCATTCACAGAGCAGTGTGCTGGAAGTATTTTAGTGTAAGAGGGCTGCCCTTATGCAGGGGTAATGCCTGAGGATTTCCCGTTACTGGAAGAAATCCTGAAAGATCTATAGCTGCAACTCTTCTGTCTTGGGAATTGGGAAAAAAGGAAAAAAAAGAAAACAGTCTTTGGGCAGCTTAGCTCGGTGTGGCTGATCCCAGCCTGCAGCTCAAGGTTTCGTTCCTCACTCGCAACAAACCACATCCTCCCAGGACCCGCTGAAGTGAGAGGGCTGTTTGCTAGTGCCTGTGCACGGGGAGCAATGTACTGCATGGGAATACTTCAAAAATGCCCTCGTCCTTTTGGAGTTCAGCTGACATAAAGCTTGTACTGGCTTCATGTCTGAGTCTCGGTGACGCCATTAGCAAGTGTGAAGGAGCTGCTGGTTTGTGAGCGATCCTTCCTTCGTAAGGACTGGCCTTGTACCACGAGAGCTCTGGGATGGTTTGCTGCCTGCTCCAGGGCTTCCAGTTGCTTAGCTTAGCCTGTGAATTTAAGAAATCTGTCTGTGCCATTGATTTGCCTGAGCATCCTTTTAATCTGATTATTAGGTGACAGTGAAGCTCATATCTTTTGTATGAAAGGGGACTCTTGGAAGCAGGAATAAAGAGTTGGTATCTATTGGAAGTAGTGATTTAAACAAGACAGACAGTGTTTCTTACCTTCCTCCAGAGTACTCTGTTTAAAGGGATAAAAAATTATGAAGGCTAAAAGCCATTTTTACATTTCTGAGTTGGGCCATATAAATTGATTAAATTACTGTGAACCATCTGCGAAATGTCTTATCACAATACTACAGTACTGCAATGTGTGTGTATTCATGTGTTTTAGTCAGCATTTGGGAAGGCTCCGTATGTACGGCTTGAATATGTCAATAGCTTTTTGCCCAAATAGAATTCCTCTGAATATGCATCTTATCAGCGTTGCTCATTGCAGGCTGATCTGCTCTCGGAAGGCAGAAAATGTTGCTGTAAGATGAGTCACACAGTTAAACAGCTTGTTGCTTCCCTGGTGAGGCGCACCCTTGCCGTGCACCCAGCGATCATGGAACTGCTGGCAAATGCCCTGTGACGTGAACTCCTTATGGCCTCGGTAAATGGGACGCCCGTGGCACTCACCGAAACGCGTCTGGCCTGTGGCTGCTCCCTGCTTCTGGGTGCACAGTCCTCTGCCTCTCCCAGGGAACTCCTCAGCTGAGCTTCATGGGAGCAATGGAGCTGCTGCATCAGTGTGGGCTGTTTCAGGGGGAAGTTAGTGGGGAACTCAAGTGTAAACTACTTGTGTTGAGGGAGTCAAAGACATGAGAATATTTCATCTGACCTATTTGGAAAGAACTGCTTTATCACAGATCGTGCTGTCCCTGTACTGAGCTCGTACCAGAGCTCAGCAGGTGGCTTGGATGCTTGAGCTTTTCACTGCTCTGCAAGTAGAGCAGCGCAGGAGACCTTGGAGAAGTAAGTTCCAGAGATGTCGTCTCAGGAGTTGATCTTCAACTTTTAACTGCTGAGAAACGGATTTTAATATGGAAAGGTGGTCCTGTCACAGAGGACTGTGGCTGTCCTATTATTCTCACTTGCTGCTACTGTGTCCCTTCTGTTTTAATGTACAGAACTATCGTATTTAAAATTGCAGCCAGAACTTTTAAGACTTGTTCAACTGGCTTAGTTAAGCTTCAGTGTCTGACATCTGAGAAATGTGCATATTAGGATTCTTCAGGAAAAAAACAAAATGAAACATGTTAGGCTTTTCATCTCTCAACCTTTTAGTGGTGATGAGAGGGAGGGATAGGACATATGTCTTGCATGTGTAAAACACTGTGCTTTCCAAAGAGCTTTGTTGATAGTTTGAGGTAGTCTGAGTCTTCTGAGCGATGCAGGACCAACCCTTTGGTTCAGTCCATCTAAGGGCAGAGTTTCCCATGGGTCTCTGAAGCTGCTGAAAGGACTGCAGAGCAGATGTCTGTGAGCTGCCTGTGTGGTAGCAGGTACCCTTTTGAGCCTGCTGTTCCCTTGCAATAGTCCCGACTTCTGGAGCATGTTCTGTAGGAGACAGGGTGTCACACTGAAAATCTAGCTCATGAGTAGCTGTGGGGCAGGCAGGGAAATGACTCAGCTCTCTGACCTACAGGCAGGAGCTAAACCTAGTTACAAGAGGAAATGCTAGGTGACGAGATAAATGTGTTTCTGGAATAAGGATTGATTCTTTTTTTGTTGTTCTTTGTTTCTGTTGTTGTCTTCTTGGTTTTGTTTTCCTTTCCACAGTCCTCAACAGTTCAAAATGGTTTAAAGACAAACAGCTCTGGGCATGTTCTTCAGAGGTGCTGTAACCGCAGTATTTAAATACAGTGCTTCAAAACGTGGTATGGAACAGCTATCTATGTGCTGTATTATATCTTGAGTGAAGTACAAACCTTGAAATGACAGCCCTCCCCTTTGCCCTTTAACATTGCAGAACAGTTGAGAGATTTAATTCGCTTTCTGAACAAATATTTTTCTTATGTAACATCTAGTGAGTTTCGTTACTGGGAGTTTCCTCTGTTTTTGTTTTCAGCTGAGTTGTACTTGCATGGGGGAGCAGGCTTGTGACTTCAAAAAGTGAAGTGAAACAGGACAACTTAGACTTTTTTATTCTTTGTGGCATTTCTTCCTCCTTGGTAATATTTTGGTTCTGCAGCAGTTAATAGAATATGTAAGCCTGAATTCCCACTCTTCGTGAATCTTCAGGCAGCAGCTACCCCTGTAGTGTGGGTTGAGTAATGCTACATGAATGTTGCCCATGGGAATCAAATATTAACATAGTTTCTCTTGTTTTTTGTGTTCCCCTGTCACCCTGTCCCTCTGCATTCACCGTGTCACTGCCTCCATGGTGTGCTGTGCAGCTTTCCCCTGCTCGTGAATCTCAAATAAAGGAGTAACAGGGCAAACCAGTATGAACAGAACATATTTTCAAATGCCTTCCCAAAAGTTGGGCATAGTTATATAAACTTGAAGGCAAGGGAGGCATTACTAGTTAACATTTATAGTATGACTGGGATGGAGTTTGCACAGTCTCAGTGGGTGAAATGAATTTTTTCACATACACTTTACAGATTCCTGATCTCAACTTATGCTTCATGCTGCAAAGATAACAACTGTGCCACAGGCTTCTGCAGCCCACATTTCTGGTCTTTGAAGTGGAATTTTTTTTTCTTTTACGCATACACCAGAAACTGCTCTTGTCGGGAGGAAGCTCTGTTTAACTTAGATCTGTTCATGTTGACTGTAGATGGCTGAGGTGGTTATTTTGGGGCAGTTTCTGTCTGGTTCTCGTATGAGTGAGAAAGTTCAGACTTGACTTTACCTTGAGGAGAAGGGAAAAGTTTGACAACTTTTTTTTAGTATTTGAGGAGATGGCATGAGCCAAAACGAATTTTTAAGCTTGAGTACTTTTTCACATCCTGATCCTAAACTTGAGAAGTGCCTCATTTAAAAAGTAAAGTATTAAAAAAACCAATAAAACCAAACCTAAACAACCTCCTCCCTACAAACAGCCCTGCAAAACCCCGAAACAAAACCCAGACCAAAACTCATCTTGTTTACTCGTTTAAAGTTTAAACTTGCAAGTTTGGTTTTAGGAGGAATGAGCCCAGAACGCCTTGAGCTGAAGGGAGTATGTGCAAAGACAGCTTGAGGTGAGAAGGGATGTGGATGTGTCAGGATTTCACGTGCTCGCTGAGAAGGGGGACGTGCTGGACGTACTTCACAGGGATGGGGAACGTTCCCTGCGCGTGCTGTGGGAAATGCTGAGGAACCCTGAAGCGGTGAGAGATATCACCAGGGTGTTAGTGAAGAACCTTCTCTGGGGGCAGATGGGGAGCGATGGCCCAGCTGAGCGTCGATAGCAGGCGCTGTGGCTGAGGCGCAGCATCGCTCTCCGTGGGTTCAGTGCCCTCTGTGGTGTGGAAACACACTGTGCTAATCGTGAGAACTTCCTGCTGGGAGGAGGAACAGCAGCGCTTGCAACAGGTGCAGCCTTTAGCTGCAGTCCTGAACATGGAACAGAAATGCTTGCTGTCGTGGGCTTTCGCTGTTGTCAGACTCAAAAGGAGGAGTTACTCACGACAGGGGAGTGGAACAGGCCTGAGCCTGGCCTGAACAGTTCAGAAGGCAGAGCTTTGCTTTCTGCCTTGCACTGCTGTGATAAGAGAATTAGGAGGGGGAGCAGTGTTCAAGAATCTAATCCATGATGGTGGCTCTGACTGAAATGGAATAATCTTATTTTAAAGGGTGCTGTAAATCACTAAAGCTTTATAAATATTAATTTTGTTCATTTGTTTCCTAATAAAAGGCTTTTATTAATGAAATCACTATTTATTTATTAACCTGACAAATTAATAGCAAGCTCTCTTCTTTCAGTGTATGCATGTGCCATATCACAATTCTGCTTGTCACCATAATAAGAACTTCATTCATCTCCCTTAAAATGTCATTGATAACAACCTGGCAGTGGCCCAGCTTGGAGCAAGTTAACTACAAAAGGCTGCATTGTAAACCTTTCCACGAGTACATGCTACATTAAGTCTAAAATAAAAAAAAAAAAAGAGAGAGAAATGTGCAGGCTGGTCCGAGCTGCATACAACTGCCAGAGAGCTTCAAACCTCTGGAAAAAAACCAGAGTTCTGGCTCCAAATGGGATAGTGAGGAATGAAGGATGCATTCTGCTCACTTTAAAACCTTTGAGGTAGACTGAATTTATAAACCTCGTCTTAAAATGAGAGGGAATGTCTTGCTGAACCACAAGCCGCTACATAAGAGCTGGTATGTGTAAGGATCTTGTTATTTCCTTTAGTCTCTTCTTTCTTTGACCAACTGCCTGGCATAAAAACTCCAGTCTGAAAGCAGTTAACTGCTGGGAGTACTGGAGGTAGTTTGTCTTGGTTATAAAAACCTTTCCCAATCCCAGCTGCAGCCTGTGCACCAAACGTATTTATGCACCCCTGGGGTCACACACTGCAAGGAGGGTCTGTCACAATGAAGTTCAAGTGCCTGGCCTTTCTGCCAGTGCCTCTGGAGGTACCTGAGCTGCTCATTGCTCTGTAATCCTGTACATGGGGCTTCACATTCATGGAGATTTAGTGCTTCTTGCCTTTGACTCTCCTGTTCTTTATTGCAAATGTAGCTTGTAGGCTGGGTGAGGCTGAACTGAACTGCTCATGAAGCAGATGCAGAGTTTATGAACGTTATGGAGGGAAGCGTCCAGGATCTTTAAAATGGGCCCTGCCATGTGCTGCATGTGAGGGCTGTGGGCTTTGGTACAGCCCCTGACTAGCCTCGCCAGGCTCACTGAGCAATTTAACAGCTGAGGAGAATGTGAAGCTCCCAGGCATCTTCATGCAGGGTCTTCTGGGAGCACTGTAAGCATGCAGGAAAATACTGTGGTTCTCATCCTGCACTCCAGAGATGGAAAAGGCTCGGATGGTGTGGGGAAGGGTTTGCTCACAACTGATAGGTGTATAGTCTGATTTCCTAACTGGAACAGGGAGTTCTTTAAAAAAACAAAACAACAAACATACAATTTCGTGCTGCTTCACTTGTGTGGTTTTTGTTTTGTCTCTTTCTTAAGTATAGTGTATGGACAGCGCCATGGGTTAGGGAGCACTTCAGCTTCATCTCCAGAGACTTTTCGTATGTAGCCTTCTGCTGAAGTCAATGGGTGTGGAGGTAAGAGGTGCTGAGTGCCTTCTGACAACATCACTGCCACCCACTGCAGCCTGATGCACACAGCACTCCTTGTATTTGAGTATTGTTTTTCTCCAAAAAAGTTGCATGCGGTGCACAATGAAGACACTGCTTATTTGTGTAATGCAAATCTGTTCCTGCTTGTTGGTGCAAAGTGCAAGCAGCGAGCATCAAAGGGCAGAGGCTTCACAGATCCTGCATGAACACTTGTCACTGAACCTCGGTGACATCCTGCATTATGTCAGTATAAAAGATGACATCACAGTTGGTCTGTGAGTGAATGGGATTTGAACTCAGGGTTGAATATTGCTGCCTGAAGTGTTTGTGCTACTGATGCTCAACATCCTTTGCCCTGATAATGTTTGTTTGCTTATTTATGTATTTTTACAACTACTGAGTTTAGTCTCTCTCAGGTTAATTATTTTATCAGGAGCCAGTCAGAATCAGTGAGAGTTTCCTGTTTCCTTGTCTTTCTATTGATTTCCTTTTCTGTTGAAACACAACTTTCTCTGTTGAAACACAGCTAAGTTGCTGCACTCTTCAGTTTCCATCCAGTGACTTAAAGTAGAAGGAGACGGAACTGTCTGAAATGGCCTGATATTCACACAGAGATATTGACAGTGGGGTCTGGTGGCTTAATTGTTATGATAAGACACAAATTCAATAGCTGATGCTGTTGAAATCCACTGACTTTTCTGTGTTCCTAATAGAAGGCTTTAAAATATCCAGCTGCAGACTGATCCTCTCCAAGCATGTGACACTGACATCAGTCCTAGAAGTGAGGCATTGAACTGCCTCCAAAAATGAGCTCATTGGGTAATATTGAATGCACTGATTTAGCAAAATATTGGTTAATTTGATTACATGGTCACCTGTACATACTGTTTGAAAGACGGGAATTCATTCCAAATTTAGCTGCTGTTGTTCCAGATACCAATGTTATAAAGATCCTCTTGATCGTGTGCTGTGCTCCCACTCTGTGCTGGGAGCTGGGCTTGGCAGAGCCTATCTCTGATTGCCACTGATTTGCTCCAAGACTTACCAGTTTCTTGGCTTTTCTTCTCCCTGCACTCCCCCAGTAAACTGTAAGGGAGTAAGAGTGGGATTCTGTTGTTAAGCCGTCCCTCTAAAGCCACTCATGAAACTTGCTTAATTTTCATATGGCTCTCTTGACTTTTTGCATTAAGACACAGCGGTGTCCTTTCTCAGGACTTGTGAGTAGTGGTCCATCTTCAGCCTGACCTGCCAGCCAAAGCAGAGGGACCAGTATGAAATTAAACCCTGGCAGAGGAGCCCTGGAGGCTTCCTGTTCTCCTGTAACTTGAGGTCAGCAGGTAGTGATGGTGACCTCAAGTAAACATACTTGTCCATTCTTTTGTAAACTTGAAGAAGTTCTTTAATTACAGTAGGAGTATGTTCTAGATGCTACTGTCTGCACACCTCAACAAGCTTGTGATTATTTATTTATTTGAAACATGGGCATAAGAGAAACGTGTGTTAGAAGAAGAGTTCATGTGGATTTGTGCAGAAACACTTTTGTCTCCTTCCCCCCACTCAGTATTTTCTGCCTGTTACTGCACAGTGCAGATTGTTAGTTTTGGATGCTGTCTCCTGCTGAATACAAGTCTTTATGAAGCTGCCATAGTGTTGCTCTTTTCTTTCAAGAAACGCTGCTGCTGAGGCAGAGGAAGAGACTGTGTCTTACAGGGCTGTAACGACATCTAAATTGAAAGCTGTTGTGCAACTGCAGAATTATATTGTGCAAAACAGAGTTGAAAAACTTCTGCTGAAGTGCACAGGAAGTTGAGGCGATGAGAGGCCCTACGTACAGAGCAAGAAAAGAAGCTGGGTTTGAAGAACAAGATAGGAAAACTCCGTTCCTGCAAGAGCAAATGATCCCTTAGAGCAGCCAGGGAGGCTGGTTGATGTGAACTCTGTGCAAAGTTCAGTGGAGAGTGTGCTCCAGTGTCCCGGGCAGTGCTGCCTCTTCTTCTTGTTTACAAGAAGCTGGCACAATTTCAGAATAAACTTCTGAAACATCCTTGGTGGGGAGAAGAAATGGAATGGCAAAATACTTCTGTGCATGTAGAAAGCTCCTGCTACAGCAGTCACTGCTCAGGTCGGCTGAGTGGCTGCTGCCTGGTTTTGGTTAAGGTGGGAAGCGAGTCCCAGGGTGGGAATGTGCAGTCCCTGTTGAGCCTCAGCAGTTCATGGCATACTTCAGATGCTGCCTCTGCTAAAGGATGGAACAAACTTCCACTTTTCCCAGTAAAATGTCTGTGGTTTGCTCATCGCAGTGTTGGTTTAGTCCATCTTTATTTAACAATAACAAGTTGTGCAGAAAACATGCTGGGCATGGAAGTGGAGAGCTGAGCCCTGTGTATCCTCTGCTTCTGGAGAGCGGGAGGAGGCGGGGAAAGATGGAAAAGAGGAAAACAGCTTTGCCTGTGCCTGTTTTGATACTGAAGAGCTCTTTCCAGTGATTTGAGAAGGGGGTGGGGAGGGAACCAGATGCTCCTGGGAAGTTCATACCATTGTTAATAATATAATTCACAGATGGTGGTGAAGGCCTTGAAGAGGCTTTCATGCAGTACTTACGCTCTGTAACAGATCATCACATAAGGGCTCACAAATAGAGATGACTTAATCCCAAGGATGAGTCTACAGTGATCTATTTGATGGTAGCTCTGCAGATCACTGCAACCTCTTTAAACAGTTAAGAGCCTTCAGGATCTCTCAATGTTGAGCACTAGAACTGGACCAATCCCTAATTAAATTGTCAGGATAAAATGTTAGTATAGCTTTGAGACGTTTCCAATGAAAGTAGCTCTTACAAAATTAAAAAAAAAAACAAGTTCCTTTGTCCTGGTGGAGAAATCAGTACAGATAAAGTGTGAGCATCAGTTTGTATGGTGTCATCTTGTTAAGAGGCAGTTCTGCTTTTATTTCCATTTGTCTGGTTGGAGCTGAGAGCAAAACTTGTGTATGCTCTGAGTAGCTGTCAGTGCTTTGTGACACCTAAGGAGAAGGAACAATCCTTGCATGTCCTGGATTACATGTCCTCTTACTTTTTGAAAAAGAAGTGTCTCTTACCTATAAGCTTTATAGCAAATGAACAGGCTGCTGACTTTCGAACATGTAGAATCAGAAAGGATTAGCTCAAGTCTCTGCAATTGGATTCAAATATTTGTCTGTTTGTGAGAGGCTTATTGATAAGATCTTCACTGGCTGCTGGTCAACTTTTTTATTTGCTGTAAGCTATGCAACTACAATAATATATCAGGGACTTGTAAGCAATGCTAGCATGTGTATGTAGCACTAGAAATCAAAAGTTTCAAATAACATGAGAACCGATATTGGCTTTGTTGTTTGTTTTTCTCAAGTGCAGCTTCTCCCTTCCTAAAGAGACGTTTCCGTTGTGGGTTTTATTATTATTACTAACTTCTGCAAGTTTAAATTGAGTTTAGTAAATTGACTTCTTGTGGTGTTTGTCATGTGATGGTTCATGAGCGCTGAAGAATGTGCTCCTGTGACTTCAGCCATGTATTTTCCTGTCCCCATGCAGCTGTATCATGTGTTGATCTTGCGTTCTGAGCTAAGTAGTGGAGGGGGTTGGGGAGGAGAAAAAAGGGGAACTATGTCAGGGCTAAGCTACTGGAAATTCTCAGACTACTTAGTTTGTGACCTTGCTCCCTAGTTAAATGCAATCCAGGATTTTTACCTCGTCCATAGTTTCACAGAAATGGGGAGTTTTTTTGCATTAAAAGCTAGGTTTTTCTCTTATTATTCCAGTTAATAACCAAGAAAACCCAATGCTTTGGTAAAAGAAGTATCTTGCCATCTTGGGGGAAGAGATTTTTTTTAATCCTTGGTGTGTGTGTTTGTTTTAACTGAGAAAGTTAGAACTATTTTTCTGTTCCACATTTTTTGCATATGTCAACTGTGGCATCTGTAAAGCAATATCTTTATTACTGCAGTAAAATGAACAAAGTTGAAATGACTGTATCTGGGCCAAGAATTTACTGTTTCTGCACATTGGCCAAACTTTTGGAGCACTAGAAGTGCTGCTAGTGAGCCTCTGTGCAGCTCCTTGTCCCATTGCCTGTGTGTGATGTCCGTGTCCATTCCGCCTCTGTGCAGTGGAAGTGGAGCCCTCCCAGGACTGAGGACTAACAGGGTCAGACTTCATATTAGGTTTGTCTTAAGCAGTGCTTTCAAGCATTTGGACATAGATTTAATTTCCTGACACCATGTAATACTGTTTTTCATGTATATGTGTGTGTGTGTGTGTGTGTGTGTGCTCTGCTACTGCTGTATTTCCACCTCTGCATTTGATGCAGCAACTGCTGTTGGCTGTAAGTCATGGTTCAGCAGAGCTGCGCTCAAGAGTTCACATACTGTTACGTTTTTTTGGAGTCTTTATGTCTGTGTGGGCTAATGCATTTCTTCAGATTTGAATCCAACATTAAAGTAACATTGGTAATGTTTTTATATCACCTTTTTTTCCTCCAAGTTGGTTTTTATTTTCAGCTCTGATTTTATTATTTTTGCTGCATAATTTGAGGCTTTTTGCTTGCTCTTCACATTGTTTAAAAAAAAAAAAGCAACCCACACACAAAACTGTTTTGCTTAGTTCATACAGTATTTCCAGTTGGCTCAGAAGATGTGGATTTGTGAGCTGAGGGAATCCTCATTTGGCTGGTCACCCGAGCTTTATTCAAGAGAATTAGAAGGATCTACAGCTTAAGTTCATCAGAGGGCTGACCTGCTCTGATTTTAATGAGATTCATTATACCTGTACCTGTTGGATTTTGTGGCTTTGATCTTCAAAATGATCTGAATAAACCTGTTAGTTAAAGCAAAACTGTTGACAGAAAACTGACCCTTTACCGAATCTGCCCTGTGTTGAGAGTATTGATTTTTGGAATTAAAATAATTTCCCTTGTGGCATTGGCATGGAACTTCTCTGTGGTGTTTGGCAAGGTGCTTGTATCCATGTTTGTTTTCTTAGCTCCTCCAGTCTCCTCTCAGAAAACCACATGGATCAAACCCTGATATTGTAACCCAGGCTTGGAGAGGGTGCAAGAAACAAATCTGGATGTTGGAGTGAATGGGTGTTGTGTGTGAATGTTACGGATACAGCCGCTTTCCTAAAACATGCAGGAGAGATTGGGAGGGCTTGGGCTTGGCCAAACATAAATGTGGTTTTTTCCTTAAGATTGCCTTTGTTTTTCATAAAATTTTGACAGCATTTAGTGATTTGAGTTTTGTTAGCTTAAAAAACCTGAGAGTGCTCCAAAACAAGTGCTTGTGAACTTACAACTTGTCAAATATCTCAGGACTCCAGGGCCTCAAAGGGGGTCCAGAGGCACCAAAGTGGTATCGATGTGCACTGGTTGTGGTTGAGTGACGGCAGCACTGGGAGCGTGGGCACCAGGAGCATGGAAACTGGTGTCTGGAACGAGAGTATCTGGGTCAGGCTCCTCGGGAGCTGCAGGACACATGAGATGCTGCACTTGTCTGCTTTAACTTCCCTCACTTTGGTGACCTCCACCAAGGTTTAACACGGCCCTAGAAGATGCATCTTGACAGGCCTGCAGAGGAGGTGGCTGCTGAACACAGTGATTTGACTTGTTCCATCAAGATTTGGCAAGCCTGGTGACTGGGGGCTCTCTGGGGCCATGAAGAAGAATGTGGCCTGTCAATACCACAACTCATCAGCTCTGCTCTGCTCGCACTGGGAGTTTGGACATGCAGCACCCGGGTCGGAGACAAATGCATCGCTGGGAGTAACGCCTTTCCCTTTTTATAAATGTACCTATTAATGGAAGCACAGAGCATAATGTAATCTTAAAATAGCTACTCCATGAATGCAGAAACATTCCACTTCTGACTAATCGGCCATTCAGAATGAGCATTTAAATATGCACCAGAGACTGAGCGGCGGCTTTCCATATCCGCGTGAATGGAGTCACAAACGTGCTGCAGAGCAGAGCTGTGCGGGCATCTGGCTCCTTCTTCTGTCCTCTCCCTCCTCCCTGTCTTTCTGGTTAGGCAGCGAGCGGAGGGGGCTGTTCATTCTTACTGCTCTCAGGCCTGAGGATCTTGGAAGCACGAGGCTGATGAACAGCCCTCAAAACCAGATTTCTTGTTCTCTTGGTTGTGAATGACCAGGAACACAAAGAGCTTACGGTCCGAGTGCTGGCTCTAGCGCGTAGATTGGAGCGCTTGGCAGGAGCCAGGGAGCCCGTGTGCAGTGTTGTGACTCTGGCAGGCAGTGCCTGCTGCTCCAGAGCCTCTGGCCCGGCTTCACAGGGACAGCAAGACACGCAGATACATTGGGGGCTACGGGAACAGCATCTGTGCACTCTGTCCTAAAACCTGGCCCACCTTAAGGATTTCTCTTGCAACTGCTCGCTGCCTGTGCAGGGGATGGTGCCAGGGCTCCTTCCAGGGCACAGGTGCCATTGGAAGTGGGTATGTTCTCACCTGCCAGAAAAGGACAGCCTTTCACACAGCCCCTTGGCCTGGCTTTCTCTGCACTGTGGGAGGGAACAGGCAAGGCTCTCCTTGGGATTCCTCTGTGCCTTCACTGGGTGCGTTCTGGTTGTTCTACAGGGCAAATGCACATCTTCACTGGGTCAGGCTGTTGATGCTTTGTGTGTAATGGGACAGTCTCATGGTCTGTGTGTGCTGGACTGTGAATGGCACTGGCCTCTGCTGGCAGGCTGAGGGCTGAGGTGAGGACTGGCTCCCTGGTCCTGGTGCTGCCTTCGCTCTCCTGCCGCGGGCTCAGTGCCGAGGGAGCCGCTGGGCCAGACCAGCCAGGCAGGGTCTACAGAGCTGATTTTCTTTTGCTGATCAGTGTTGCTTTTCCAAATCCCGCATGGCCTATGTGGCTATAATAGTATCTAATTTAGAGCTGACCTTGAAGGCAAGTTCTCCTCTCCTTCCAAAAAAGGGAGGTTTTCACATAAGGGCTTACACTGGTTTAAGGCAGCTTTATCTCAGTGTAGCATAAACCTGTTTCTAGTTATCTTAAGGCAGAAAGCAACTGGGGGATTTGGAAGGACTGGATGATTGATTCCTGCTGATTTAAGCAATTCATAAGGAGTGCCTTTTGCCCTTACCTGGCTAATCTTGATTTCCTTTTCTGGCATAGGCAGGAGCAAGTACTTATTCTATGCTGTCTCTTGAAATGGGATAAAGTTCTGGGAAGTGCTGTACTCTGAGCATTGGCTTCTGCAGCTCCACTCTTCAGGTGGTTATTTATACAAGGCACTAGCCAAAGGGAAAGGAGAGTTTTAACTGGATTAACCTCAAGAAGAGAGTGTGGGGATTTAGGGATTAATGAGCCAAAAGCAGCCAGCAATTGACTTAAAACCTGCTGTAAGAGAGCCAGTCTCTGTAGACTGGAAATACAGTCCCTCCTTACCTGCACAGTGTTGAGATTGGCAGTGTTTTTACCTTTGAGGTATTAAAGAAGATGGTCTTAGGGCTGCAGGGTAGGTCCAGGGTGTTTTCTCTCAAGACTGGTGTATTGATTGGAAACAGTTCATAATTGCCAACTCTTTAAGAAAAAACTAGTGAACCACTGAGTGCTCAGCTGAGATCTTAAACCTGGCACTCAGAAGGTATGTTGGTGGTTTGCTCCAACATAATGAGAACATCTGGTTTCCATAGACTTGAAGCTGTTCTGACTTCATGCGCTCACCTTTTACACCTTCTAGTCCTGCCTTGAAGTGATTCTGCCATCCCATGTATTTTTTTCGCACTGATGCTGTTATGTATCCCCTGCAGGGAAAATCCTGGTAGATTACCGGACTGATAGAAAGATTGGGAGGCACTGGAGAGATCAACAAAAACCTGTTACTAAGGAGATGTGAATTTTAGCATTGAGTCTCTAATGGCCAGTCTGCCAAAGGGGAAACAGATGGCACAGAGGAGACTGGGATTAGATAGGCAAGTACTGCAGGGCTACAAATCTGATACATCCATTGAACTTCCTGGAGTCAGGCAAATCCAGGCTTGTGCCAAGACTAATGTGGTTCCTTTGCCTTTGGCACAGTGTTTCTGCCCTTCTGTTCTGGACCGTGGGCTTCTGCCTCAGCCATCCCTGCTCCAGGGGACAGCCAGGTTTGGCACACACTGAGGGCACGTGGCAGTATGGAAGCGTGTCCCTTTGACAGGTCAGGCTGTACCCACTGCCAGTGGTACTTGCATCCTGAGAGGGGGAAATAACCAAACATAACCCTGCGTTCTGGTTTAGTACAGCTTTTCTTCTGACACTGATGCACTGTGTAGGAAAGTGACTTCTGCCCTGGGAGAATGGGAGGACAAGTGGCAGCCACAGTCACTGCTGGCTTTTGACACAGCCTGGTCTTTATGGCAATAAAATGTTTCACAGAGGCTTAAATTTCAGGAGTGACGCTCCCAGCTGTGTGCTGCTCGCCCTGCGCCTGCTTCCCTGGCTCCTGCCTGCTCTCCAGAAGGATGTGACACGACACTGCACGCCTGGACTGAGCAGAGGATAAACAAGCAAAGGCAGAATTCATCCTGGCTGAGGAGAAACAGTGCTGGAGTCACTTTTGCAAGGGGCTAAGATCTGGTTTTGTGTTTAACTCTCAGGCTCTAGAGAGTGTTGCAGTAAACAGGACGCTGATTCGTTAATAGTGGGAGACAGCTAGATGACTATAGTACTGGAATTAATAGCTTGACAGCATTTCCGTTTCTCCTTTTCTCTCCTCCCACATAAATTTGGACTGATACCCAAATAAGCAATAACAAATAGATTTTTGGAGGAGCTGGCTGGGAGAAATAACAAAAGTCAAGGGGCACTCATTATGCAACTTTGTTCTGCTCATATTTGACTCATCCAGAAAACCCTGTTCTACTCCTTGGCTTCATTATCCTTTTTCTTTTTTCTTCAACCCCTGTTGACAAGGTGTCATTATATTTTCTGCCTTTGTCCCTCAGAAACTCCTTAGCCCCTTGGATCTCCAGTTGTTGTAGGTGTGCAGTGCTGGAAGAGTGTGGGCAGAACTCTGCTGTGGAGAAACAGCATATGAGGAACCTAAAAACCAGCTCATGTCAGGCAAGACAATGGCTCTGGCTTCAGCTCCAACCACATGAGACTAATACCTGGGTGCATTTTGTGAGTGGTTCTGAGCAGTTTATAACCAATGTCCCAGTTCTGGTAGCAGTCGTCCCCTGCCAGAAGTGGGGCAGCTGGGAGGCTGCTGTGCGCCCCAGGGACATCACATGTGAACAAGAAGTACACTCTGTACCTTGTGATTCTCTCTGCAGTGTCTTGCCAGGGAGTATCTTCAGGCGTTCCTTTCCCTCTGCTCTCCACAGACTCTGCTTTGTGTCCTGCATGCACAGAAAGCTGTCCCAGCAATTCCTTTTGAAGTTTTGCCTGAAACACTTGGGGTTTTTCCCTACCCAGATGGAGGCTAGAGGTGAAGTGACTTTGCTGCCTGTTCCTCTTCTGATATAGAGTGTAAATTCCTGCTGTTAAAGCTCTACCAGGGACTTTTGTTCTAGATATGTCACTGCAGTAGAGCAGAGCCGCCCCGGCTGTGCTCCTGCTTGAATCCAGGTTATGCAATAGCAGCCTGCGAGTGCCAACGCAGATGCTTCTGCATCCAGACATGCTGTACAATGTAGTTGCTTGGATACCTCTTTTTTTTTTGTTGTTATTTTTCTCAAAAATGCTAGGTAATAATTTGCAACTTGTAATTGTACTGTTGAACACAGTTTCAGGTTCAGCAGTGTAAAGAATTAGAAATATTGATGACTTCCTCTCCACGCTGTTTCTTAAAGGTTGATCACTATGGAATTTGAAAAGATTGAGTATTGCTCTGCTCCCATTTCAGAGTCTTTATTTCATCTTCATAAGTGTTAAATAACTTCCCCCTTTGAGAGTATCTTTCATCCAGAAAATCATCTCTTAATTATTGATGCAGTATGCCAAGGGCCCCGAGTGGCCTGGCTGCTAGTGCTTATATTTTGGGTAGGTCACGAAGATTTCTGTGCTGCTCCTAATTCTCTGTGTTGTGTGTTGGTTACGTCAAGAGGAGATTTGACAGGGGCTTGCAGGGATTGGATCTCAGAGGAGCTGAGTGGGTGAGAGTCTCCTGTAGCATTCTGGCTACAGGGAGAAGGATGCTTTTTGTGTTACAGCCAGCCCTGGGCTCTAAGAGCATCCTGCAGAGCTGGTGTGGGGTGAAGGTGCAGCTGAAACGTGTCTCAGAGATGGCCATGTGTGTTTTCAAGTGTGGAGTTCGAGACAAGCTGTCAAAATGAAAAGCCTGTGCCTGGTTAGGCTGCTGCTGCTGCTGAGGAATGAGACTTTTAACAAGAGGGCTGTGCTGGCACAGCTTTATTCTGTGGACACAACTATGACATAAAGAAGAGTGTATCCAAATAGCTCTGATCATGTCCCATTGTGGGAGTAATGTATTTTATATATGCTGCAGGTGGAGCAGCATTGCTTTAGTGACCCTCCTGTACATTCTGTAAAAAGTCAGAGCTCTGGAGTTATAACTTGCTCAGAGCCTTGGTTTTTAATGGAGGTAACTGCAGCAGGGATAGAAATGAGCAAGCACCAAGGTAAACTAGATGCTAACAGGAAAATGGCTGATTGTAAGACAAAGACCCTTCCCTTTGCAGTGTACCTCCCTTCCTTCCACCCTCCTCCTCCTCCTAAAATAGCCCTAGGAGAGAAAACCAAATATTTCCCTTTTTTAAAAGCACGTTTAATGTTTGATCATGTCAATGGGAAAGTGACTTAAACCAGAAGCTGGTGTTGTGCATCTGCCATGTCTAATCTACGTCCTTATTCCTTGTAATGCTTTAGTATTGCTCATGGATGATAAAAGATTATCAGCTGCAGTTCCAGGTCTCCAACTTCTCTGCATATTGCTCATTAGCCAGTTTGCTTTTCAGGCTCCCTCAATCTTGTTTAATTCTAGCTGCCACTTTTTTAATACAGCAGTTGAGGAGACTCTCTCTCTCGAGCTGGAAGCAGGCCCAGCTTCTGAGGTGAGGATGTCAGCCCTGTGGGTGAGGAGGTGATGGCCACGCTGCCCTGGAAGCTCCCCAGGGCACTGGGAGGTTGAGCAAGGTCTGTGTGTTAACAGGTAGTGACTGGAGAGGGTCTGAGGTGTGAATGTCCATCCTGCATAATTGCAGAGGAACAATTTCATGCATGGAAATGTGTCAGCTGGGATTTCGTTTTAATCACAGACTGGTGGTTGTGTGGAAGCCCTGCCCTGGGATTCACCAGTGTACACACACATATCTTTGACTTGGTCTTAGTCAAACTGTACCCTGACGTCAGCGACCGCTCCTGGTATGAAAACTGGAGTTCACTGCCTGTGTTTAGAGAGGGAGTGAGTTTTCTCACACTTGGCCCATCACCACAAGCATTTGTTACTGTTCTAGGGAAACAAATGCTCCTGGATTTTAAGATTTCCAGTGGACAGTGTCATCAGCTTTGCCTAAAAGAAGATTAAGCAGATACCTTTAGGGTTCTAAGAGGCATTAAATCCAGCAAAGCATCGTAATTACATTAAATACCTGCCTTTTCTGTCATACTTAGGCGGTGCTGAAAGGCCTCCTGAAAGTCAGAGGAAAGATCTATTCAGGGAGGCAGTAGTTTTGCTGGGGTTTTTTGCCCTAGTGTCTGGAAGTGGCTAGAGATGATATGCTGCCACACAGTTTCAGAGAAAAGTTCTATTAATACACCTTTGGTGTAGGAATATTTTATGTGAATATGTACCTACAGTGTTTCTATTTTTTTTTCTTCAGTACGTCTCTGATTAAGGCAAAAGCTGTTTTACTCCCCGTCAGGCAGGCTGATTTCACTCAGAAATGCAGTTGACAGTAATCTGCTTTTTAATCTGTTCTTGTGGTGTAGTGTAGCAGGCTCTGTCACACTGTATTTCTCATCCTGACTCTTGTTGTACCAGTTGGAGTCTGGTAATTTTTGTCTTCAAGTGTTTGAGTTTTAGTTCTGCAGTTTTTAGTGAGGCCTAATCTAAACAAGGTTTGCATAAATCCCTTTGCTCCAGCGGGAAGATGAAAGCTTTGATAAGGAACTTGTTTTTTTCTCTCTCCTGAGCAGGAGCACAATGTCTTTGACCTAAATATACCAATTACTGGCATAGCAAAGTGATACGGAAAACAATCTGGAAGGAATGCCAACCTCTGAATGAACACTTGGCTGCAGAAAGCTACTGCTTATGTGGAACCTCAAACCCAGAAGAAATGTGAGGAGGAAAACAGTGTTCATTCAAAACGTTCCATGCAAATAGTGAGGGATGAGAGAGAGAAGTGGTTGGAGAAAGCTGCTTGTTTAGCCCTTATCCCTATGGCTTTGGAGAGGTAAAACACTATGCAAAACAGCACAGTTCTCCCCTTTCCCGTTTGTGGCCTCATTTGCTCAGCTCAGCATTTGGAGAACTTTTATGTCAAACTTAAAGGCTTCCCAGTAGCAGCTTCTGTTTGAGAAAGTGTTTGATGGCAAATGTAAGTATTTCAAAAACTAGCAATGAGCTAGCTCTCTAGAGCATGCTAGGTGACTTCATTAATTAGTTTCATAATTTTTTTTAATGGTTGAGGTTAACCATCTCCAGAAACTGCGGGATTCTGCAGTGAACTGGTTTTCAGTTCAGCTCTGAGTTGTGTCTTTTACTCGTGAGTACCTGCACATCGCTACCACATTGAGGGTTTCCAAATTTTACTGAGAAAATCGGCTCACACAAAGTGCTGAAATTTCTGGTTGGTTTTGTTCTCCACGTTGCAGCTGTGGAAGTTGCAAACTCTGGCTGCCCATTATTTTGGTGATCAAATCACCCTTTTTAGTACCAAACTGCTACTAGACACGGTCAGACTGGAAATGGTACCTGTTAGGGTTCTGCATCTCCCCTCCAACCCCAGAAGCTCTAGCTGGTGAATTTGTTTGTAGTCTTGAGCTTCTTGCGAGTAAAAAGGGAACCTTTTATCAGGCCATATTTTGGAGTCAGCCCTTGTTTCACTTTCCCAGCCAGTGTTGTTGCTGGCGCTCCAGCCATAGTGCAAATGCAGCATGTGTGGGCTTTCTGCTAACACAGTTTATTTAAGAGATTGATACAACTCAGACTACTGCAGGAAAGTCTCTCTGCTACAGAAATGTGTAATAGATATTTGGCAATCCGACTGAAACATTTGTCTTGCTTTGTTCCTGTAGATAATTTGAGATTATTGATAGGACCGGCATCTGTCAATTATTTCATCTTGGAAGGCGTTGAACTTCAGTTCTGTGTGATGTCCATGCACAGATTCTTGGACTTCAAGGGCCTCTATTCAGCTGGGCATCTAGAGCCAGTTGTGTGCAGATGTGGGATAGCCCAGAGCATCTCCACTGTCACCACGAGTCTGTGTCAGGAGCTGAGCCCTAAGGAATCTGATTGTCCACTGGATGCTCTTATCTCTATGTGACTTGTATGGCATGAGAGGAGAGGCTGTGGCTGTAGCAGTGGCACCCTCTGCAACACTTGACCAGACTGGGTTATCCATGCATTGGGAAGTACTTGTGGGAGGGTGGCTTTTGTGCTGACTTGCTTAATAGTTGGCACAGAAGGAGAGCTCCCATACGGAGCAGCGTGCAGGGCTCTGTGCCACTGTAGCCCAAACGAAGGGGCACAGGGACACTGGTGGATGCTGTGAAGAGGAACATTTGCATGGTTTAACAACTGAATCAGTGCCAGCATGCACAGCCCCTGACTCGACTGAAGCAGCTGCCTTCTTCCCAGCAAAGGTCGTGTTCAGCTCAGAGGCACTTGGTGTGGGTCTGAACAACTGGATGGGATCTAGCCAAGGGAAAAATAGGCAGGGAACTAAGAAACTGTTCATTAATTGTAGTCCTTTGCTTTGTAGTACCTTCTTTGAGACTGGGTCCAGAGCTGTCCACATGATGGAGGTTTGACCATGTCAAGTGAAAAGCCTCTCTGATGGCATGGCTACATCTGAGTGTTGCTGCGGGTTTGGGGGATCTATGTTAAGTAATTTTCTGTTGCACAAATAAGAAGTCAAAAGTTGGAAAATGGAGAAGGGGGGAGAAGTTCTGCAATGTCTGAAGTGTCCACAACTACGACCGAGTGTTGACTTTTGTGGTAAAAACTGTCTAAATCGATGGTGCTCTCTTGATCCTGATGGCTGGGACCTCTCACACTCCTGCTAAAAACACTTCCCAGGCTTTGTCTGTACAGTCAGGTATGTTGGCATAAAATCACACATAGCAAGCAGTTATTAAATGGGAATTCTTTGAAGGTTTGGAAGGTGTATTTTTAGGGTGTAGTCTGTGTGAAATGTTCCTTGGTTAATAGAAATGTAATGATTGTTAGGCGCATGACTTAGGCTAATAATCAGTACGGGAACTGGCTGTGATGTTCCTGATGTTAAATCCAGGCAGACAGCACCAGTCCCTGTACGTAAGAACGGAGATTGAATCTTGTTTATCATTACATCAGTCTGCAAAAAGGAGATTTATAAGAGCAGAATTGTTTGCATGACATGGAGTGACTCCCATTATAAAGAACAGAACAGCACTCCAAAATTTCTCTCCTCTCCCTTGCCCTTTTGATGGCAGATAGTTGGCAGTGGATCAAAGCACAAACAGGATTAATGCTTTGCATATTCTGTCCTACATGGCCTGAAAGGAGCAGAGATGGAATTTTTCATCTTTCACTTTAAACTGCATTTAATATCGTGGCCTAGTTTGGAGCTATGCGACTCATTCCTTCCATTTCCCCGGAGGCCTCTGTTTCTGGTCAAGGAAAGCAGGGCACGACTCCCTCTGGAGCTCATCAGCGCTGCTCGGCTTCCGCTCCGCGTGGGCTGCTGGAGGAGCCCGGGTTGAGGCCGGACAATCCAGCACCAGGAATCTCCCAAGTGTTGGTGGAAACTGCCATCCCTTGGATGTGTCGCTGCGGTCACAGCACAGGTGCTGCTGCAGGGCACGGGGAGCCTGGCACCGGGGCGGGACCCAGGCACCTGCCGCCACCTCTGCAGAGCCCGGAGGGGTCAGTGTGGCAGGTCACACCTCCACGTGGCTGGGGTCGGTGTCCTGGGATGCTGGCCAGGCATGGTCCTTCGCAAGGATGTCCTCAGAAGAGAATGCCTGGACGTGCTTTTTGGCTGGTGGATTGGCGCGCTGGCAGCAGCACTTCTGCTTCTTTGGAAATACGCTGGAAATGGCAGGAAAAGTCGAGGTGCTGGTTTTGGGGTCGTGTCAGTGCTGGAGTCCTGTCAAGTTGGAGTTGTTTCCTCCCTGGAGCTGCACCCGAGCGAGCGGCACATCCCTGTCCTGCCCTCCCCTCTAGCGGGATGCTGGGTCACTGCAGCCCCTTGGGGCCCTCTCACAGATGTCACTCATTTGGGGGGTTTGTAGCTGCAGGATTTACAGTGACCAGAGCACAGCACGGAGAGCTGCAGGACGGGAGTGGCAGCGTGGACTTGTGGTGGGATGTGTGAAATACGGTAGCATTGCCTGTGCTTTCCTTCACACCCTCTGTCCGTGTTCTCATGGATGTGTTTGCAGAGGAGACACTTGATGGGGTGAAGATGATTCAGAAACCTGAATGTGACCACTCTGTAAATCCAGCTCAAAACATGAGGCACGGGGAAGGAGTGGGCTGCAGGCTGGTCAGACTTGCTGATGAGAAGATAAGGAGGTTGTTGAAGGTTAGTTTTGTTCCAGGCAGCATCCCAGGTACTGTCAGTGGATCTCGTGCTCTAATTGCACTTGCCTACAGTCCTGTTTTCATAGACAGTCAGCTATATTCTGAGTAAATGGGCTCCTCACACAAATCTGCTACATTTATGTCTGATTTCAAAGAGACGTGAGATGTAAGAGCTTCAGCAGAGACAGATGGTGATTAATTGGGCCATGTCTGGCCTCCTCCACACTGAGCTCTGGAGGGCTGAATTTTGAGGGGAGCTAAGATAATGATCTGCATATTTCAGGATCTTCTGTCATTTGGGGGACTTTGGGCTATGGCATACCCAGCTTGCCAATTGCTGTAACAAGGACTTTTCTTGGCATGTGGAAATGGCCATTCATTATAATACTAAAAATGTTTGCATAGTTTGGGTTCCTGAGCAGTGCAGTGGAGATTTCAAGTGCTCTTTCAGTTGCGTTTCTTTACTGTGGGTTTGAGAAACTTGTTCTCTAGGCAAATACACACTTTTGTTCTGTTTTGGCTTATTCAAAAACCCCATCATTTCTTTAGCTAACCTCTTTGCTTCCCCTGACCTCTTCTTCTTGCCCTCGTAAGTCAACTTGTTGTCAACCCACAGGGAACTCAGTCAAAGCTTGTACTCTGGCAGGATTGCCTGCACTTCCCATAACTGGGATGAGAAATGAATATACACTCGCCTGGGAAATGCCAATGATTAGGATTACAAATTTAGGGGAGGGGGAGCAAGGTGAGGAGACATGAGAAGTATTTGGGTCTGAAGTAGACTTTGCTTGCTTGCTCTGGAAATGCAGGTACTTAGTGCTTCTATGCATGCAAGATAATTTGGGACTACTGAACTGTCTGGAAGTACTTGATGTCTTACTTTTGCAGATTTAAGATGCTGCTGTTACCATCTGTCAGGCCAAAATAGGCCAAAAGGGAGAATGAGCAGCAGGACCCATTGAATATCTGCTGTCCCTGGGTGTTGGTTAAGCACCACAGTTGAAGTGCATGGAGACTTTGGCTGTGTGGGGAGCAGGGATGGCCAGGGCAGCTGTCCGCTGTCTGGAGCTCTCCACAGCAAACTGTCTGGCCCAGAGAGGTCCTGAGCCAATGTGGTTATTGCAAAAGCTGGAATAAGGGAAAGTGACTCAGTTCCATAGGATTGTTCTTTAACAAGGCCAGTCTGGGGTCTGCATCCCAGAGTGTCCTGCCAGTGATCGCTGGTGCTTCATCTGGGGAACAGGGGCTTGGCTCCCTGCTCTGAAAGAGCTGCTGCTCTCCATCGGCACCCTTCTGAATGATGTGACAGCTCCTTTTCTGTTGGCTGTGGAGTGCACTGGTGTTTTCCTCTCAATGGGGTCAGGAATGCTACCTCCCTTATCGAGTTGCTGAGCTAATTCTAAGGTATGATGAGTAGAAGATATGCCTGCCAGCTCTTGCTTGTTGGAGATGATCTGCAGGTTTTAGCTTGAATTTGTGGTTGCAGGTGGCTCCAAGTGAACTTCATGGTGCAGTGGTGCTCTAGGTCTGTTCTTGGAAGACCAGTAGCAAGCAGCATTTGCTAGTTATTCTGATATCTCAGGGACCCACATCATTTAAATAAGAGTGAAATAGAATATCCAGCAGAAGCATCTGCATTTAACTGTATTGAAAAGCAAACTGAATGGGATCTTTGCCTCCAGTAAGCACAAAAAAAAAAAAATTAGTTCAAGATTCTCAGGAAAAAACCACCTGTTGATACCATTATCTTACAAAAATGGAACTTTTCCACTCCTCCCCTTTTCTGAGCTTGACACTTCTATGTGTTCATTGCTGTGGGTTTTTTGAATGTGTCTGTTCCAGAATCTCTCCCTGTCCTGGTGCTTCCAGAAGAGCTGTGCAGTCTCCCCTAGGGTTGTTCATTGGAAAATGTTATGAGAGTGTATTGCAGAGGAGTCTGGGCCAGGGGCAGTGCTGGGGAGGAGAGCACTGTCACCATGTCGATGAAAATCTAACTCCATCCTTGTGTCAAACCCATCACAGTGACACAGGTCCCTTGCAACCACCTGCCTGCTGGTTTGTGGCTTGAAAAGCTGCTCACTCCACTGGAGAGGAGACCTGTGGGAGGGAAGCCCAGAGCATGCAGAAGAAAAATTATCTTTTTACTTCCTTTGTCACCTTGTGCTGAGCTCTGGTTTTCTTGGGGTGCTCCTGCCCTGAGCAGCCCCTTGGTGTGTTTTAAAATGCTTTTGCTCTGCAGACCTGCACATGCACAGTAAGTTCTCACTAATAAAACAGATCCTGCACCCCCTCTCCCGTGCCTGGTAGTGCATATGTAAATGTACTGTGAAGCAGAATTAATTGCTGAGATCTCTCTGCTGAGGTATTGCTTTGGGCTGTAGTAGGTAGGCCTAGTAAAATTCCACAGCACGTTAGAGATTATGCATATTAATTTCTCATCTAAAGCAGCGTAATATGTCAAATTTTGCCTTTCTAGTCTATCTGTGCTCACCCAGTCCTATTTGTCAGGTTTATTACTTGCTGGCTTGGTGGATTTTTACAGTTGATTGCTGACACTGGACTATGAATTAATATGATCTCCATAAAGGTAAAAAATCCAGAGTTTTTGCCCAGAAGTGAACTATGTGTTTGGCTCTTCCCCTGCCTTGTTTGGCAGGGGTCACTGGAAGTCTGTGTAAAAGCAGGCAAAATCCTGCAGGGGCAAAAATTCCTGTAGCACTGAGTTTTTAAAAGGGTTTTGAGAGAACATGAAGTGACAGCTGAGCAGAAAGTGAGTTCCTCTCTAGTGACAGCTGCATGCAGAGACAGGGAGAGTTTCCCTTGCCTTATACAATCAAACCAGTGAAATGCTAGTCTTTGCTTTCTGCATATATTAAAGCATATTAATGATTTTCTCCTTTCTTTGTGTGTGCAGGAGGCAGACAGTGGGGAAGAAGAATGCCGGTCCCAGCCCAGAAGGTAAGATTGTCACTTGAGGCTCACAAGAGTCTCACCTTCCTGTGTGAAACGTTTCACAGGGGACTTCGTGGTTTCCTGGCATGTTCTGCAACCACACATCATTTTCTGCCTGTTGTGGATGTTGCACAACTGTCTTACATGAACCTGACTGAAAAACAGATTTAGCTGTGGCCTAAGTGATGCTCCCAGCAAGGGGGATACTGCAGCAGGAAATGGGAGAAGTCAGATTGCACATTAAAGAAAATACCTGAGCAACAGCTCACAAAGATGTCACTGAATGTATTCTCCAGACTTGTTTCCATCCAGTGAGGGGTGTTTGCCTGCAGACATGTTCTGAACAAGACGGGGATACTCCACTTCTCTGTGCATGGGGAGACTTTGCTTCTGTCCTGGTTGTGTTGTGCCTTGGCTCCCTCCAGTGTCCTGTGTTGTTACTCAGGATTTGGTCCATCATCAGAATATTCTGAGAGGCATAACCATCCTAATAAACCCTTGTTCTCTGGTTAAAAGGTCCCTGTTGTCGTCAAGGGTGATTCTATGCCATACAGGCACCTGCTGCTTCAATAGCACCTTTGGTGGGTGTGTGGATGTTTGCTACTGATGCAGGTCAGCCAACATCTGCTCCAGAGTTAGGAGAGTACTGAGAATTTGCAGGGATTTATTTTTAAATGGGATTGTTTTGCAGGGAGATGTTCATCTTTTGTAAATGCTGATTTCAGTTGCTTCAGGAAGCAGCTTTTTTTGATAAATGTTACTTGCTAAAAAATGAACATTGATTGGACAGTGACAAGCATTGATGGTGATTTCTATGGTGTAGTTATAGTCTGAGGGGTAAGATTTCTTGGAGTCTTGTAAGCTTTGTCTCCTTTCCTCTAAGCCATTAAAATAATTATGTCAGCTAAACTAAATAAAAGTAAAAATTGTATATGTTAGGTGACTTCTTCAATGGCAGGAGCACTTTCTTGGCTTAAAATATTGCAGTCAGATTTTATGAAAGGCTTAAGATTCCCTCCAGAGGGAGTAAAGGGGAGGTGAAGGTGAAATGGTTTTCCCTTTATGAGCTCTCTGGCTGTTAGAGTTCTTTGCCTTACATTGTTTGTGTGAGTAGGTAGCAACAGAAGCCATAATATCTAGTATTTAAAATACTTAAACAAGATTTGGACTTTGGGTTTGGGGCCAACTTGGATGACTCTGCAAAAGAAGAAGCTGCCCTGGTTGCACATTCCCATGATTTCACTGTAGTTCTGTGATTGTGTGGCTCAGAGAAGGTGACTGCTCTGTTTACTTCAGTTTTAGACCCTTAAATAATGGTTTAAGAATTGCTGTTTTCTCATTTTTCAGCTTTCATGACCGAGAGGAAAGCTGGAGAGCACAATTCCCGAAGGCTCAGATTGAACTCGGCTAAACTCCGATTTTTCATTTCACTCTTGGCCTTCCAGCAGTCACAAGATCAACTCATGACTTGATCTCAGTATACATAATGTATTGGAAGGGATGGGAGCTGTTTAATTGTTGTGGGTACTTAGCAACAATTGTAGGTTAGGTCTGAAACGAGTTTTTTTTTTAAATATATTTGAAATAACTTCCTGCGGTAGGAAATGACAACCTGCTGTTGATGTGGTGATCCGAACTCTGTGACTCCTGTTACTGGGGTCAGAAAGCTAACTGAAACCAAGCTGCTTCTTGGAGAAAACAGGGGATGGGTGTTAAATGTGTTTGATTGCGGCAGGATAAAAATAATAGAGGCAAACGGGGTAAGCAATGAACCTGGAGCCCTGCTGTGGAGGAGCAGCAGATGCCTATAAACAGCACTGGAGTGTACATAATCCCCAGGAACACAGCAAATAGGAGCTGTTAAAAATCCAGACAGTAAAAAGGCAATGGACTGAGTTTGGCTTTAAAAGGTACTGCAGTGTCACGGAGGCAGAGCTCTGCAGCAGCCTGACATTCCTCACCACCTGCCTGGGCAAGGCCCGGCTGCTGAACTCTCCTGAGGCTGCAGCTGCAGTCAGTGGTCAGTGTTTGGAATTCTTGGTGTTTATAAAATCCTTCTGATGGGGAGACCTTTAGTGCCTTAAAATGCAGGTGCAGACTCACCCTGCTGGCTGGACGCTGAATGCAGGAGTGCTGCTGTGGTGCTACTAACTGTGTGTTTGGGTTAATAAAATAACTCTTCAATAGGATGGCAGTGCTTGGAGGTGTCTGTGCTTGCAGGGCAGTTGGCTGAAGGCGTAAGCATAAGCCCGTAGGCATGTTTGGTGTCAGAAGATTTTTCCAGTGGTCTGTCTCGATGATCACTGAATGGAGCCTTTGTTTCTACTCCTGAGTCCCCACATCTCTGCAGGGTCTAGGGATTGCTGTTTCAAAAGAAATGTGCAGCTCCTGTGGTTATCAGTTTCTGGATAGCTTCTTGTGTTAGTCTTCTGCTGTTTACCTTTTCTCCCTGAGGAGGTATGGGATGTATTTTGAGGTGAAGAGGAACAGAAAAGCCTGGCAGCAGGACAGCAGGAGTGACTAGTGGTTGTGGAACAGAGGCTCCAAAGAGCAGGTCTAAAATGTCCTGCAGAGAGGCAAAGAAATGAGTTCCAAGCAGCATCTTAAACTTGCAGGTAGTACATCGAGATCATCCTACCTAAACCAAATGATCTGCCTCATTGCTGACCTGCTTGAGCTGTTTAAGATCTAACACCACAGAGGCCTGTGACTGCATGGACTTGAGTCTTGCAGACAAGGGAGAACTGTGTGAAAATGTTCTTTAAACTTAAACCTGCTCTACAGAGCAGTCAAATGACCTGACAAGTCTGTGCTCGCCAGCACCACCATGGAGTAGGAGCTTTCTGCTTTGGGAATGAGCAGAATCTGCTTAAAGCTTCTCTTCAAAAGATGGAAAGATCTATCAGAGTGCAGAAAGGGAGTTCCCTTGTGCTCTGCAATCATCCTTGGAAGATGCTTGAAATGGCATTTCCTGGCAAACTGTTTTGTATTGATGCAAAGAGGGATGGTTTGCTTTCCTGCTGAGGAAAGTACTTGGGTATAGTGAACACGGATCTAATTTCTATAAAGATTTCTATCTGCTAATAAAAACCCCAGCAAATAAATGCTGAACAAATACCTGAAGCTGAACAAATAGGTGAAAACCAGCTTGGCTTCTGGAATCTTTTTATCCGGCCCTGCTCTGGGGGAAGCCCAGGAGGGTCTCCATGCCCAGCCATAGGTGTGACCATTACTGCAGTTCATGGGGAGATCCCCAAAGCCCTGACATGGACCCAAGTTCTTCTCTGGAGTCCCTGGTCAAGCCGGCCCTTGGTACCTGTCTAACTCTTGGCTAACGGGACTAAGACAGAGTGCTGCATAAGCAGATGTCCTGAACAGTCTATTTATTACATTTATTACCTTCATAGCTATGTTCTGACATTTTTATTAGGCTGTCAGGAGGCTGTAGAGCTGCCTGGCCTGCACATCCCTCCTGTCCCCAGACATGCTGCTGCCACGCTGAACACGCTCCTCACGGAGCATCGGCACTAACAATCTCTTTGCAGCACCCCAGTGTTGTTAAAATTTACCTAAAATGCACATGTATTGAGCTGTGAGTTGTGTTTACACCCACCGAGGTATTGACATTCAGGTTCTGTGTGCTCTGTGCCAAGGTTTTAAGGATTCAGCATCTTTGTTTTGCTGACGAACGACATCTCCGGGGCCCGGGGCAGCAGCGGATTTGCTGTCAGGATCTGCCAGTTGCTTTTTGGGTTTATGTTTTAACTGGTGCCTCTATTTTCCACACCATCATGATTTTACCACTTCTGTATGCCTTGAAACCACTCTGGTTGTTGAAAAGTGGCGTTAGAGGCCGCTCAGTAACTGCTGCATATAAAATAGGGTGAGCTGTACTGCCCAGTGAGGCTGCTGGGGACTTCAGAGGCATTCTTTGAACTTTTATGGCCTGGCACAGGGTCAGACTAAAGTCCATTTGCTCAGGTAAAGCTGAGGAACCTGTCCTTCCCTCAGGTGCCAAAGAAAGCAGTTAGGTGCTGCTTGAAAACTGCAGCATCTTACCTGAAGATGTTCTCAAAAGGTGCTTGTCCTCCGCTTTTCAAGTGGGGGCAAGAGTGTAGTGTTAAAATATAATTTAAAAAGAAAACCACACCTTTTGCAGCCCAAGTATGCTTACCTTCTGGTTTGTTTTTTTTAGTCAAAATAGTTCCTTCCAGGAGGGAACTGGGAAGGAAAGCAAATCAGATTATTGCCATGATAACAGCGGGATGTGCCAAGATGCCTCAAGGTCTCAAGCTGTGAGTAAATACCTTTGTTTTAGGAGCGGAAGACCACAGTCTGATGCAGGAGCTTATAGTTTATAACAGTATAAAAATTGTTTTATCAGATAGTAAGTGGAATTGGTGCATGTGTTTCCTTGTACAGGGTAACAGCTCAATAAATACTAAGCCAGCCTGTTGGATTTTTAAACTAAGACGCGTTGTAAGGTGTGTGTCAGTGCCCAGGAGAGAGGGGGGTGATTCTGTGATACCGGATTGACTGCACTGCAGAAGGCTCATTTATACTCCACTCTGAGATGTGTGGAACTGCAGCACTCTGTGAGTCCTGTGAGGGTTGGAGATGTGTATCATCACCATTTGGTGCTCCTGGGGCAGGCTCCTGATGCTCCTGCTTATCCTTAGAACCCCTCTGGTGTTACAAGAGGCACTTCCCAAAACCATGAGCTGTGAGTTCTGGCAGCTAAACCTTCCTTGTGCTGCCTTTACTTGCTGCTGCCGCTGCCAAATGTTTACTCTGTTGGTACTTGAACCGTAGCTGAGTCTTCTAATGGGTGTGCAAGACACTTTGTAAACTCCAGATCTTGAGTAAGAGGGGTCTGTGTGTGGTGTACAGGAAGGCGTGTGGTTATCCATGCCGGAGCTTACTAAGCTCTTGTAGAATGAACCTTATCTTCAGAATGCGCTTCCTGAATCCATCTTTCTGTCTTTCCTTTCAGTGACAGCTCAGCCTCTCTGTGGCATTCACTGCAGCTGCTTGGGGAGAGTGTAAATCTGAGATAAAGAATGGTCCTGGTAATCTGCCAGCTGTGCTGACCACCAGAAAAAGTTCTGTGGGCCACACATCACGATTATTACAGTGGGTCTGGGGCCTTCATATTTGAATACCAGCTCTTTTATAACCAAACTATGAGCAGAGCTATAAAATTGGCAGTAAAATTCAGGTTTATTAGATTAGTAACAGGTATCTGCAGGGCTGGTTCATGGCAAGGTCTGTGTCTGTGGTTGCAACATGTTCAGTCCAGTCCAGTTACATACCTGTGGATCACAATAATGTGTAAGATGACTTCAGGTGGGATTTTCAGGCTGAAGGATCAAGCAGACTCATATCGTTGTGTTACCAAATTACCAGGTTAATATAAGGAACTTGTTCCAAATACGAATGCTTTTGAAAAGTTTTATTTTGTCATTCTAAGCGTGTGAACAGATGAGAATGAGGAACAAGAGAAAGACAAATTGGGAAGTAAAAGAAATGAAGGTGGGTCTGATCCTTCAGCTACCCAAAGGGTCTGCTTGGCACGGAGCAAGCCCAGAACAGCTGCTCCCCTGCACTTGTGCTCCTTCCTCCCAGGTTAGCAAAGGAGGGGCTGACCAGGAGGTGCCATAAGGATTCCATACGTGCCTGTGTCTCCTGCTGAGTGTGAACCAGGTGCTCTATGCTACAGGAATCTAAGTTAAGATTCCTGTTGCAAATAGAAAGGGAAACTCCAAAATTCCCTTTCTTGGTCCCTTTCCTGGCAGGGCATCTTCACAAGACTTCAAAATTAAACAGGAATCTTGAGAGTTTTCAGTGTTCTGTGGATTTCAGACACTTAGATGTATTTTGATAATCTGAGCCAGGGTTTCTGGACTCATTGCTGTTCAGCCCTTTGGTATCTTTGCATCAGAAACATTCCTTTATAAAATTAGGGGATTATTCTTTTCCATAGGTCACTGAAATAACACATTACCTATTTTATGATGTCAGACACGTCATTCAGGCGTGTTTCCTTCATGCTAGACTTAGAGCAGTGCTGTAGCAGTGTGCAGGGGTCTGGATTAACTTTTTGGTAGAAATGCTGATGTTTGCAGGGAGTTTGCACTGTAGTTTTTTTCATTCCAAGAGTGTTTTCTTCAAAGCCCCCCTTGAATTGTTGGAATGCAGGTGGAAGGCAGCTCTCTGGACAGCAGGAGAGGGTGGCTGTGGCACAAGATGTTCCAGCAAAACATGTCTCAGCATGTTGCCCCTGTCCAACTTTGGTGTTGCTTGCTGAGACCAGACATTGCTGCTCGTGTCCCTTCTCCTGCCCCTGGTGGCACCACTCAGGTCCCTTCAGTCATCTTTGCTTTGGGCCCTATAAAAAGGGTGTAATTGAGTATTGATCTCTTTGTGTCAGACCCTCTAAGATTTATTGATAAGTAAACTAGACAACGATTGGATGTGGGCTTGGTGAGGGAAGGGTTTAATGAAGTGATAATATTGCAAAATAGGTGTTGAATTCTCAACTAAGCAGCCTAATCATTGATCCTGATGGGCAGCTGACCAAGGGCTTTAAAAGCTGGGGTTTGTTCTTTCAGTGATGCTTATCACCCTACCCCTGTACTTGCCTGATTTCTTTGCTGAAGAACTGAAAACAGAAATACTCTTTGACAGCTTAAATAACCAAATTTAGAATGTGGCTTCCTGTTCTGACTGGTTCTTCAGGATTCGAGTGGAGTTTTTCGTGCTTTCCCTGTTCCTGCCTCCCCCTGCCTTTTTTTATTATTATTTGTTTTAACTAGATATGGGCTCCTTTAGAATTACTTGGTTAGGTTTCCCTGGCTGTGTGCAATACAACTGGTGGATGTAGGCCCTGCCTTGGTGGGTGGTATGTCTCTTAATCTCTGGGAGAGCTTTGTTTTGTACTGTACTCTATCTGGTTCTGCCCTGCATGCATTGGCTTGTTTATGATGGCTGCTACTGAAATGGCTTCGTGTTTTTCTGAGAAATAGGACGACACAATGCAGGAGGCTTTGTCTCTCATGCTGGAAACATCCTCCTCCGATGCGGGGAGGCAGCAGTAGGAGATGAGTGCAGGAGGTGCTGCTCTCAGCCCATCGGGTTCTACCTATTGACAGGTTCGCTGCACTAATTTAAGTCTCCACATCAATCATCTGTTTGGACCCTTAATCCACTCAGACTCATCGTGGACTCTTTATTGCTGAAAGCCACATGTCCTCATGACAAAAGGATGAATTAACCTCCCACCAGAGAAGCAGCAGCATCAGGTCCTGTGACCCTCAAACAGCTCAGTGTGGCACCCTATTTTTCAAAGGTACCCCTGAAGCCCCTTTTTCCCATCAGAGCTGATGCCGTGACAGCTGCCCCTGTGGGCAAAGACTGAGTGTAGCTGCCGGTGAGGAAAACAAAGCCCTTGGCCCCGTCTCTGCCCCGGGCAGTGAACCTGCCAGCCGGTGCCCGTGTGACACTGTGCCCTGGGCTCTGGGCACACACGCCTTGTTTCTCCATGTGGCGACCTCTCATCACTGCCGCCGGACACGGGTGTCCACCAGCCAGGAACAGACGTCGCCGGGTGCGGTGGAGGTGGCTGGGCAGGCACGGCCGCAGCACCTCGCTCGGTGGGGAGAGGATGTGCCGGGGGCCGGGGAGGGTTTGTTTGCAGCAGCTTCACAAGTGTTTTTCATAATCCCCTGAAAACACGAGTCTGGGTTCTGCATTGCCTTCTCTGACACTGGTGCAAATGACTGAGGGCAAAATTCCTGTGTCTGACTGTCAGCCTCCCACTGTGCTCCTTACCTTGAATATGACTAACGTTACAACTGTAGTATCTCCCACAGCTGGAAGAAGAGAAGAACAGTCCTTGCTTTTGCAGAGAGTACCTGGACTTCGGCCCAAGCAGATTTAAAGCAATACCCAACCCTTTGTACCCACTGGAACATGCTTCTAGAGCAACTATCGTGTTCATCTGAACTCTTCAAAAAGCTGAAGGGACCAGAGAAGGTCTTGCTGGTAGACATACTCTGAAATGAAAAGAGGTCACAAGGCCCCCATGTGGAATAAGAATTGAATGTGCCTAATAAGACCATCATGCTCCAGATTTAATCATCTTAACACGTGAGAAGGCACTCAGCAAGCCCCTGTGGGATAGGAGTGGGTGGAACATGGTGACACCCACACCTTTGTGTGGTCTGACAAGAAGCAGCAATTCAACCTTAAGCTGTTGATCTTGGATGGAAACAGAAGCTTGATGAATGCCCTCTCTGCATGTGCACTATGTGCACTGACAGGACTGGGTGTCCCTCTGTGAATGTGCCTCCTGCAAGTGTCAGATCAGTGCATGCCAGTGCCAAACCTGACCAGAGCCCTTCCTGGTGACCTGTGTACCCAGGCCTGGGCTGTACATGCAGAATCCCATTAGCAAGCTGCCAGTCCTGTGCAGAACATGGAATTACTCTGTTACATCACCGCAAGATCAAAATGTGCTGAAATGCACATGGAAAGCACAGTAGCTGAAGTGCAAGCTGCTGTGACTGCGTGGCTTTGGGCTGCAGACACTGGGGAAGATGATGATTGCATGAATAAACCATATATTGTCAGCCTTGTTGTCTGCCGGATGAAACACTGCAAGTCAATATGAGAGGTTGGTGCATGTGTTCTCCTTCCACCCTCTTGAACCTCTCTCCAGAGGCAGGTCTGGTGGCTTTCCCTCTGCTCCCTTCTCCTGCAGTGTCTGTTCACACGTCCCTAGCACTCTCCATTGTAGTTTTGTTCCATCGTGCTTCCATAACGGGTTGTAGCTGCCGGGGTAGCTGCCTTAGTTAGTGGGGCAAAGGTTTTGGGGTGGGTGTTTTTACAGTGTGTCTCACAAGCTGTGTGTGACTGCAGTTCTTCAGTCTGTGTGGTGTTGGAAGGTGAGATGGAATCCTGCAGCCCCACGTGGGGCTCAGTCCTGTGCTGTGTTTGCCCCTTGCTCCCCATGGCCCTGCTGATCCTGTGAGCTCCTGGGCAGTGTGAAATGCCGACAAGAGCTCAGACAGGCAGTGCCCTTTTCCCTGCAGCAAAGTGTAATTTCATGGCGCTGTGCTGGGAAGCACTCGAGACCTCAGACAGGCGTATTTACAACTTGTCATGCAGTGATTAATGGCTCTGATCACATGCCCTGTTGTGGCATGGCGGTGATTTAGGCTGCTACCTGTCATCACTGCAATTTCATGCACGTTACATTCTTCATGTATTTGTCCCAGCAGAGTGCACCTGCTTCCAGCAAGGAGCAGTTTCTTGTCTGTCTTGTGACCTGCTGCCTTCAACTCCATCTTGTGCATCCCCTCGCAGCCCCTTCTTTCTGCCTGCCCCTTGCTCCTGCATGCTGAGAGATTAAACTTTTGGGTCAATATTTTTGCTTGTGTCTAAATGTAAGATGCAACTTTGACAAAGAAATACTGTTGCTCCTTAAGTCTGATTTTAAAAAGCAAAATACGAAAAAAACACAGGCTTTGAGGTGCTGGAGCCTGTCCAGAGAATGTCAACAAAGCTGGGGAAGGGTCTAGAGAATAAATGATGTGAGGAGTGGCTGAGGGAGCTGGGTAGGGCTGTTTAATCTGGAGAAAAGGAGACTCAGGGGAGCTCTTCTTGCTCACTGCAACTACCTGAAAGGAGGCTGGAACAAGGCAGGGGTTCTCCTCTTGTCCCAGGGAACCAGTGACAGGACAAGAGGAATCTGTCTCAAGCTGTGCCAAGGGAGCTTCAGGTTGGACATCAGGAACACAGAAAGGGTTGTCAGGCACTGGAAAGGGCTGCCCTGGGATGTGGTGGAATCACTGTCCCTGGAGGCATTCAGGAAATCACTGGAGGTGGCACTTAGTTGACAAGGTGAGGATCAGTCAAAGGTTGAAGTTGTTTTCCAGCCTTAATGATGTTGTGATTCTACACAAATGAGCAGTGGGAACTGAAATGTTAATCTCACTAACATACACCTGAAAGCAGTGTCAGTCTCAGGCCGGTGTTCCAATCTTTATGGCAACAAACCCAGGTTCAAATACCTTTTATTAGTGCAGATTTCTATAAATGAACTTCTTTGAGGATTTCCTACACCTGTTTACTAAAGGTTCAAAAAGAAAAAAGCTGTGATATTTCTATCACTGTTCGGTCTCCTGGCATATGTGTATGCAGTGCATGATTGTGTATATACTCCAGGACTAGTTCTTTTACAAATCTATTATCCATATGTTATTACTAGCTGCTTGTAGTTAATCACTGTGCTTGTTTTCAGCAGTTTTTAAGGGCTTGCCCTGTAATGTTGCGTGTAAGAAATCTGACGTGTCTGGACAGTATCTAAGTATATTTAGTCTTCAACAATGCTTGAATAAAGCCCTTAAGTTATTAATTAGAATAGAACAGAAGTTCTGGGCTTGTTTTTCAGTCTGTGACTGTGTGGTATGTGTTACTACTGAATATGAGGTTCTTGGCAGTCTCTTGACCTCTGGAAGGATTGTGTTACCATCCATTTCGCTAATGTCCCGATTTTTCCATTGCTTCTTGCAACTGACTTCATTTCTGCCTAACAAAATGATTTTTTTTGGCACTGCAGCAAGCTGGCACTGCATTTTCTTTACAGCTGTGAGGCACCATTACCAGAGCTGCGCTCTTGGCTATAATAGGATGACATTGCTTAAATTAATGCAACCAAACCATATTCTAGCAAAACCGGCAGAATCACAAATTCCACTGCTTTGCCTTTTTCCTGCAAGTCCCTGAAATGTGGGAATGGTCGAGACCTTTTTAGATGAGTGTCTTCTTGCTCCTGTCAGGTCTCAGACCCAAAGCAGTTGCCATCCCAGTGTTGCTCTTTTCAACCCCTCTCTGCTTTTCTGATAGTTTTAGTTAATAGTTGGAAATGAAGCTGATGAAGCTTTTGGCTTCCAGCTCCGCTGCCTGATCCCAGGGGCAGCTTTGCAGTGATGCCTTGGTATTTTTCTGCTCTAGAGTAGATAATCATTAACAGGTCCATGTGTTTATAAACTCGCATCTTCCCCTGCCAGCTCACTTGTGCCTAGTTGCTGGGCATGTGTCACCCCCAGCAGATGACTGAAGGCTGGTGTATCGTGTTCCTCTGTGCTGGGATGTCCTGCATTTCTGTGGGAAGCAGAAAACCGAGCTTGCTTCCCAGGCTTCCCGGCTGTTTCCCTGCCCTGTGGGTGCAGGGGCTGGAGGATGGGATGGGCAGTGCCGGGTGGGATCGAGTGCGCTGCCCCTGCTCTTCCCAGGGCAAAACTGTATTACATTTCCCTTTTGCTGTAGCATCTGAATTCCCAGTAGCCAGAGGACAACATTTTGGTTCTAAATAACTTCCTTTCTTCCTTTTCTCTTGAGAGGCGATGGAGCTAAAGATTAAACAGCACTGAGAGGCAGCTGCTTCTCTTCTCCTTTGGCAGAAACCGAGTTGTGAAAGTTTCTGCCAAGAACTCTTCCCCCCGTCTCCTGCAGGAGAGAAATTAAGGTCGTTTCCCGAGCACCCGAGTTGTCGCTGCCTGCCTTTTGCACAACGTCTTTTGATGTGCTGCTGCAGACCTGGTTTTTGCAGAGCGTGCAGCCTCCCTGGCCTCGATCTGTGGGGAAAACGACCGGGAAAGGGAAGGGAAAACGAGGGGAAAAGGGAAGGGAAAACAAAAAACTGGCACACCCGAACCCCGGTCTGGGAGCAGAGCGGAGCGCCCGCCTGTCCCCGTCCTGCGTGTCCCCTCTCCCTGTCCTCGAGCCTGCCTGTCCCTGTCCCGCCTGTCCCCTCTCCCGGTCCCGCACGTTCGTGTCCCGTGTCCCCAGTCCCTGTCCCTTGTTCCCGGTCCCTTCGCTGCCACGTGCGGGGTGGGCGTGTCCTGGGGCGTGTCCCCCGCTGTCCCCGCCCCCCGGGCCGCGCCTGCGCGGGGGCGGACGCGAGCGCGGGGCAGAGCGGGCGGCGGTGCCGATGCCGCGGGGCAGGGCGGCGGGGAGCGATGATCCCCTACTTCTCCGACAACGCCGTCATCTCCCAGGGCGCCATCGCCCAGCTGTGAGTACCGCCACGCACCGCCGAGCCTGCCGGGGCCGCTCCGCCCGCCCCGGCTCCTGGCGGTTCCCCCTGCCCGGTCCCGCTCCGCGCGGTCCCGCTCCGCGCGGTCCCGCTCTCCCCCGTCCCGCTCGCCCCGGTCCCGCTCTCCCCGGTCCCGCTCCGCCCGGTCCCGCTCCGCCCGGTCCCGCTCCGCCCGGTCCCGCTCTCCCCGGTCCCGCTCTCCCCGGTCCCGCTCTCCCCGGTCCCGCTCTCCCCGGTCCCGCTCTCCCCGGTCCCGCTCCGCCCGGTCCCGCTCTCCCCGGTCCCGCTCTCCCCAGCTCGCTCCCCGCAGGTCGCCTCCGGGCAAACTTGGCGCTGGCCGCGGAGCCGGCCCCGCACCGGCGAGGCGGCGGCGCGGCCGCTGCTGCCTCCCCTCCCTGTCCCCGGGGGTGCTTCGCTGCGAGTCCTCCCGGTCCCATCCGAGCGCCTCCGACAGCGGGAGCCGGAGCTGCCCCGAGCCCGGGGCTGCGCTTCCCCTCCCCGGAGCCGCCACTTCCCGGTGCGGGGCGGTGCGGGATGCCCCTTCCCCTGCCCGTGTGCCTTGGCCGTCCTTTGGGCTTCGGGCAGAGGCTGGCCCCGTTGTTTGGTCTCCGGGCTGGCGGCAGGGAGGGCTGCGCTGTGCGGGGAGCGCGAGGCACACACGGGCGCTGGTGCCAGTTCTTGGGGGCTGCCAGTCTTGGGCACCCCGAGTGCAGGGTGTCTCTGTGCCCCACGCCGAGCCGCTCGGAAAATCAGTGTCTCCAGCTGCACACCCCCCTTTGAAATGCAGATACGAATAATCATTTAATTTATAGGCAATTAACAGCGACTGCCTGAGTGGCGGGTTTGGCCGCGAGGATTAAGGAGGGAAGTGGGCAGCTATAGGGTGGTAGATAAGGCGTTCAGAGAGATAGTTGCTGTGGTCTAGCCATGCTTGATATTTCTTTAAAGAAGCCAACAGACTATTTTATCTCTTGGAAACATCATGAAAGGCTTCAAGGTAGTAGGATAAATGCCGGGTCACACCTGGGACTGTGCTCTTGTCTCCAGAAGCTCCTGCTGGAACTCCAGCTGCCTTGCACTTACGAGGTCTTTAGTAGATATCTCTGCTTATGCTTGATATGGAAATGAGTGCCCGGACTCTGTGGTCTGCTTTGTGAGCATTCCTAATCACTGCTGTAGTTGGTAATCAGTTTAGTTAAGTCTCTCTGAGCCTTTCATACTCAGCCCAAAATGTTTGTAGTTGGTAATTTTTTCCGCTCGCAGTGTTGCCTGTAAACATCGCGGCTTTCCCTGCGGTGGCTGGTAACGATGCTTTAACAGGGATGCACCTGCACTGCTCTGTGGAAGCAAGAATGCAAGTGGGATGTACCCTGGGCTTTGGGAAGTGGCAGGAGTTCTGGAGTTGTGGAGGAAAACCCAACAGGCTTTAGGCTGAAACTTTTCCTCAGAGCTCCGGATGGTTTACCTAGCTAGAGTAGGTAGCTAGGTAACAATTTAAGTGCTTTTAAGGTGTTTGTTTTATACCCTGCTCAAACACTTAACCCACAGTTGGAGACTGTATGAAAGGGATCAAAAGACAGGGGAGACAGTGCTTGTCTCTGCTCCCTGTGTTGCCCGGGTCCCTGTCTGTGCTGGAGTATCTCGTGGTAGTTTAAAGGGCTGCTGGGTTGGAAGGACCACCCTTTCCTTTTCTGGAGAAGGAGATAACAGGGTTATCAGAGCAGCTTACGCTGTCCTTCGCCTCCTGGAAGGAAAGATTAATAAGCCTGAGAATGACAGAGCTTTTGGCCCATGTGGAAGTGTTCTCACAGGGCTGAGCACTGGATTAATATTTTGCTGGAGTTCTCACTCAGGATGATGCTGTGGCTTTCGAGCTGGTGTAATAAAGGCCAGTTTTTAAAGTTTATGCTCCTAATTACAAGTTCACAGAGGCTGATTAATATTGGATGCCCTTATTTCATCATGGGGAAGACCTAAAAATCCAGATTTAGTTGTTCACTGCGCTAAAAATGTGTTCTCTGTGGAATGGGAAGGGCAGTGGTGACCCAATCATTATCAGAAACTTCTGTTTCAGTGTGTTCTTTAGTAGATGTATTTGGCTGATCAGCTCTGACTTTCAAAGATCAGCAGAAATTACTCTTGTGTTGACGCTTTTAGTCAGTAATGTAGTCAGCTGGTCTAATTCATTTCAGGTTCACAAGGATTCAAATAATGTCCGGGAGACTTGTGTTTATCAAAATGCTAAGAATTTATAGTTGTAACTCATTCCAGAAAGTCTTGCTACTCTCACTGAGTGTAGAGAGAATTCTGCTGATTTACTAGTTTATTTCTGTGTAGAATTCAAAATTTACTTTGGTTACTAAAACTCTAAGGCAGCTGATGGAAAAGATAGAAAGAAAGAAGCAAATCTTCAGAGAGTCTGCAAATATCAAAGAATTTTTAACCAGAAACCTGGGGAAATTGCTGTGGATCTGTTCTTCCTGCCTGCAGTTGCTTCCTCTGCCTCTGGCCAAGTTTTAATTATTTAATTCATCACTGGTGTCCCTGAAGTGTTTTTTCCATGTCCCTCTGATAATGCCAGATTCCTCTGTCACCCAGTTTTCCTCTTTTATCTCTGTGGCAAAGCAGGATGACCCAGCAATCAGGGCACTCGCTTGGGATTTGGGAAGACCCAGCTCCTGCTCCCTCTGCACCACGTCCTTCCTGTGTGACCGTGGCCGAGTCCCACCAGGCCTTGTCCAGACAGGGAAGGATGTTTCGAACCTGAGGATTAATCCCCTCACTTTGGTGCCCGCTTCCCCCTGGCATTTTTGGGTGTTTCTGGTTGTGTTTCAATACTTCTGCCTCCCCGAGCGTGTGTGGAGCATTTGTTAGAGCGCTGGGGTGCTGTTTACTCCTTCAGCCTCCAACACTCAGGAGCCAGATGGATCTAAAAACTTGAGTATTCTTGCTGCTTTCCATGGTTCTCGTGCCTACAACGTACCAGTCTGTTTTCTATTATAAGATGTTAACTCATAGTTTTTAAAAGTATTTTAAACTTTGGTGAAGAAAAGAAGGGGAGAAGAGTAGACAGTTTCTTCACAATGTTGTGGGTTTGTCATGGAGCTCTTAGGGAAAAAAACCTAACCCCACAAGTTAAACAGAATTATTTTCAGCAATAGGTAGCCACAAAATGCCCCTGCAGACTTGGCTTAACAGCCTGTTGCTCTTTCCCATAATCAGTTTTTCTTCTAAGTGACAACCCTTCTGTGTAGCGTGAAGAAACAACACTTTCCCGTGTAAGAGGAAGTTGCAGTCTGCACAGGTAATTACAAACTGTACAGTAAATTACAACGCTGGGTACTTCGGGCTCGTTGTATTGCCACCTCTGTGCTGTAACCTGTCTTTGTACCCAGCCTGCTTGGCTCTTGTCCTTCCCCACCCCTTTCATTTACCTCTGTCATGCTGTTGTGGCCTTTATGTTAGGAAATTTCATGACCACCTGATCTTGAATTACGCCAAGTGCCGAGTCAGGAACTTAGATAGGTGTGTGGCTGCTGCTGCCATTGTTTGGAGAGCTGCTTATTTATTTATTTCTTATATGGGAAACTTTAGTACTTTTTTATCTCGTTGCAGCATTATTGCTGCCAAAAACCTTGACCATTCAGCAATTAGACTGCAATCCTCCAAGCAGCATGCTATTGGAAATCTTTAATTGCTTCTGTGCCATTGTGAAGTGCTGTAGCTTTGTGAGTACTTTGCCGGTGTGCTGAGAGTCAATGATTTTTAAGAGCAGACGAGGACATGCTTGGCAACTGCTGCCCAAAAGACTGGAAGATCAGCAGAGTGATTGCAGTTACCGCTCTCAGTTCTTGCTGCAGTTGCCTTCAGAGCTGAGGGTCGCTCTGGTTGGAGGTGCTCCAAACACGTCAAGCAGTCCATCATTCGTCTTTGTCGCAGCTGGTCGGGTCAGGATGGATCCAGCAGTTGTGCTCTCTGTTTCAGGGTGCCCTGTGTGCCCGGGGTTTGTCCGGCTGCAGGAGACAGGCTCCCACTCCATCGGGGCTGTGATGGGAACTGCAGGCAGGGGAACCTGACCCCTGTACCCTTCCTGCCCACCCCTCCACGCAGCTGAGCTCATCCAGCACAGTGGATGGGCTTCCTGTTGACAGAGCACAGGCGGCGGGGATTTCTCATCTTTTTTATTTCTTTGTTGCTTGCTGTAACACAAATGCAATGCTTAAGAGGCCTCTCACTACCCACTGATTACTAAAAACTATTCAAATAGGTTGTGGTATTTTTGGGTAAAAGTAGTGTGGTGTGTGCGGAGTTGATCATTAACAAAGCCAGAGCTGTATTGTTCATAACTCCTTTTCCTGTTTGGCTTTTCCTTTTATTCCCCTGGAAGCTGTGGGTGTTTGTCTCACCGATCCTTCCTGGTGGGGGTTGGAAGAGACACAGAGATGTTATCGGACGTAAAATCAAAGCCAGTGTTTCAAGGACAAACCCCCCACGCCACCACCCCGTTCTAAGCAATATGTTTTAGTTAGGAAGCCCATGGTGCTGGGCTGCCAAATTAATGTTTTAAAAGGCTGTGAAAGGTAGAGTTGCCTCTGAGGTTCTGTGTTGTCTGGAAACATCTGCAGATGTTCCTGTCTCTGGAAATGCTTGGGATTTTTCTAAAGGCCTCAAAGCAGAAGGACCCCAGTGAGATTATCAGCAGAAAGACCCTTTGGGGCCAGTGAGTGGGCTGGCTGGGATTTTTTTTGGAGGACTGTACTTCCTTGTACCTTTATCTCTTGGGCAGGAACTGGAGGCTGGCAATAGTTGTTTTGCAGCCACCTGCTGCTGGGTTATGCGGGATTAACCAGGTGTTTTGTCACAGACAGAAGCTTTCTGGTTCAAGGACATCAGCCCGTGGAGGAGGGAGGCTGGGGAGAAAAAAGCCTGGAGAGGTAAATGATAAAATTAGGACAGAGTTGGTGAAGGTGACACAGGAATCCAGCCCAGGAGACCTCTGTGTAGGGTTGGGACTTCTTGTCTCTGGCAGCTTTATAAATTTTGACATTTCCAGTGTATTGAGGCCACAGGCTCCTCATTCACTGCATATTCCTGTTTATCCAGTGCTTATCTGCCCCTCATCAACATCATATTCCACCCTTTGGGCTCTCTGGGTTTACTTGCAATAAGCCATTTAAGCAGTTTGCTTTTGCTCAAAACACCTTTGTTACAAGTAGGTTAAACCCAGGCTGCTGAACCAGAAATGATTTAGTCCTTTCTTTTAAACAAATGATCTTTGTCACTTATTAGCAAAGTCCTTCCATGGTTCACACACTTCTCACAAAGGCTTAAGGAGCTCCATACTGTCCCACTGGCTGGGCTGGCTCCTGCCTGGGATCTCCTCGGGGACTCCCTGGATTGGGGTCTGGGTCACACTGTTAAACTTCAGCTTTTCACTGGAAGAGAGCAGATCTGTTGCATCCAACTGTGGCACAGTGGCTCTCGTGGAGGCGCCGACCTGGATGGGAGTAAGTTGTGCCTGGGTCCAGAACTGTCTCGAGATGCCAGGGTGGGCTGGGACTGGACTGTGCAGTGGTGGTGGTGTGTACAATGAACTGTGCTGGATTTCCTCTCTCCCTGTGGTTTGTTTGCCAGCGTGGAGAGAACGAATTTGCTCATGTGAGCCTCTTGCTGCCCCGCAGCCTCTGCTCTTCGAGCATCCTGATGGGCTCCACCACCTGTAGCTGACACACAGGCACAGGGCCCTGCACTGGCTGTGTGCTGGTGTTCTGTGAGACTCCAGATGGCTGGTGGGACTGGTGTAGGGTCATTTTTGTTAGCAAATCATAAATTTACCTTTGTCCGGTCATTATTTAAGGGAGGAACCTAATTTGCATGGGGGTATACATAGGGAAAGCTGTCATTGCTCTTAGCTTTGGCCTCCTGTTAATCTCCTGCTTGCTTTCTGCTACTCGATGCTGAATTAAAATGAACCCAGAATTGTTGGGGAGGGTTTCATTTGGGTTTGTTTGTTTGCTTAGTTTGTTTGGGTTTTTGTAGGGCTCATTGCATGGGGGTGTGTGAAGAGTTTGTCATCAGCTTTGTTGTTGTTATTGTAAGGGTTGGTTTGTTGGTTTTTGTTCTTTTATTTTCCTTTATTTGCTTTGTAAAAGAGACAGAGAAATCAAAAAACAAATGCAAAGTGGAACAGCTGCATTCCTCTGTGGTGCAAAGACTGAAAGCCGGTTAGTCTAAATAATAACAAATAGTCTGTCAGCACCATTTCTAGCCCTGCTGTTGGTTTGCCACAAAGAGAAAGTTGTAAGAAAGCAAAGGAGGAACATCCATGTGCCTTGATAGCAAGTGGGGGTGATACCAACATCCCTCCCGGAGGTGGGTGATGCTGCATTCAGCATTTCAGAGAGCAGGGGCTGCTCAGCAGGACATCACCCGGGTTCCCAGCACAGTCACCAGAGCAAAACCTTGACACCACCACCATCTTCCTGACCTTTTTGTCCTTACTTCCTTCAAATATGTCATGATATATTTTATGAGAGGCTCTCTAGCTTGCAATTCAGCAAATATCTATTCTGGAACCTCTTTAAAAGCTGTTTAAGAGCCTTTTCCCTAAAGTACACTGTGTTCTTGCTGGAGACTTCCCTGGGTCTGTGTTGCACAGCCGTGTTTAGTATGCTGTTGGTCTTTCTACTTTAATGTGTGGTTTTTAAAGGGGTTTCCATGCTTTTAGGAAATATGAAGACCTGAGTTAACCACAGAAAATTGGCTGCCAAACTGCTTAAAGTGCTAATTCTGCTGAAATTTAGCACCTGACTTTTGCAGGGATAAACACATCTGGAATTTCTGCTCTTTGGAATTCAAACTTCTGTAAAATAAAACTTTAAATAATGTGTTTCCAGTCTAAGTCTTAGTCAGCAAAACTTTGTAGGGTTTTTATGTTGAGTTAGAAACTCCTTATAGTGCATTTTGAAGTAAAGCACTGACATCTCCTTTAACCAAAAGTCGCATTAAGGTGCTAAAAGAGTTGGTTAATTTGCAGCTGTGCTGAGGAGTCACAAATGCAAAACTGTAGGGTGATGTTTCAAAGTGATGCATGTTGCTGTGTTTAATTTACTTTTTTTGTGAGCAGATACCGTGAAGAGCGGATGGTTTGAACAGTACTCCTCCCCTGCTTTTATTTAAAGTAGCTATATAAAAACACTGCAGTTCTTAAGAACAGTTTGAAGACGTTTCCTTGTCTGCTACTTAGAAATCTCCCAGTTCTTTTTGCCTCCTGGTCTGCCCTTCGTTTCAGCCTTTATTTAAGTTGGGAGATGCTGTGCTAGTGTTAGACATCCCACAGTCTGTCAGCTTCTGTTTAAAGTGGTGTATGGTGAGTGATTAATGGAAATTATTTTGAGAATAAAGGACTCCTGGTAAGCTGATCCCTATTCAGGGCACCAAAAGAAAAAGCAGAGTCACAAGGGATGTTGTCTCCAGGAAGAACTTGTAACATCCGCGGGGGGAAGAGTTGGATTGGAAGGCAATGCTGAGTTCGCATTTTGAAATGCATCATAATTATATCTCATGGTCTGATTTGGAGAGCTTTTCCTGATGGCTCCGGAGGCTGATTGTCACTTACACCAGCAGAAAACATTGGAGTGTTTTTGTGGCTGCTGCCGGGGTAGGTGTGCCCTGAGCGCCCGGGAACAGTCGGCCTCTCACGGGGGAGCAGCCCATCCTGAGAGGCTCCGTGACCCCATTCCCCACCATGCTGGGCCAGTTAACCCACAGGGACGCTGTGTTTCTTCTTTGGTTTGCACCTTTAAATTGAGTCTGAAGTTTGTATTGACCTTGCTTGTGCGAAGAGCTGTCCTTCTGAGTGTTGCCTTGGACTGAAGACACAGAAGCCATTAGACTGTTCCAGCTATGAAGTGTCTTTGATCCTTTGTCTTTGATGTTTTCTCACCTCTAACCAATTAAAATTTCAAGTTATTATTTACAGCCACATTAAATTTTGTATTCCATTAATTGTAGCTTCCCTATTCCATAAAAGGAGGTTGCTGGTGTATTTGCCAGGGGAGCAGATCAACAGCCCAATTACGGGCTCTATCAGCACAACAGGTAAAGCTCCCTGTGACTTCCAATTTCAAATCAAAACCCATTGAAAGAAAGCTGACACGTGGCAGTTCTCTCTGAAACAGTTCACAGACCATCTCACATCACTGGCTACTGCTGACTGTCCTTTTTGCTAATCTAAAGGGACAGTCGTTCCTAAACCGATTTTACTGTTCCTGCTGGGAACTGTCATTCAGGGCTCAAATACCCCTCGTGCATGGGCAGGATGCAATAAAAAAGAGAAAGCTGAAAGTGCTGAGTGCAGCAGAAGTTGAAATACTGAACAAATAACTTCCTTCTATATTTTTATGAGTCAAATCCAACAGCCTCTTGATGATTTTTGATGCTTTTGGTAAACAAGCATCTGCTTCTTTTTAGCACAGAGGAAAAGGCTTATTATTCAGCATTGATTTCTTTGTTTAGAGACAGAGTGGTCCTTGTTTTGGTGCTCTATTTACAGGGGTCTATTAATGTATTTACTGAGGGCGGGCAACAAGGCTGAGATCAGAGCCAGGCAGCTTCCCCAGCATAATTCCTCCATCCCATGCCCTGCCCGGGGTGGTTGCAGAGCCGAGTCCTGGCGTGGCTCTGCTCCGACGGCCAGTGCTGGCCATGCTTCAGGCAAGTCACTGATCTCCTTCCATCTGTAAAGTGCTGGACATACTTTGTCTAAATATAGGGGACCCTGGACTTGGCTGCAGCGGGGAGGGACAGTATGTTGACCTCAGCTTGTCTCCTGTGACTTGTGTTACAGTCGTATTTAAAGCAGAGGGGTCCTTCTTGCAGGGCACTGCCAGTCAGGCCAAACATGGTCAGGTCTGTGACAGTGACATGCAGGGAGATCAGAGTAAAAATTAGTTATAAAATATCCTGTCTTAAATGTATTTAAACATAGTGAGTAGAGACCTGGTTGTTACCTGACTGCTCAAGGGTCTGTCAGCTGTTGTTTACAATCTAAAAAGAAATGTGCTGTGTATGAAGGCAACACTTTCAGACTTTGGTGGCAGAGGTAATTATGTGGTTTAAAGATAATCAACATGGACTGTGCTAATTCACAGGGAAAAAAGATAAGTATATGTCAGTCAGAGGAGTGTTCTTCCTGAGGATAACTGATCAAAAAGCTGGTGGTTACTTTTCTCTGATCCTGGAGGCGATGGAGTCTCCTTATGAGTTTTTCTCATGTTGATTAAAGTGTTTTTAAGAACATGTTTGCGAAAGCATTTTGTTGGTACAGAGCAGCTGGCTCGCTTCGGGCAGCCTGAGGTGGCAGGAGTGAGGCACGTGGTGGTAAAACAGTGTGGAGTGTTCTCCTGGGTATCTCTGTCCTGCTCAATGAACCCGGTGGTATGTGTTCAGAATGCCCAAGGGTGTTTGAACAGTATATAGCACAAGAAGAATGTCATGTAGAGCCTTAATCTGGGAATGTCTTGACTTGGAGACCTGGAAGCCTTTGGGGACTATCATGTAAAACAAATTCCTTTCATGGTCTTGCTTCCGGTCTGGGTCTCTTGCTTTAAAAAGTGCACAGAATCAAATTTCTTCTGTAAACACAGAGTGCCTGGATTTCTTAATCAGCATCCTAATTGTGTTATCCACCCCCTTCCTAGTCCTTGAACTGCCATGCTCAGCCTGCAGGAAGAACAATTTTGTGCGTATCTTCAGTCTCGAATTCCAGAGACATCAGAGCTTTGTTTGCACAACTTGTTTTGTTGTTGCATTTTGGAATCCTTTTCGTTCTCTCCGGGTAGATTCTCAGGAGCCAGCTGGGAGGCTGAACATGGGCCACCAACACGGTGCTTGCTGGGACTCCCCCAGTGTTGCACAGCCTGGGAGATGGGTAATAAAGCTTTTTGCTGTTAGTGTGCTGTGCAGAAAACGGGTCCGTTTCGGTCTGTGATCCATCCATCCATCCATCCTTAGCTGTTCCTTATTGCCCTGTGAGTCACACAGCCTGCGCCCAGGGTTGTATTCCTTGCAGTAGATAATTACCTGACGATGTGGTGTCGGTGGAGTGTCCCAGTCCGTGTCGGCAGTGCCTGCACCCGAAACTCCACTCGGCGCATCTCCCTCGCCGTGAGCTGCCCAACCTCCCACCAGGGCGTTTGCTCCCCGCGGCGGCGCTGCCAGGGAGGGCTGGGGACGGGATGGGCACTGGGTGGACCCGGGGGTTGTGTGAGAGTTACTGGACAAGCACGCGCTCAGCAGCGCCCAGGTGAAACCCAATCTGGAGCTGTGGGCACAGGGCTCTGCCCGGCAGGGTGGGCAGGAGACAGCTGGTGCCTGTGCCAGGGCTTGGCCTGCTCTGCCTTTGCTTGAGGAGTTTATGTGTTGAGCTGGTTAATCCAACGCCAGCAGTGCATGAGCAGAACAGGAAACCCACGTGGACTTTTGACTTTATCAGAAACTGCAGAGTGTTGTCCGGCTTACAACTCAACCCGGAGTGCTTTCCTTCACCTGTAACGAATAAACCCCTGCCTGTGAGGGAACACATTTTATGGGAGTGCAGAGGTGCGGAGCACACCGGGGGTGCCGGCAGGCAGAGGAATGCTGCAGGTGCTGGGGTTGTTTCGGCACAGCACGGCCCCGTCGCAGCTGCGTGGGCTGCAAACAGCAGCTGTTGCTGCTCCCCTCGCTGGCAGCCAGGCGGGGATGAGTTGCTGGCAGGGCTGAGTTTCTCAGCCCAGAGCTGTCATCTTCTGTGCAGTCTCCAAAGGATGCCGCTGCTCTCTGCAGCATGCCCAGGCTCTGACTGAAGTTTACGCAGCAGGTTCTGGGGCTGAGTTAATGTTCCTGGTGGCAGAGGAGCCCTGATGGCATGTGCGTGTTGGTTCGTTCCTGCAGAGGGATTGACTTGCAGACTGGTAACTCATCCGGGTGTTGAGTGGGTACCAACGCTCCCCACAGCCTGGTGGGGTGACCTGAGGCTGGTTAGATCCCATCTCTGAAACTGTGTTCTTATTTGGTGTGTCTGAAGCGGTTGTTCCTCACTTGCAGGCGCAGCCACACTCATCAGCATTCCCTCTGGCAAGCTGTACCCTCTCTGAATGTACCAGAAATTCTCTCCTCCCTTGGTGCAAGTGAAAGGAGTTGGGCTTTGGGGAGTTCAGATTCATACCCATCATCCTGGCCTTTGGCTGTCTTCTAGCAGACTCTGAGTGTTTCCTGTTGTCTTAGTTTGACTGCAGGAGATGTCCATATTGGAGCCCAAAGCAAGGCAAAAGGCGACTTGGTGATGGTGAGAAGGAATCAGTGCATAAGTTCATGCAGATGAGTAACAGTTGGCATTGCAGATCTTTCTGTGACGATGCCTGTCTGTGTCATTGCAGCTGAGTTCTCTCTCCAGGGAGCCCCACCTTGGAAGAGAGGAAGTGCCTGCAGTCACTTCCTTTAAGAAAAAAAAAGGCACAAATGCAGATGTTGTTAAAAATGCAGTTTGCGTCAAACCTCTGAGCCCGAGTGGATTTCCACACTTGCTTTGTTTTTTGGAGTGGATTCCCACGCTTGCTTTGTTTTTTGCCTCTGGCTGTTTCTTAAGTTGCAGAAGTGCTGAGTGGCAAGAGATGGCCTTTGGTGAAGAGCCACTTCCCCTTTCTCTCCTGCCCTCGGTGGTGTCACCTCTGCTGAGCCCTTTTCGGGAAGGCATGGCCCTTGTTTTGCTCAGCACTGGCTTTGTTTCTGTTTGGGGTATCACAGAAGCCTGGACTTGTCTGTGTGTGCTGCCAGCTGACCCTGTTAATAGCAATGTCAGTTCAGGGCAGTCCTGAGTTATCCTTGCCTTTTCCATTTCCCTGTTGTTGTGGTAGGGTTTTGGTGGGTTTTTTTATTAGTACCTGGTAGTGTGCTTTACACAGCTCTAGATCTGGCCTCTGTGTGAAGAGAACCAGTGCCTTCAGCACTTACCTGGGAGCAGAGGCTCAAACTGGAAGCCAGACATTGCTTCTCTCTATTTAATTCTTTAATGCTGTTGGCAGTTATTAACCCAGGCGCTTTAAAAAGTAAACAAGGGAAGTGGGGATGTTGTTTGTTGAAAAACAAAATACAGTGAAGGTGAAAGAGGTGCTTCTCTGGGGAGGGGTGCTGGAAGGAGGGCGGTGCTCTTGTCTGGTGGGTTGATGGAGAGGTGCCCTGGGCTGCCAGGCTGTGCAGGATCCAGCTGTGCACCCAGCTGTGCACCCAGCTGGTGTTGCACCCTTGGCTGGGTGTCCCATGCGTTACTAACCAGCACTGCCCTGTGGGCAGGGGAGGTGAGTGGGAGTGCTCCTGGGCAGGTGTGATGCCAGGCCCCGGCCCGCCTGTGAGCAAGGGAAACAGCCACTTTGGGAAGGGAAGCGGGAAGAGGGAGGAAAGTGGCCTGAGGTGCTGGAAAACCCAGCTGGCTGCTTGGCCTGCCCTCCTGTAACTTCTTCTACGCCAGGCACAGCAAACTGGAGGGAAGTTGCTGCCGTGCCGGGAGCGTCGTGGCCGCTCCAGAGCTCGCTCCCGTGTCCCCAGCTGCCCTCTCTCCCTCCTTCCACGCCTGGCTCCACAGCCTCTGGAACGAGCTCACTATTGACGCCTGCTGTGCTGCTCCTGCCAGCCTTGGAATTTTGGTCTGTTGCTTGGGTTTGTGTTTTGCAGCCCGTGGATGAAAGGAGGAGGATGGTGGAGCTGAGCTGGTGGTGGGGATGTGCAAGGCAGCATGGACTGCTCATGCTGGAGCAATATCTTGGGGGACTCTTGAGGGAGCAGCCTGGCTCAAAAATGACAGAAAGGAACTGGTTACACGATTTTGTTTCACTTCCTGATAGACATCTTCTGTACTGAATCCCTTCCCTGGTGTGTTTAGCTGCTGGGTTTTCAGACAGGGGCTGCCTTTCCTGCACATGGGAGCAGCATTTGTAGAGCCGGGTCCTGATTGACATCCCCAGTGCTTTAGTCTGCATTGACACTTCCCATTTGGAGGACTTAGTCAACACCAGGGTTAACTTGTGTCATTCCTTACTGTCAGGCTTGCCTGCCTGCTTTTGTCAGTGTTTCTGCTTTTCTTTGCCTTTTGTCTGACCATCTGCTGGAGGGAAAGAGTAAGCCCTGCAAATGGGTTGGATACTGGGAGCCCTTTCTGGAGGTGCCCAATTCTGCCAGGCAGCTTCTTGTGTTTGCAGGGCTTGTGCTGGGTGGTGGTTGTGTCCCAAGGGTTGCCCTTTAGAAAAACCTCTCTCACTCCAGAGCTGGAAGTGTCTGTGGTAACTGCACAGTCTTTTTGTCATGGGGAGTTACAGCTGGAGCCAGGCTTGGCATTGAAATCCCAGAGCAGTCTCTCAGCTCTGTTACGATGCCGCTTCAGAGCCCTTTTAATAAATACCTGCAGCTGACAGAAATCATGTTTGTATTTCTGTAAATAATACAGTTAGTGGACTTGTATTCAAATGTGACGTACCTTGAAATCTTCATTTCCCCTGCCATCATTTTTTAACCTCTCAGTTTCTTCTAAGGACAAAGGGGAGCAGTTTGTGACCTCCCTGCAGTGCCCGGTGTGCCTGGCATGGCTGTGAGGAGGGGCCAGCACGAGGAGCTTTGCTCCTCACTGCCCTGACCCTTTCCTGTGTGTCGTGCAGGGGGATGTGGTGGAATGGCTTCTCCTGCCAGCCCTGTCAGGGAGCGGTGCCAGCTCTCTGGTTGTGCCACTTGGCAAGTGCCCGGCCAAGGGCTGGGCTGGACAGGACAGGACAGAGCCTGCTGCAAAGGAGCTGCTCTGATGAGTAAGTGGAGCCAACTTTTGGAAAGTCATCCTCAGGCTTGCAATAACTTAATGAAGTGTTTATTAGGATAAAACATTGCCAGAAGCTGTTCAGGTGCCTCCTTGCTTTCCTTGCCATACTCTTAAAAGGTTTTCTCTCCTTCCTTCATGCAACAGTTTCAAAAGAAAATTGCAGGGTTCTTTTCTGCGTATTTTACACTGGGACTGAGAACTTCTCCTTGAAACTGGTGGGTGGTGCAGGTTCTCCTGTGTCCTGGCAGTGGGGCAGCTCCCCAGCCGAGCAGCCCCTCCAGTGGAAGGCGCAGTCCAGAGGGGATTGTGGCAAAGCTTCCAGTGATTCCAGTTACCACATCACTTTGGCAGTCCCATAACCGGTAATGCTTTCTCTTCTGTGTCTTCAAACCAGTTTATTTGATGTTTTGTCCTTGCAGTTTATGAACAGAATTGTGCAGAGTAGCAGCTGGGAAGGTGTTTACTAATTGTTTGCCATGTGTAGGTTGTGTGGTTCCCACTTTGAAGCACAGAGAGAATTTGGTATGAACCGTGCAGTGTTCTCCTCGTGCATGAGGAGCTCAGCCCCTGGGCAGCGAGTCAGGGAGCGCAGGGATCGCTGCTGTTTCCTGCTGTAAATGCTTGGTAGAAGTGGGGTCTGCTGAGGGGAACCTCCGTGCTTTGTGTGCAGAAGGCTTTAGGTAGTTCTGATGTGACTTGTACAATTCCTGCAAAGTCTTTTCTGCCTGGGAGTGAAATCGGCACAAATAATGATTTCCATAGGGGTTCCTTCAGTCTCCTGCTTGTGTTGGTTCTCTTCCTGGGGAGAAGGGAATTACAAGTAGCACATCACTGGTGGCCTTGAGGCTGCTGCCTCCCTGCAGAAGTGAACGGGCTGAACATGGGGCAGAAGGGGTTTCTCCCCCCAGCTGTAGTGCTGAGGATTGCTTATGGGTCTAACAGCTCCTTCGTGGGTATGTCCTCAGTAAGTCTTCTCCAGAAGAAAGCTCTGTGCAGTACAGGGGATTGATGACAAGCCTGGTGTGCTGAAAAAACACAGCTCAGCGTTGTTACCTTTGCCAAGTTGGCTCTTCGTCATCTTCTGTCCTGGGCTCGACTTCTCCCCTAACCACATGTCGTGTTTTTTAACACCCAGTCTGCTCCAGGAGATTGTTTCAGAGGGCACTGAAGCTCCCGTGGGCTCTGGCAAACCAGATTTTGTGAAGTACTTCAAAGCCCAGGTTAGGCTTGGGCTGAGCTGTCAGCAGGGTGAAATCAGAATTTGTGGCAGCAGGCTCTGCTGTTCCCTGAGCACAGTCCCAATCAGGAGGGTCTCTTTGAGCCCTAATTGCCCTTTCCACACACACCTTTTCTACCTTTTGTGTTTCTGAAGCATCTCAGTGGGGCCCGCTGTCAGCATCCCACCCAAGGAATCCTCTCTCCCTGTATATCAGGGTCACTATCCAAACATGGTCTTGCCCTGAAATATGAGAGTTTTGGGGAAGATGGCCTTTCCTCCCATCTCAGCTTGACTCTCGGGGGAGAGCTCGGTTGTGTGTGTGTGTTGGGGTTCTGTTTGCTGGTGCTGGGTGTCAGTGTGTGTGTCTGATGTTGGGAGGTCGGTGCGGGTGGTGCCAGGAGCGTGCCCTGCCCTCGTTGGTGCAGTCCCCAGAGCTGGCACTGCCAGAAGGACCAAGGCTCTTGTCTCGTGGACCTGCCCTTCTCCCAGCAGTGCTGATGGTTGTCTCCTGCCCTGCTCCTGCCCTCCCTGTTCCACAAGAATGATCTGCTTTGCCACATTCTTCAGGTCTTCCAGCCCTTTGTATGGGAAATTACATTCCCTTTCTCTAGTCTTACCAAGTCAAACTTATTGCTTGTGCTTAATGGCCCAAAACAAGACTATCCTGGCTTTAGAAGGGGTGGCCTCCTGGAAGGACACACCTGATGGGACTATCTTAATTCTCTTGCTGGTTCCTTTCCTGTCTGTGAGCTGATGATGAGAGAAAGTGATGGAATTGAGAAGATTTTTAGCCTCTCAGCCCTCTAACTACGTTCTGTTTTATCCACTAAGAATAGTTGCTAGTTCTACCTTCTGGGGGAACCTCAGGCACAGGCTGAAGGATTGCTAATATTAGTTGTTGGCTTTGCTGATAAAATTAACTATGTGAAAAGGGGCTGTGACTGCTGAGTTCTTTCTTTTTCTGTGCAGCTGAACATCATCTTAACAGTTTCCTTCTGTGGTGAGATTATAAAGGGAGGAGGAGAATTTATTTTTATCATTTATAATATATTATGTTTTAAGTGTTTTAAGTCAAGATATCTCAGTGTTTCTCTAGTTCAGGCTGTGAGAAACTGTTCAACTTGGTGCTTTCAGAGGAGTTACTTGTCACCAAAAGCTAGATAGGCTCAGTCAAATTTTTTCATATCAGAAGGGTCTGAGGAAACATCTGTGCTCAGTGTGCCAAATGAATTTATTAGTTTTTGTGTTGTTTTTAACTGTAGTATAGGTAAAGATCTCTGATCCATTTTAACTTGGGATGAATGACTTTCTCCTTGTTGAAATTCTGTTTTGTTGAAACATCCAGAGCATATTTGACATCTGGTTAAATTTCGGAACAAAAGTTCTGGGAGAAACTTTGTTGCTGAGGAGTGCTGAGGGTATGACAGACAGCACGGTCTAAACATTGGGATGTGCTGCAGGCTTGAGAAAGGTCGTTCTGACTCTGTGCATCTGCTTTGCTGGAGCTTGGAAAAATTCATTTTTTTTATATTCCCAGCAGCAAAATGGAGAGGTGCCCAGAAAAGTGCCTGAGCTTAGAGGGAAATCCAACTTTTTAACACAAACTTTTGTAATTCTTGTGCCTATAAAAATGTTGTTGGCGGAGGCTTTGCTAAAGCAGTCAACCCCAAAAAACAAAAATACATGGCAGGGTTTTTTACTCTATTAATAATTTCCCAGTCCTTGGCTCTTAAAGGAAGGGAATAAATAATTAGGTTTGATATTTGTTTAAGCAGAGAAAGGAATTAAGTTCCTACTCTTTGCTCAGTTGAAGAACAAGCCAACATCTTTTTCAAGGCACGGAGCTGCTGCGATGTGCAGTGCCAGGGACTCACCCATCCTGTCTTACCATATTCTTCAGCCATCCTGTTGACTACAGAGTTGTTTCTGGCTTTCTTCAAAGCCTCTGTGACTGTCTTATCAATTCTGAGAAAAGCAGGAACTCTCAAGTATGCAACAGGATGGTTGAATTGCAAAATCTGGAGTGTGTCTTGCTTCTTCCACGAACCACAGCATCTCTAAGAAAGCTACTGAAAGATGTGCTCAATGTGCCAGCTGTTCTGAGGAACTTGAGAATTCCTTATTGCCCCTTGCGACAAACTTCTCTCCTCATGTGACTTTGGAAGGGGCAAAATCAGGGCAGTAAGGGATGTCTGATCTCAACAGCATTACAATTTTGCTTTTAATTTAAAAGTCTTTGAGAGTTAATTTTCATGCAACTCATAGACAGTAGTTTCATGCTTTCTTAATCTCTTACATACACTAATTTTCTTTTGGCTAACTGCTGAAGGGAGACATTTGTTTCTGCAGGGCATCAGCTGTGTCTGAGCCACAAAGCTCAGGGTTAACGGAGTCCGTAATTACCGAGGTGCGTGGGCTTGCTCTGCTCATCACCGGTTAGAAATGTGCATCTCTCATCTTGACTTTCAAATCGAAAATGTAGCCATAGGTTAATCCCCTCTGCCTGCTCAGGTTCCACCTCTCAGGCACAGTGGCACCAGGCATATGTTCTGCTTTTCAGTGTTTCTCTGTTTGTGTTGTTCTCAGTTATGCTTTGAATATTTGCAGCACTCATATGAGGGGGGAAGTTCTTTACCAACTGAATAACTTGGTCTAAATCCCTTCCTTGCAAAAGAACAGAGCGTGCATTCAGACCCATGAACTTCTCTTGTTCTTTGGGTTTTTTTCCTGTTAAAGACAGGCCAGTTCTCCTCACTCCCTGTTTCTCTCCTCTTGCAGCATCAGCGAAAGCTTCCTCACTGTGAAAGGTGCAGCTCTTTTCCTGCCACGTGGAAATGGCTCATCCACTCCCAGGATCAGTCACAGGCGCAACAAACACGCAGGTAAAGTGTTGTATTGATGACTGAGGCTTGTCTGTCTCTCTTGTTTCAAAGTCCACCTTTTCTGAGTTCATTCTCACGTCAAGACACACTTTCTGTCTGCTCCAGGTGTGTATTAAAGCCTGACCTGCCAGTCTCGAGGCTGTGCTGTTTAATGCTGATAAGATGGAAAGGTTTCAGAGCTCTTGTTTATCCTGCAAAACCAAACAAATGAGGGACTTCAGGGCAGCAGTCCCGACATCATGGAGACTTCAGAGTAACTGCCCCCCCCCAAATACCATCCTGTAATTTTTGTATGAGAGGGGGATGGGAGCATTGCCATCAAAACCTTCATGCCCTGCAGTGGGAAACCTGACATTGTGATATGGGATGAGTAATAGTTGTTCCTAATCTGAAAGTAACCAGTTATGGTGGAGGAAAGGGAAGAGCTTTGCCTCTGAGTGGGCTGAGGAAACCTCTGAGCAAAGGCAGGGAGACCTCTCACAGGTGTGAGCAGAGTGAGTAATTCAGGGGCAGTTATAATTCCGCCTCCTTTTTCTGCTCAGAGTTTTTGCCTGGACTCTCTTTGAAAAGTTGATCTGAGTAATGAAACTCAGACATTTCTGGGCAGGTTGTTTTTCATTGACTGTGGTGTGTAATCAGTGGTGGTGTTTTACAGGGGTCAGAGAGTGTGGGGATTTTCCCTTGCATTGAGCAATCAACAAGAGAAAAAACACACTGGAACCTTAAGACTTTTGCATATGGGACAGAAATAGAAACAAGAGAGGCAGGAGTCAGTGTGGTTTGGCAGCAAGTGACCAGCAAAACGTGATTGATTTGGTTCCAGGCGCAGATCTTTGTACTTTAATACCATCAGACGTGTCATCCAGGTCTACATGTGGCAGAGTTCTGTACCTGATGTCTGACCGCCTCAAGATCTGTTTACAAGCATATTTTTAGAAAAAGTTTAAGTCAGAAAGCAGCTAATTACATACTTACACTCAAACGTAGCACAAGTAGTACCCAAATTTCTTTGGTGAGTTGCATTAATTACCAATTGTCAAAAGAAAATGTTCTGTAATTTAAAGCTGATCTTTCTGGTCAAGAATTAAAATGAAATTGTCTTTACGGTGAAAGTAGTCAGCAGTCTTTCAAAAGTTTCTCTTGGCCTGTCTTGGTTTTCCATCTCTCCAAAGACCCTTGTTGAAGCCCAGGTCTCCCCCTGGCAGCTGCTGCCTTGGCTGTGCCTCGCCCAGGAGACCCCACTGGATGGTTTTCCTAGTGACCCTCTGCAAGGCAGCACAAACAGCTCCTGAGTCTCTCTCCTTGCCTCATCTACTCTGGCTGACTTGCATGAGGTCTGGAGACCTTGGTGGAAAAGAGTTGCTTGTCTAATCAGCCCAGAGCTCTTGGGAGCCAGATTGCCAAGAGAGCAAATCCAGTGTGTTGTAATTGCTTACAGCAAGATGTTTGCTATGGAGAGGCTGGCTTGCCTAAGGGCTGGAATTTTTGTTCTTAGAAGACATATTTCACTCCTGTCTCCTCAGCTTACGGGGTGAGATTTAATGGGGCATCAGTACTGTCCCTTCCTCAGTTTCCCTGCTTGCCAACTGATGGGAATTCTGTGGTGGTTTTTATGGTGCTTGGAGGTTTCACTGACGAGGGTCCCTTGTCTGCGTGTACACCAGCTTTCCTCTCTGTGGATTTTCCTAATACCAGCAGACAGAGGGCTCAGTGTGTCACCTTCCTGAGCAAAACATCTGTGCCACCCAAAGGAAGTGGGTGACGCCGAGAGGGTGGCTGAGAGGTGAGCCGGGCGCTGGCAGTGAGCTGGCACGGTGTGTGCAGCCCCTCCTTCCTGGGCACTGATAATCCCAGCTCCACTTCCAGTGCCGTGTGTGGCGGGACTTACCTCTGGCACACAAAACTAGAGGAGCGTAGAGAGCAGGCATAGCTTTTCAGTATGGAATTTCTGCCTATGGATGCAAGAGTATTTCAGGTGGTTCTGAGGGCATTTTCTAGGAAGGTTCACTAACCTTCTTGACCTGCTTTTTGAATTCATCAGAGGTGCCAGAATTCAGTGGGAAGAGTAAATGGGTAACAGGAAATAGTTACTGCTCACGCCCATTTCTTTAATCGCATCTCCAGCAATGGGTATCATTGGCAGATTGACTAGATAATGGTACCAGCTGTCCGTGCCCCTCTCGCTGGGCGGTCCTGTGCCACCTGGAAAACTGTTCTGGGGGATGGTGGGCTCGCTTTTCCACAGCACACAATGCTGGAGGAGGCCAGAGAAGGCTGTAACTTCCTTGGGGCATTTGCCATCTCTGGAACACTGTGAATCATTTCTCAGATCCCACTCCAATGCTTTGCACCTATCCTGCCAGCTCAGGGAAACAAAAGCATCTGCTGGGTGCGGGACAATGTGATAGGAAGCAGCAGCCCTGCCATGAGTGCCAGCAAAGCTGACAGCTCTTCACAGGACAGGATGTGGTATCTTTGGGCTGATTCTGGCATGTTAAAACCTTTCCTTTGGTTTTTCTTAATCCAGGAAGTTTACAAAATGCCTGGTGTGTTTGGGGCTGAAAACACTGCAAGTCGATTAAAGCTGGCCAAGGAAGCAATCCTTTACTTTCCAGCTCTGGAGCTCCCAGGGCTGGCAGAGGAACAGGGAGGAGTGTGGTCAGCTTTCTGAGGATGAGGGATAATGGAGTTCCTTGACTGAGCCTTGCAGAAAGGGTTGTCGTAGAAACTTCCTCTCTTTTTGAAGTATGGAGGTAATCCAGTAGTCCTGGTGATGTTTTTTAAACTCTGAAAACTTTGATGGCTCTGAAGCTGGTTCCTGAATGACTGGCAGCAGTAGGCACTGGGGGGAAAGCTGAGGTGCAGCATCTTTCATTTCAAGCTGCCTAAGACATGTGGATGCTTCCCAAGGCCAATACTTGCTGGGCTCTTCCAGGCTGTGGGCAGGAGGTGTGGAGGGACTTTGGCCTCTTGAGTCAGCTGTTCTCAGCAATAGTTCCCACTGTGGGTGCAGCTGAAACTTGGCTGGGACTGAGCAGTGCTGCCAGGGTTTGGCACTGCTGATGACGTGGGGAAATCCTGTGGCTGCAGCCCTGGGAGGACAAGCCCTTGATGGATGAGTTGGCCTTTCCTGAGTGTCCTGTCTCCATCAATGATGGCTGTGCAGGGAGGCACGTGCCAGCCGCTCCCACGCTGGGAACAATGTCCTTGGGCAGGAAGCAGCTTCAGCCGCTGCTACTTTGGATGTAACTTCCTTAGCACTGCAGAGTGCCTCAGTTTTTCCCACCCCCAGTTAAAAATGCAATTCCAGAGCATTAACTCATTCTCCATATGCTGAAATGTGCTCCAAGGAGGAAGGAAGAGGAGAGCAGGGAGTGCTGTGTGCTCTGTAGCCCCACTCCACACTGGCTTGCCTCTGTCCCACCCAGAGGGGCTGCAGCAGCCCTTCAGCCCTGCTCTTCCACCAGCTATAAAAAGCATTTGGAAAATGGGTACTGTGCTCTCGCTGGGCAGCTTTTCCTTTCTTTCCCTTCCCTTTTGTGGCACTTCTGGATGCTGCGCCATGTCCAAGGTTTCCTGGATTCTAGCACCAGTGATGAATTGGAAAGGGAGGTCAGGGAGATTAACCAGCCTTCCTAGAAAATGCTCTTGTAGCTTCTCCTGCTGAATATTGGTTCCAGCTCTATGCCCTTCCCTGCTGTGTTGCCTAAACTCAGCCTCCTGGCTGTGGGGGAGTGGGAGAGGGTGGGAAAGTGAAGGCTCCTCTTCTTGCTGATCTGTGCCACCCACCTGGCAGCCTCATGCTCTCCTCTCTGGGAATGCACATTAATTTTCCATATAACGATTGAAGAAGCAGCACCTTGCAGGAGGTGTTGCTGCTCACTGACACTCAGGGGGTGATGTTGGCTCTCTGCAGGCTGGGCAGTAGTGCTGAGCACTCAGTGCAGCAGTGCTGGCACAAAGGCATCTCAGTTGTCTTTCAAATACTTGATGCATTCAGAAGACTTAAAATCACTGTCATAAAGTAAATTTCTTTTACTTTTCCTCAGCCTCACCAGTAAAAGTGTTGCAAGTGTTTTCCTAGGAAACAAATTGCAAGTGTTTGATTTTCCAGGTGGCAATTCTTAGCTGCTTTTTGGGATGGGTTGGTACACAACCATATGTGGGCACTGCTGCTCTGGGGTGGGACTAAATCTCACTTCAAAGGGGACGCTTTGGCCTGGGTAGTAGTTCTGCACTTAATTAGATGTAAAATAAATGGCAGGTTTCTGGTTTGAAACATGTTGTAGGATGAGATGTTGAGCCACGGGGTGGGGTGCATTTCTACCTAGTTTGCCTTGTGTATTAAAGGAACAAAGAATACCGAAACACTTTATTTCTGTTTAAAAAGATAACAGGATTGAGCAGGAGGAGGTATGGTAACACAGGAGCAGGGGAGCACAGCGAGCAAAGAGCAGCTGACTGAGAGATGGCAAAACTGCATCTCAGAGTAGGTGGGAGTGACAGTGCCCATGGGGACGGGTCAGGTTTCCCTGTGGACATTTGCTCTGGCTGGACAGCCAGGAGCTTGCATGTGATTGAAAACTATTTTTGTGCACTCAGCTTCTCCTCTTGCCCGCAGGGGATCTCCAGCAGCACCTGCAGGCCATGTTCATCCTGCTCCGCCCAGAAGACAACATCAGACTGGTAGGTTGGCTTTGTGCTTATCTGCTGGGAACCAATACAAAGGTTAAGCACCACTTTACAAACACACCTGTGTAACTCAGGAAGGGGGGGGGGGGCGGGTTGGAGGGGGTTTATCAGCACCTTTGGGGAGTCCTTGCAAGCACAAAGGTAGAAAAGCAGCTAATTATTGGAAGCCTGCTTATTTCCTTGTTCAGTGAGACAAATTGTGTGGCTTGAAGATTGTCTTTGGACCAAGCACTGAGTACCTGTGCTCTCAAAAGGTCCTGTAATAATTGCCAGAGGAAATGGGTGCCTTGTTTAAATCAAGAGTAGTTGACTTATGTCTGACCAGTGTGAGCACCTGCCCCCCTGTGATACTTCAGTGGTTCCTCACTCCTTTCTCCTGACCTGTGGCATCCCAAAAGGCCATGGCATGAAGGAGCATGAAGGATCCCCATGTAGCCATGCACCGGTATTGAACCTTGGCCGGCTTTTTTGGGCTGTTGCTTCCTATAATGATGCCCTGAAAATTAGACATTGACATGCAGTCCTGAAGAGCTCCAGAAGCCAAACATGAGCAGTGAGGAATTTGTCTGGGACATGCTGAAGTGCTCTACGAGGCCAGGCATGACTGCAGTGTGTCTGCACCTCTCATCACTCAGTAGCCTGAAGTTTCTTTCCTGTGTTGTCCCAGTGCATCTTAGCAACGTCTGCCCAAAGAAGGACTGCCAGCATCACAAGTGTTATTCTGGCACCTCCAATTTGCTGAGTCCTCCTGAGCTGTGCTGGGGATGGACTGATTGTATGAGTATAGCTAGGAAACAGCCAAGATTAATCTGGAATGCTTAAACTTCCAAAATGACCACTGCAAATAATTTGCCGTAAGCAAACTGAAGTACTTAGTCCTAAACTTTTTCAGGCACACCTTGCTGTCAGTAAAATTTCAGTGAAAGTGATGGGAATGGGGGTTCTCAATGCTTTTCAGAATCTGAGCCAGGGTTAGAACATTGGAAGCTGTTGAACAAGGCATTGTTCAGCAATATCACTGGCTACATTGTGTGATTTGGGACAAATTAGCCTTAACAGCTGAATAAGGACTTTGTGGGCTGAGACATAAACCCTTTTGTTCTGAGCTACATTTGGAATGCTGAAATCTTGCATGAGGTTTAAGTTCGATAGTCTACTTGAATTTAATTGATTCTTGACGAACGAAGAGTGTGCAGAGCTGCAATGGACTCTCTCATAAGACAGTAGATACAAATGAGATTTGAAATATAAACAGTACTGAGAGAAATGCATTCTCTTCATTTTGTTGGCTGCTGTTGTTCAGAGGGCAACAGAGGAATCTAATCCTCTAAAAACCTACACTTAGAATTTGGAGCAACTCTTGTTTCTGTTGGAGCTGTTGGCAGAGGTTTTTAGCCTTCCATGAGAGCAGGATTAGAGCAACAGTACCAGTGTAAAATCAGTGGGAAAGAAGAAAAGGAGCTGAGTACAAAGTGGTTGAACATGTCTCTGTAGCTTAACAGAGCTCAGGACTTGAGAGGTGGACATGCTTTTTTGTCTTCAAATACCTCAATGAGAAATGTCTTCCTGTATGAAACACTATCACAGACCATGAAAAAGATGAAAGTCAGTATGAACTTCTTGGAATGTGCTGTTCATAAGGGTTGGTGAAATACCACGTCTTAGTTCTGATGAAACAAGAATGCAGCAGAAGATAAAGTTGGCTTGTGTTTAGGTGAGACTAAAAGTAAGAAAAATGTTGCTGGCCCTGAAAGCACTGCAAGGGATGACTTATTCATGAACAGACTGCAAATAACCTTCCCAAACTGAGAAAGCGAGCTCTGTGTAGATGAGCTATTGAGAAAGAACTTCCCATCTCATCACAGTCCCTGAAGCCAGACCATCCTCCCTGAAGTGACTGGGGTTTCAAATACCTTCATTTAAAAGGCATCAGAGGCACTTGGTGTGCCCCTGCTGTCAGGTGAGCATATAAACTAGCACTTCATGAAAAGGTTAGAGACTCATTTGTGATTTGTTGGGCACACTGGAGCTCTCATAGTAACCTTTGAGGCTGGCTGGTTTACAGTGTCAAATTTGCTGGTTTATTATTCCAGTAAATGCAGTAAAACTCATTCTCAGCCCCAGTCATGGTTCTTTGCTTTGTGCTAAGGGTGTGTTGAACCCAAAGCCATACTAAGCCATGCCCTGTTTCTCTTAAGTGGCCTCTGAAAATCCCACCCCACTGACGTGTAGCTACATGACCTTTGCTCACTGTTTGTCTCGCCTTGTTCTAAAGGCTCTTGCATTAAGACTTCCCCATTACTGCCAGCCAAATTGGTTTAAAAAATTAAGTTAGATTATGTTAATCCTCTTGCTTATAGACTGTCCTCAAGAGAAGCAGAACAGAACTTATGTGTGGATGCTCCGGACGTGGAGCAGCTGTGTCCGTCTGCTCCCGTTTTAGGCAAGTCTGTGCTTCTTGTTGAGGTTTGGTTCCTAATGTAGATAATGACTTTAACCACCAAGACCTTGGTGATTACTTGCTCTTCTAGGCTGAAGAGCACCTCTCTGTTTTCCTGCAAGTGGTTAGTTGTAGAAAGAGCTCTCTTTGGCAGAATTCACACCTTGAAGGACTGACCACTTTGCTCCTCTGTGTTTCCAAAGGAATCCCAGTGACTCAAGAAGCAAGAAGGAGAACAAGGCTGGTTCTAGCATGACTTATCCTAAGGAGATGGGGCGGGGCACAGTCTCTGTACAGAGCACGGCTGTCTGCTGGCATCAGCATTTGGGTAGTTTCTGTCTTTGGTCCCATGGGATGGGTCTGAAGACTCAGTCAGCACCGTCTTCTGCCTGCACGTGCTGTTCTGCCCCATCACTAGAGCTGCTGCTCCCTGCAATTCCACCGGGAAGCTTTCCCTGCCACGCTCAGCATTCCCTGCCTTAGAGCACTCGGTGGGATAGCGAGCTCTGCTCAGCTGCCAGGGGCTGGTTCAGCCCGTGCTACTTGTAGACCCCACCACATCTTGTGGTCAAGACTTGCCAGCTACTGGACAGGAGAGGTGTGAGGAGGTCAGAGGGGGCTTCCTCTAAGCTGGGAGGTGCTGTTCTGATCTCAAGACCAAGCTGAAAACAGCTAAAGGAGCATATTGGGAAAAGCAGCTTGCTCCTGAGAGATCCCACATCATAGTTAATTCCTGAGCTTTTTTCAGGGGAAGATGACTGATTAAACTGAGGTCTCTGAGCCTTGGTCTCCTCAGGGTCACCAAAAGGTATCTACACAGCAGTGGCTCAGAAGGGCTGATGGTGTTTGAGGAATTCAGGCTCAGTTTGACAAAGGATGTCAAACACTGCTTCAAACTTCACCACTGGGTCACGAGAAATTTGGCAGCGGGGTCCCATTGCAGCAGGCAGGGATCTGTCCCCAGCACGGGGCAGGGCTGGACGAGGACGGGTCCTTCTCACCCATGTTTGCTCTCTCCAGGCCCTGCTCAAAGTTCAAGGAGCAGTTGAACAGTGTGGTAAACATTGAGGCCAGGCAGCGTCTTGGGGCTGGATTGGGCCATCCAAACTTAAGGTTCAATTTACGGAATTGAGACACTTCCTTTCTAGGCATGTCTTGGTTTCTCTAGTTGGGATCCTGTGATGACTAAAATAACTGTAAATGGCTTGGAACAGAGTCCAAAAAGTGGTGTAAGTCCAGGCTGCCTGCTGCAGATGTTTATGGGCAGTGCAGGGCTCCTTTTCCCGGGCTCCTCACTGACCAGCAGTCTGTCTGTAAGACCTGCTGGAGTCACTTCAGTTCTCCCTTCCCTGTGGCTTCTGGAGGAGCAGCACAACTCAGCACAGCCTTCCAGGAGCTTCAGTCTTGGCTTGACATTCACAGCTGATGTTCCACAGCTGCTCTCTGAATGCTGTCAGTAGTACTTGATTTGGGGGAGTTTGGGCTGGACTCCAGTCCTGCTAAAACTCTGTTTTGGCACTGGGATAAATGTGGTTGTGGCAGGAGCAGTGAGGCACAATTACTTTCACCTTTTCTGGGCAATATGATTCTAGTGATGGATACAGCTTAGTCATAGGGATATCTTTTCCTGCCGGGTGTAAGGCAGTAAGGTTGCATCTGCACCAGTGAAGTTGCCAGAAGAATTCAAAGAACCAGCAGGAAACCACATATGAATTAGATCCTATGAACTAGATCCTGGTTGTCTGAGCAGCTGCCTGGGGAGGTGGTGGGAAAGGGTCGTGTTGCAGCTCTTGTAGCACACAGTAGCTTAAAGGAAAGCTCAAGTTCTGTGGTCAAAGCTGTCACCTGAATGGTGAAGAGCATGTTCAACACCCGTCTGTCTTGCTGAATGTGTGCTGGTCCCCGAAGCTCACTGGGCTGGGACCAGTCAGAGGACTGTAGGTTGTTCAAAGCCAGCCCTAGTGGGACAGAGCAGGCCCAGATCCAGGTGTGCCAAGGGCACCAGGAACATCCCAGCTGCTGAGGAAGGCACGGTGGGAGAGTGGGGCACTTCTGCCCTGGCTGAGGAGCGTGGGACATCCGTACCAGTCCAGGCTGCATCACTGCTTCTGCCCCTGTCACTCAGCATGAAAAGTGGCTGGTAAAGGTAATGACGTGTGTTTTGCTGACTGCACTGCTGATCTCTCCCCTTCTTTTCTTCAGGCTGTAAGACTGGAAAGTACCTACCAGAACCGCACCAGGTACATGGTGGTGGTGTCCACCAACGGCAGACAAGACACCGAAGAGAGCATCGTCCTGGGAATGGATTTCTCTTCCAATGACAGGTACTCAGAGGGGCCAGGTGGGGGAAGTCCTTGTGTTCACCCACCCATTGAATTAAGTGTAGAAATCACTGTCCAGTGTCCATGTTTTCTGGGGATAGACTGCTTCAGATTTTCTAGCCTCATTCCTTTCTTGAGATCCAGAATTCTCTTTTTATTTCTTGAAAGGAGGTGGCAAATGGGAAGGTAACTGTGTGAGTCAGCATTTTCTTGATTCCTCTGAGCTTCAGGCTTCTGTGAGGATGTTCAGTGCCCTTAAATGACTCTTAGGTCCGTAAGTCCTGCATCTGCACACCACAGACAGGGACAATTTGCATACAAGGAAAGAAAAAGCTGGACCTCAGGGTTCAGGAGGGCAGGTAATAAGAAAGTGACTGTCAGGCAGCCCCTTGCCAAGGTCATGGTACAGAGAGCCTGGTGGGAATGTCAGGACTGGTTTTGGCACATCTTGCACAATGTGCGCTCTGCCCAGACAGCAATGTGTCATGAGGGTTTAGTGCTTCTGCTCCATTCGTTTAAATTCCTGCTGACCTTTCCACAAGGCTGCAGAATGTGGCTGGGAAGCAGCTTTTGCTGCTGGAGGGCCTGTAAGCCAGGAGCCAGCACCCCTGCAGCTTCAGGGGCAGAAGGGGACATTGGGCGCTTTGAAGAGGGCAGGGAAGCACATGAACTGTAAGTAAATCTTGGCCTACATGGGGAGAGAATCACTTGGATATTTTACCAATTTTGGAAGGTTTCATGCTCATGCTTGCTTCTAAGACAACTGCTACAGGAATGAGTCTTGCCTTCAACACTGGTTGGAATAAATTACCTCCAGGTGGTTAGCATGGTCACTAGAAAACATTTTTGATCTATTTGGCCAGGAAATAGCCTTCTAAACAGCCTGCTGGTTACAGCAGCCACCATGCTTGGTTTGGATGCTTGGCTTGGGTGATTCCTGCTAAAAGAGGGGACCAGCTTGATGCTGCCCTGGCTCCTGTGTGTGTGTGCACAGCTGTGACTCAGGGATGCTCTTGCCATGGGGTAAGAATAACTTGTCCTTGCACAGGTTGCGGTGAGCTTGGAGCTCAGTGTTGGCTGTGATGTGCCTTTGATAACTGAGAGCTCACTGGTATTCAGCCTCTAATAACATACCAGGGTCGTTTTAGCTCTCTGCTGGAGTTGCTGAGGTTCTGGATGGTCACTCTGATACACCCTCCCTGAGCCCACTCAGTATTTATAACTCAGTGCAGACTTGTTGCTATGGTCTCTGATAAGCGCTCACTGAACAGTATCACTAAAAATACCCCGGCCACCTTGGGAAGCCTTTTAAAAACACATCTTTCCATGAGCTCATCTCATGTTGTCAACAGAAATAGCTGCGTGCTGCAGTGTCTCCTTGCGCGGGGCACCGGGCGCTCCGAGGCGCCGGCACTGCCAGGGCTCTGTGTCTGCTGCCCCTCCAAGGCCTGGCCTCGCCCTCTTGCCCCACTTCTCATGAGCTGCAGACTGCTGGGGCGTTGGAGCTCGTGGGCATTTGAGAGCAGCTGGTGCAAAGCATAGGAGCAGCGGGCAATTGAACTCAGTTATTCCTCAAAATGCTGCTTTGATTATGGAGCAGTTTGGCAGCTTTATGGCATTCAGAGGAGGGGCAGCGCTGACCAGTGATGGGACCCGAGGGAATGGCCTGGGGTTGTGTTAGGGAAGGGTTAGTGTGGATATCAGGACAAGATTCTTCCCCCAGAGGGTGATTGGGCACTGTCCAGGCTGCCCAGGGCAGTGGGCACAGCACCAAGGCTGGCAGAGCTCCAGGAGCCTTTGGATGATCCTCTGGGGCACAGGGTGTGGTTCTTGGGGTTGGTCCTGTGTAGGGCTGAGGGTTGGACTGGATGGCCCTCATGGGTCCCTTCTAGCTCAGCATATTCTGTGATTCTGTAGCCCGATGCAGGTTGTGTTGAGTTCCCCCACCCCTGCCCTTTTTCCATCACTTAATTTCTGCTTTTAACTTAGCTTTTTGCTCAGCCTTACAGAAAGCAGGTGACTGCGAGGGCAAAGAGGGCAAAGCAGCTGCGAGAAGAGTGAGATTGCCAAAAGTGTCTGTCTGGGTTGGCTGTTGGGCTCACTCTGGAGGTGTGGGGGGGGTGAAGAAGGGTCAGGAGTCAACCACGGGTGATGGGCTGTGATTGCAAACCTACTGTGCTGCCCCTCACCTTGGATTGCACTGCACTGTTCCCAGGTCCTGCAGCTGGGGCTGAGGGAGAAACAGGAAAGCAAAGCTGTGGATTGCAAGATCAGATCTAGAACCAAACCACTTGAGCCTGAGAGGGACTAATCTGTAAAGAAAGCCTTGAGCTGACCAAAGACTTCGAGCCCCTCTGACCTTCTGCTCAAAGCTCAGTGCTCCTGGGTGCTGTTTTCTCTTCTTGTAGGCATGTGTTAACCCTTTAAGCTTGTTTAAAGGATACTGCTGTACCCTGAATCTGGTTAGTGATCCTTGCCAGATCCATGTGGAATTACACTGGCCCTGTTTGTCCCTGAAGCAACATTGGGATTTTTCCTTTTTGTTCCTAATGTGTACAGAAATACACAACTATTGCCATGAAATTAGAATTAAGAGCATGGTGCTGTAGTAAATACTGACCTCCTCTTTCTTACTGCAGTAGCACTTGCACGATGGGCTTGGTGCTGCCACTGTGGAGTGACACCTTGATCCACCTGGATGGGGATGGGTGAGTGTCTTCTCTGTGTTCTGGGTCAGTGACAGAGGGTGTGTGTGAGCTTGCAGCATGATGTATAGGGAAGGATTCCAGTGATTGCAGAGCCTTACAGGTCCAGCAGACCTCCTCTGTTAACCTGTATTGGTTTAGTGGGCTCAGAGGCCCTAAATCACAGTGGCTGTGGCAGGGAACACCAATAATTGACTTATCTGTAAATAAACATGCACTGAGACCGTGGCTTATGTGTGTGTTTAAGCTGGAGTAAAGGAGCTTTTCCTGGCGAGTGGGTGTGTAGTGAAAGCTCCTTAAAGGGATCCTATTATGTGTTCCTCCATCACGCTTGCAGCAGGCAGTGCTCAGCTGAACATAAAACAAGAATGATATTTCTCTGCCAAACAGACACCTGACTTGCAGACTCCTGTTTGTGCCAGTTACACAGGCTGTCCAGTGCAGTGCGTGGAATGACTTTTCTTTCCTTGGTAGCTGCCCCAGGATCACTTTAGCTGGATTCTGTTGCACCCAGCTGTGGCACTGAATTTGTGTTGCCAAGGTAAACAGCACAGCCCAGCACTGTTCCACTGTCTTAGTTTCATTCTCAAACAGCAGCTGCTTAAAAAAGTTATCTTAGAGCTTTTAGTGTGCTATTTTGATCTGTTTGCTAGCTCAACTCAGCAGTGTGTGCATAGGGCTAGACCTTTGCTGTTCTAATGTGCTCCAGACTATCAGTTATTAACTAAAAAGTGACTTTTGGGGCACATTTTTACTGTGCCTTTTTTCTTCTCACCAGAGGGTTCAGCGTATCAACAGATAACAGGGTGCACATATTCAAGCCTGTGTCTGTACAAGCAATGTGGTAAGTACTTACTATCTCCTGTCCTAGTGATCCTTTTTCCAGGTTATTTGGCTACTTAAGCTTTTAAAAAGCAGGTGCTGCTTTATGTTACTGGTATCTTGAAACTTACTCGAGCAGCCAGAAGTTTCCTTCAGGGACAGGCAAGGAAGTCTGATAGCAAAGGACAAAACCCAGCAGCTTTGTCTCAGCTGGGGTCAGGAAGGAATAGGGTAATTCTCCTTGCAAAGGGCTGCTGCTTTGAGTCTCCCCAAAGTAAAATTGCTTTGAGTATATGTTTGAAATATTTAGAGACATGTTCATTGTGATAGTGAGAAGGACAGAGAAGCTGCCTGCATTTTTTCTTTCCTTTTAGGGTGGTTCATGTAGTGGTCATGAAAGTATTTCTGGCTTGAGCGTTTTTGCATTGCAGAAATACGTTGCCTGTCAGGGTGTCATGCTGCTGCCACCCCAGTGATTCTGACCTGGATCCTTCTGATCCCAGTCAAAGATTTAAAGTAACCTAAAAATAGAAGAGGGGGATTTGTTTCCCAGCAGCAGCTGAAGAAACTTCTGACACCCCTCCTGCAGTGAGAGATGGCAGACACTGAAACCCCTGGGTACAGTCCCGAGCCCGTGGTTGTCCAGCTCTGATTGCTGGGTGTCCCTGCCCTGCACACAGGGGAGCTGGTGGCACAGCAGGAGCTGTCAGCACCCTGTCTTGGACACAAACTCTGCGTCTTATTTAGCACTTGGGTAGATGCAGCAGGTTTTGGAGCCAGAGACAGGGGTGCCTCCGCCCTTCACCACTATCCAGGCTTGCCTTGGCATACTCCAGTTAAGACATGCAAGCTCTGGCAGCATGTAGGTATCTACACTCTTGCAGGACAGCCTCCTGCTCGGTGCCAGGCCTCTTGCACTGGGGTTTGTACCAACTGATGGGGCATGAGCAGCGTCCTGGATTTGACAGCTGCTTTGTGCTGCCCGAGGAAGAAATAAACCTGCAGGTGTTGTTCCCTCCCCAGGTCTGCTCTGCAGAGTTTACATAAGGCTTGTGAAGTGGCACGGAGCAACAATTACTATCCAGGGAGCCTCTTCCTCACATGGGTCAGTTACTATGAGAGCCATATCAACTCGGACCAGTCATCAGTCAATGAGTGGAATGCCATGCAAGATGTCCAGTCCCACCGGCCCGACTCGCCTGCCCTCTTCACAGATGTGTAAGTTGGTTTGGCTCTGCTGAGCCAAAGTGTTTGACTGTCAAGGACTGCACTCTCCAAAGCAGGACACAGTTTCCACAAGGGATTGCTCTTCAGTAGGTGTTAATAAGGAGAGGTTTCCTGTTCCAGGTAATAAGTGGACTCGTGGTTAGGCAAACAGCAGCATTGGAAGTTTAGCCCTCCTGGGGCTCCCTTGCTTCTTCTCCAGGCTCTGTTTTCAGTTTAGTTGTTTACTCTGGGCTTTAGGTTCTCATACCTTTGTTTCTACAAGGTAAGTCCTGTGTTACTGGTGAGAGAGGTGTGTGTACCTAGGCCTTCCTCTCTCCTGGTTTTGTCTTCTGATTTCCAGGCCTGGAAGGAAGAGGTTTCTTTGGACTTCGCTCATGTTTAGACTAACACAGTCTCTTTATACTTACTCAGTTCATTTTGCTGTAAATTGAAGTGTTTATGTATGAACTCCTGAGCCTGCGAGCTCAGAAGCATCCTCATGACATCCATCCCCAAGAATGGGGATATAGAGAAATGCAGCTTTTTGTGATTCTGAGGAGCTCTGCAAGTGTGGAACAGGACAGTGTGTAGGTCCCAAGGTGCCTCTAGCTAAATGCTCAAATATCTGGTGATAGATGGTCCAAAACAGCAGCTGAGGTAGGTAGACAATTTGGAAAGGCAAAATTTATGGACTCAACATTCAAGGTTTACCATCCCTCTCTTAGTAATTGCTGATGGTACTGATACCATATAACCTCAGAGGTAGTCTCTATCCAAGTGTCATGCCAAGTGTGAGGGCTTAAGTTGCCCATGTTGTAGGAGAAGTGACTTCACTGGCCCCAGCTGCTTTCCCAGTATAACAGTGCCTTTGGTTCATTTATGCTCCCAGATATTTCCTGTTGCTGGAGTTCAGTGAGTGAAGGACGATGCTAAGCAGTTGTTCAGCTGTGAACAAGTCTTCACACTTGATTGTTTTTTAATGTACAGGGAGGGTGGCTGAAAAGTTCTGGCAGGTTGTCAGATTAATTTTTTCTTGATAGAAATTTTATCTAACTCACCCTTTCCCTGGTGGCAGCAGTTGAATGATTTCCTGGGGACACTTAACCAGCATCCTCTTAACTGAGTCCTGAAACAATGTGTGGGGTTAAAAGGACCAGGAACTTTCATGGTTTTTTATTTGTGACCCACCAGTTGAACACTTTTGTAGCGCCTGTGCCATCTCCATCCTGGCAGCCTTCCAGAGAAAGGGGAAGGAGGTGCAAGATGTCACTGCTGGGTCTCCTCTGAAGATGCTGGGTGAGCCAGCCTGTGCTGCTGCTCTGCTGCAGCTTCTCTGGTGTTAGTCAGGCTATTTTTGCAGCTGGTGATAAGGCCCCTGGCAGCAGAGGAGAAGGAATGCAGAGGCTTAGCTGCCCTCATCTCTCCATGTAAGGACTTTTGGAGCTGTTACCTTTCCAAGAAAGGTAGGGAGAGGCTTAGATATTGCTCCAGAGGGTATAATGCAGACTTCCCAATTTAAATTTTACCAAATACCAGAGGTTCTCTGGATGACTACAATGGATTAGGAGCATTCAGTTGGTGCCTTTCCTATACAACTGGGAATCTAAACTGGGCTTTACAGTCACCTGAATTCCCTGCAGCTGAGGACATGCTGGGGGGAAGTTGAGTGAGGATCTGAGACTCACAGAGTGTCCAGTCTATACAGTACCTATTTTAAAAGTGCCATGAGTACAGTTTGTTTCCCCTCCCAGTGACTGTTGCTTTCTTCTGATTAGCCCAACTGAGCGGGAACGCACGGAACGACTAATTAAGACTAAGTTAAGGGAAATCATGATGCAGAAAGATTTGGAGAACATCACATCAAAAGAGGTGAGTGGTGAGGGAGCAGCACTGGAAGTGCTGACGTGCAAACCAGAGAGCTCTGTACTTTATGCCATGAGGAAAGGTCAGAACAAAAGCTTCAGATGGGTTCCTTGTGTCCCTCCACCCCATCCAGATCCGCACCGAGCTGGAGATGCAGATGGTTTGTAACCTGCGGGAGTTCAAAGAGTTCATTGACAATGAAATGATAGTGATCCTCGGGCAGATGGACAGCCCCACGCAGATATTTGATCATGTCTTCTTGGTAAGTGTGGCAGTGAATTCAAGATCAGACACGCCTAACACTTCTGTCTTGGCTGACACAGGGGCCTCTGGAGGAGGTTAAAGGAATTCTGAAGGAGAGGTTGGTTGATCCTGGGTTCATGTACTCTTAAGCAAGACACTCGTGCTGCTGAACAAGAGCAGCCTGGCTTTTTGGCTGTGCTAAACTTTGCCATATAGCACCAGCCAAGTGCTAGACCCTGTCATTAGCAGATGGAAGGGAAAAATCTTAATTCTAACTTTATAAGGGCTGTTTCCATTGATAGAAGAGCAGTTCTGTGGTTTTAACTGTCCAGGGTGCCCACACACCATGTTCTTGGATTATATGTGTGTTTGGGAAGGGCATAACTACAGCAAAGAGGGAGGGGAGCTGTTGGGGAGAGCTGTGTGACATTCAGGTGGAATGATGCTCTTGTAGCCTGGAAAGCCCTGAGTTCATGTGATCCAGGAGGAACAGAGGAGCATAACAAAGAATCCTGGAGCTAAGTCACTTAAGGAAACAAACATTTTGCTGTTGAATGTTTTGCTTGCCTGGTTGCCTTTCCTTGCTGCTGGGGCCTGTCTGATTACCACAGCTCCTTCTGGTGAGTCAGCACTCTGCTGGATTTCCCAGCCCCGGAGCAATGGACGCAGGTCTGGTTGGGCTGTCTGGCCTGTGAGGTTGGCTCAGCTTTACACAAAGCCCTTCCTCTTGGACCAGCTGGTCTTTCCAAGTGGAGGAGGCCTCTCCCAGTCTCCAGCTCAGAAGGGATGGTCTGTATTAATGTGAGCACTCCCCGGATATCACGCTGGGGTAGAACCAGGAAATGTAAAGTACCTACGATGTAATGGACTGTGTGTTATAAGGAAAGGGAGACCTGTTGCAGGCTTGTGGTGCTGTTCCAAAGCTGTACAGGCAGTTTGGTCTGCTGCAGGGCTTGGAGTCTTGGCTCTGAGTGCATTTAATGGGAAGAAGACCTTAAGGAAATAAGAGACCTGATGATGTTGGTAATTACGGATCAAAGGATAGGAGCAAAGGCTTTCACCCCTAAAGTGTTGTTCTCCCTACCTGTGGAAACGGATGGTTCCCAGGCCTGAATTACGTTATTCTTCCTTGCCTAGAAAAAGACATGAAGCTGAGTCTGGCGGGCTTGGGTAAATACGATCAAAATTTGTTGTGAGATCCTGAATAGCAAGAACCCACATAGCCCTTCTTCAGATGAGGTACAGCTCTGGACTGTGCTGGGATTGACCTGATCAGTGGCTGAAGGCAGTGGATTCTCTTGAAATCTGGGCTACCATGACATGTAACATTTGCCCCTTAGTTCTGCTCAGATCTATGCTGAACCCTTGAACGGTGTCTTCATTATGATGATTTTTCTTTGGAAGTAGTTCAGTTTGGGAAGAACCAGTTGCCTTTTGTTTGCTGTATTCCTGAAATGCCAAGACAAGGCCACAGACTTGGCCCCAGCAGCTGCCAGGCAGCACCAGGGCCCTTTGCAGTGTGAGCTCCTGGACACGCTGTGGGTGCCCAGAACTGGCTGCGAGAGCGTGGCTGTGAGTCACAGCTCTTGGAGCTCCCCCATCTCAGGCTCAGGGTGCCTGTGCAGGCCTTCTGGGCAAGCAGCAACCCATCCTTTGGGTGGACACTGCTGCTGCTGCAGGCCTGGGGTGTTCTTGCTGCCAGGCTGAGGGTGGGTGCGCTCCAAGGGGCTGGCTGTGCCTCTCCTGGCCTTGGGGCCATGGGGCAGCCTCTGCTCAGGGCTGCTCTGCACTGGGGGTATTGTTGCCTGGGTCCCTGTTGCTTAGTCCATCTGAACCCATGTTTCCATTTGGGGGCTGTTACAGGCAGGGAAAGCAGCTGCTTGTGCACCTTAAATTTTGGAGGAGGAGTGGTTTTGTCCTTGGTCAGGTTTGTGTTTGAGCAGGAGACAAGCAGCCTGGAGCCCTGTGTGTGCTGCAGAGAGCAGGGCAAGCTGGCCAGGGTGAAATGTGTTCATGTCTCTGCTCACACAGGCTTTGAACATGGAGAGGTGTAACCCCAGTGAGCTTATGGTGTTGTTGCCTTTGATGTGCGAGGTGGGTGTTTCCTGTGTAAAGAGCACCTGGATGGCTTTTAAATGCAGGCAGTTTCTGTTCTGTGTGGCAGAACTGGCAGCAGCCTCCAGGGAAGGGGTGGAGTGGTCTTGTCTTGCTGAGGTTGATTTGTTAGCAGTTTGCAGAAGGTGCCAGCATATGGTGCTGGGCCCCTGCTTTGCAGAAGTGCTTCTTGTTTCAGAAGAGAGCTGATTAGTGAAGCGAGAGAAGGTGCTGAACATCAGCCCTGGTACCACTCTTCTGTGTACCCCTGTACTCAAAAGACCCCCAGCTGTCCAACACTTGACTGGCCAGCTTCCTTCTCCAGTCCAGTGGTGGCAGTCTCTCCCTCCACCAGTTGCCTGGCCATGCCTTCCTTCTGTCTGATGTGTCCCTTTGCATCTTTTCCCTTCAGGGTTCAGAGTGGAACGCCTCCAATTTGGAAGACTTGCAGAACAGAGGGTAAGTAGCTTCGGGCAGTCAGCTTAAAAGCAAGAGCCTGGCCTTAACTCTTGTCTAAGCACCAAGCTCTCCTCCATACCTGCAGTGTAACCTCAGTCTTACCAAAGGGTTTGCAGATCCAAACAAGCCCTTGCTTCCTGCAAATTCCATGTCCCACAAACAGGCACCCTCACAGTATAAAACTCTTGCTCCCTGACCTTGACTAACATCCCCAAGGAGAGCAGAGGAAGGCAGCAATCTCCTAGCTATAAGCAGTAGAAGCTCCAATTCCTGAGCCCAGTTGGCTCCGTGCCCTCGGCCCCAGCCCGTTGTTCTGCACTGATTAGGGAGGTGCTTTGGAGTCCAGGCCTGTGGACTGTGGTAGGAAGGGAAGGTACAGAGGAGAGCTCTTGTTGCTTTGAGAGGGCCCCAGTAGGAAGCAAAGCCCTGGAGCTCTCAGGCTGAGCACTGGTGGATTCCTTTGGCTCCTGTCCTTTCTGCCTTAAGCTTAGAGTGTCCTTTTCTAGGCCAGGTGGATCTAAGCACTAAGATTTTGCAATTTAATCATTGTTTATGGGTTTGATTTATTTGTCCCAATCCAGTGGAGTAAAGTAATCCTGCTGCTGAATTAATAGCATACTTCTGTACCTCAGAAATTCAGCCTGGCAAAATTGACTCTTCTTGCTGAGCTCAGGGTCTGCTGCAGTTTCCTTGAGTGCAGCAAGTCCTGCTGGACTGCCAGCAATCTCATACCTGCTTGGGAGAAGGGATGTCACTCCCTTGCAGTGCCCTTGTTCTGTTTCATATCCCAGCGTGAGCGTGTTTCATAAGGATCCTACGAGTGACCCTCAGGGCTAAAAATACTGAGTGTAGTATACATAAATACCATATGCTTTCTCTAGCAGTTTCCTTTCCAGAAAATTTAGGGATAAGAAAGAAATCCTCCCCAGTGGCTTATTGTCTATTACGTCTCTCTGTAGTTATTTTGTGCATTTGTTTAGTTGTGGTTTTATTTAAGAGCTTATGTCTTCCATCTTCACGTGTTTTTGGTGCAGCAGCAGGAGAGATTCACAAAGGGGCTTTAAGAAAGTGTGCAGATACTACTGGAACAGTCTGTGCAGGGGCTCCTGTGACAGAAGTGACACATAGAATAGAGGTGGTGGGCAGTGTTACCTGACATACTGCAGAAGAAGTTTCTGTCCAGCATGGGTGGCAGTCCTGTTCTCAGACACTAAACTGCTCAGCAAAACCTTTTGTCTGTGTTAGCTGCTGCTTCTTTACATTAATTCCTGGTTTCCCAGGAAGTTTGTTCAAGACTTTCCAATGCCCCTTGCAAAGCAAGACAAGGCAGTGGAGCAGTGTGACATCTCTATGAACTTGCTGTGTTCCTGTCTCTTTCCCTGCAGGGTGAGGTATATTTTGAATGTGACTCGAGAAATAGACAACTTCTTCCCTGGGCTCTTCGAATACCACAACATTCGTGTTTACGATGAAGAAGCAACAGATCTTCTGGCTTATTGGAATGACACCTACAAGTTCATCTCCAAGGCAAAGTAAGTTTTTTCAGGGCAGAACACACACATTTAGAAGATCTATACTAAGCATTTTATATTTTCCTACTGATTTTTGTAACTACTTTTTCTCCTTGCCTGCCTAGAATCAGAGCATTTTCATTTTGTGGTTTTCTGTCTGCTAGCTAGGTGAAGTTTTCAGAATACTGCTTGGTACAAGCGGGCCACTTGGGCTGAGCTCAAGTGTGCTGTGTTAGTCTTTGGAGGTCTTCATAAATCTGTGTTTGTCCACTTTGCACTAACACCTTCAGAAGAGCTGCTGTAACAAAATCTGTTAAGAATATTAATGAGACCATGTTCTTCACTGTCTTTGTGGGTTTTGCTCTAGTTTGTAAATTGGATTATCAGATCACATCCCAGACTTCAGCTGTGGCCAGAGTGTTGAAAATACATTTGATAATGCCCTGACAAAGAAGTTGCTGTTTCCTTCAGCTTCTCGGAAGCCACGTTTTCTGTTTAATGATCCCCTTTTGTCTTTCTTCTGCTTCAGGAAAAATGGTTCGAAGTGCCTGGTGCACTGCAAGATGGGCGTGAGCCGCTCGGCGTCCACGGTGATCGCCTACGCCATGAAGGAGTACGGCTGGAACCTGGACAGGGCCTACGACTACGTGAAGGAGCGGCGCACCGTCACCAAGCCCAACCCCAGCTTCATGCGGCAGCTGGAGGAGTACCAGGGCATCCTGCTGGCCAGGTGAGGCGAGGGAAGGAGCCCCGTTACGCGCGTTAGGGCGTGACGCTGAAATGGGTGACTCCCTTGTTTTAATTAGGGCTTCCATCACTGTGTTACGGGAGCTCGGGGTTGTCTTGGGAATAGCAGCACTCTGTTTGCATGGGTTGTCTCAGCTGAGCCAGGGAAAACAGGTGTAACAAAGAGCTTTTAGGAGCTTTTTGACTTCCAGGATGTCTGGTTTTTGGAGAGCAGCATCCCATGAAGTGCCATTGAGTGCAGCATTCAGAGCTGTGCAGACTCCAGCAGAGATCAGTGATGTCCCTATTGCTTGTAACATCCCTTGGCAGGGAACTCGCTCTGTCTCCATCACAGCCTCGCAGTTCCCTGTTGAACATGCCCCTCCTCAGCAGCTGGTCTGGTTTTATTTAGATCCCTTGGGTAAGTGTTGGTGTGAGGGGAGGGGACAGGATGTTCTGTGCATTGCAACAGCGGTGTTTATTCCTGCCTGGAGTCCCAAGGCTGGTCTGGAGCTGGGCCTGGGTATGGGCAAGTGTGTTGTAATTCCCAAAGCCTATCACCTGACTAGCAAAAAGACATAACTATTTCATGTTTCTAAGCTGTGTTAAGCAATGTCTTCACGTGATCAGCTGGAGGGAGGTAGTGATACTCTGTTTTGTGAGATTACCATGTATTGTTTGGGATCCTGGTGTGCTCTTCCAGGGAGCAGATCTGCAGCAAGCAGAGTTACACAAGCTGAGCCTCCTGCCACAGGAGGTGACTCTTAGCAATTTGGACCAAAGTAAATAGTAAACTTCAAAGTTTCTTGGTGCTTTTGGAAGGTGCCTGCTTATTACAGAATCATTTAGGTTGGAAAAGAGCTTTAAGGTCATGGAGTCCAACCAATATCCTACCACTGCCAAGCCCATCACTAAACCCTGTCTTCAAGTGCCACATCTACACCTTATGTTCTGTTATTTACAGCAGCTCAGACACTCGTGCTCTCTTTAGGGCTTATTCCTCACCTCTGTGCCCTGCCTGGTTTTGTCCTTTTGCATCTGTTCTATCTACATTCGAAGACCTCCCTTCCTCCTTTGCTCTCCACCTGCTCCCAGCAGTCTGTCTGTCTTTGCTGCTGGGCCAGGTTTGGGTTCCCAGTTTTTACACCAAACTCTTGGTGTGAGCTCCCCCATCACTGGAGTGCACTCCCTCTTTAGTAACCTGAGAGCTCCTCCCAGTTTATTCCCTCTCCAGGTGCACTCACATTCTCCACCTCTTCCCATGCCTGCCTCCCTCTCCCCCTGCTCCCCAAACACTGACTGCCATAACAACCTCCTTTCTCTCTAAAAAGCAGCCAAGTAGTATCAAATCTCAGGACAGATGACAGTGGAATAGATATTTTAAAAAATCGTGCTCTTCTGGACTGAAACCCTTCGAGGCAGACGCTACACCTGCCTTTGGTGCCTCGTGACACCAAACATGCTGCTGGCACCAGTTAGTAAAGGTCACTGCTAACTCTGGGCTAGGGACAACCTGACCAGCATGGTGTGTATTGAGCAGACTGGGAAATGAGATCTCACTGGGATCAACTGGATGGAGAAAAAGGACCTTTTTAGATGTGAAAAACACCAACAACAGGTGGGTGAACACCTGTGAGGAGCCCTGGGCTGGGAGCAGGTAGTATCTCATATGTATGACCTGAGATTAGCCCAGTTGGTTAGAGCCTGGAGCTAATAATGCCAAGGTTGTGGTTTCAGTCCCTGGAGGGGCCATTCACTGAAGAGCTGCACTTTAAGGTCCTTGTGGGTCCCTTCCAACTCAGAATACTCTGTGATCTTTAAAGCCCTCAGCCCTACAGTTGGTTTAGGTAATCTGCCAGCTGCAAAGCCACGGTGTATAAACATTTTGCTTAAGGATAGTTTTGTTTTCCCCTGTCTTCTCGTATTTTATTTTCCAGAAGTAAATCTTTCTTGCTGCTGTCATTTACATGGTGTGTGGCTCCCCTCCCACTGAAATACACCACTGCTCCTGACCTACTCTGCGAGTCCTTGTACAATGGCACAAACAGGATTACTTGGGAGGCTTTAAAAAATGCAAGAGCAGTGCATTACATCTGTGTAGGATGAAAAAGCCTGCAGTAAATGAAGCTTCACTGAAGCAGGGAGTGTCCCCTCCATGCTACAGGAATGGTCCCTCTTTATGTAGTTCCCTTCCCAGCTCCAAATTGCCATTTTTCCTCTTTCTTCTCTGCGTTATTTAGCTTTGCCCTCTGGCTGCCTTGTTTATCACTGTGGTATTCCAGGACAGGTAAAAAAAACAAAAACACAAAAACAACAGATTGCCACTCATGTGACTGCTCCGATTTCAGGGGGAAGGTATGTGAGGGCAGCCATGTGCTCACACTATCTGGTTACGGTTTTGTGTTGGGGTTATAGCAACTGGGATATGTTTTCCAGATGTAAAATGAAAACCCCCTGCCTGCTTTTAGTCACAACAACAAGCATGTTTTGCTCTTCGGGACTGTCATACTTCCCAGGGCTAGTTAAACTGTCCCCTCCCTCTGTTGATAGACACAGCAAGGCTGAGCCAAGCCCGTTTCTGTTACTAGTTATGGATAAGTTTCAGGAAAACAGTGTCTGGGATCTCCTGTACCTTGTGCAGCTTGTGAATCAACAGCAATAGTTTTATACCCAAGCCTGGAGAGCTGGTTGGAGGTGTGGGGGGCTCCTGGTCCAAAGCTGGTGTGGGCACAAGTGCCAGGAATGTTGCCCAGGAAAGTCAAGAGGCAGCCGTGGGTTCTAGGAAGGGACGTGGGCTGCTGTTCCCTGCCCCAGGCTCCTCGTGCAGACTCTGAGGCTGGAGGGAGTGTGAGGTTGGAAGTTCACCCAGCACACCTCTCCTAGTGGTGCTTGACATCTGTTTGGATTCTCAGATTGGTGCCAGTCAAGTTTGGTTTGCTCAGGCGTGAGGGTAATTCTGACTTGAAAAATGGGATGTGCTGCAGAGAGCTGGGTTTGAGCACTGGAGTGCCCTCCGAAAACAGCTCCCCAGGTCACAGGAACAGAAATCTCTGACATCCCATACAGAGCCCCGGCAAGAGCCTGCCTCGGGGACGCGCCTGTTTCTGCTGCCAGTGCCAAACTGTGCCCCAAAAGCCAGGGGAGAGGGAGCTCCTGCAGGCCCGGAACAGTGTCCGTGGCCTCGGATCTTGACCCTCCTCCCCTCTGAACGGCCCTGATTCTGCCCTGTGTTACTGATTACGGGGTTGGAAAGCTGAATCTGCAATGGATTGCTTTCCGTAGCTGTTGGGCACCCACAGCTAAACTCACACGTGCTAATTAGCTGTATAACATCTGTTAATTAACTGACTGCAGCCAGTGGATGTGTCTGGGAACGCCTGCTCAGGCTAACAAGGTCTGGAGGGGTTTTGCAAGGTCTCCCGCAGCTCCAAGGAGGTTTCTGTGGTTTCTGTGTTCCTCCTAGGGGCAGTGGGTGGAAGCACAGCCCTGTCTGCCAGGCTGGGGCAGCTCTGGGGCTCCAGCCTGAGCAGTTCTCCCTGGGGCTCTCTGTAAGCACGGCCTGGGGCTTTTGGCGTTTGGAAGTGAAGAGGGTGATGCAACGCTGGTGGCAGCTGCTCGAACCTTCCCAAAGGGGCTTTCCAGGAGCTGGAGAACTCCTGAGCTTCCTTCCTGGGGAAGGTGGGTGGTGGTTTGGGCTGTGTGCTTACTGGTGAGGATGTCTTGTGTGTTTTACACACACCCACATCCTCTCACCCCACCCTGCCCCTCGGTCACCACTGCCAGTTATTGATCACTCAGAGAAGGAGCCATGTGGGAAATTGGACTTCATTCAGTGTCCATCACCCTCTTGTGTCCAGGACAAGGGATCCTGTCTCGTGGTTCACCTGCTAGAAAATGGAAGAGTGCTTGCTGGCTGAGAAAGGACCAAATTCTGTAGCTGATTAGACGTTGCATTTGTTGAGTGGACTGATTTAACAGTGCTGGGGAACAGGCATGTGAGGAACAGAATGGTCCTGTGGGACTTGCTCCTGGGAAGTGACTTGTTGGATGAACTTCTCCAGCAGTAGGTTTGGCCCTGAACTGTTTGGGTGAAGCTGCAGTTGGGGTCAGTTTGGCCCGGGTTTTCCTGTAGGTTGTATCCTCTTACCAAGGTGGGTCTGGCGCTGGTACATGAAAGCTGCTCAGTGTTCTTGTTTGCACTCCCTCCCCGCAGCAAACAGCGGCACAACAAGCTGTGGCGCTCGCACTCCGACAGCGACCTCTCGGATCACCACGAGCCCATCTGCAAGGCCGGGCTGGAGCTGAACAAGAAGGACATCACCACCTCGGCCGACCGCATCTCGGAGGCGAAGGCCAACGACAACCAGCAGCCCATGTCTCCCATCTCCCCGGCCGAGCTGGACAGGGAGCAGCAGCTCCCAGAGGACGCCAACATGACGGAGGACGTGTGCGTAAAGGAGAGGAGGATCCACTTGGAGTTCACGTGCCGAGACTTCCGTGCTGAGCAGATGGAGGACAAGCTGAACCTGAACAATATCAATGGCTGCACGGCGGGGTGTTGTGTGGACTCTGTCCCCCCTGATAACTGCCATGCTTCTGAGGCCTTAATGCAGCTGCAGCACCCCTTGGAAATAACGGAGTTTCCGGATTTGACAGTGGACGATCTAGAAAAAGATGCCCTTAAGCCTGATATGAACGTGCACTTGGTTCCCATGGAAGAATTCACGTCATGCTTAAAAGACTTCCCCCAATCCCCAAACCAGAATTCCCTGAGTCTCCAACAGAATCCTCAGCCCAATGTGACAGACCTCAGTGCAGACAGGATCGATTTCCACAGTGCTTTGGAGAAATTCGGGGGGCTTTGCCAGGAGAGCCGGTCCCGCACCTGCTCCCATTCCAGGCCAGAGGAGCAAGGGAGTGGAAGGAATGGGGTCTCCAGAGTGCCCGTGCTGGAAGTGCCACTTGCTGTGGATGGGGGTGCAGATGCCCGAAGGAACAGCCCTGGAAACTCTCCTCAGGCATCGGATGACTCTTCCACAGACGAAGAGCAACAAAAGGTTAAAATAACTTGCTTGTTTTTGTAGGAACTGCTGTTCAAACCTGTCCCTGGGCAGTTCTCCTGCTGTGAGGGGGCTGTGGATGGGATTTTCTAGCCCTGCTTTTGCTGGACAGGATGGCTGTTTGGGGAGGGGTTGCTTGATGCTTCCCTCTTCCTTCACTTTTAGATACTTGCCCTTTCCTGCACTTTTTCCTTAAACATCAGTTTTCTGGCGTTGGCAGGGCACTGGCTGAGCTGACCTTGACCTGACCTGCCGTGCTGTTCTCGTGAGAAACTTATTTTTGAGTTTTGCATCAGGAGGGCAGAAAGGTACCACTAATGCAGCTGAACCCTGCACAGCCAAGCCCAGCCAGTGTCCCAAACCTGCATGGGTATTTCTCTGACTTGAGAAATCCAGCAAAGAATGGGGCAAAGCTGGCACCTCGCCCTGGTTGGGAAGCACCAGCATTGGGGTAGTAAATCAAGGCAGATGCAGAGCTTCCACTGCTGGAGGAAGAAATGAGCCTGTCCAGATCTGGAGTGATGAGATTGGACCTGTCATGGCTCACTTCTCTCCTGGGTAGAGAGATGGTCCTGAACAAAATTTAGTGTCCTCTAAATTTAGGTAATTGGTTTTCGGCCTCCAGGACTCTCACAGGGATTGATGATGTCTGGGGCCATCATTTTCTGGGAGCCTCTCGGGCCATTTAAATTCCACGCTGCGTTGCTTGAATCCTTTCCATCTCCATGTGAGGCAGTAAGGCTCTTCCAAATATAATAGGGCAACGCTCTCTCCAGTGCTTTGGCAGTGTCTGTGAGGATGTGGAGCCTCTCGGGCCATTTTCCTATGGGAAACCAGAGCATTTCAGCACCCGGTCATTCTTTTTGCTGTGCTTCTGTTCACTCTCTACGTGAACAGAATCTGTCGTGCTTTCAGTTCAAAGCTGCTCTTTGAGCAGCATTGGGATTCCTTTAGTTAGTGCCTCCTGCTCTTGTGATCTGTCTCCACACACTGGCACATGCCTTTTTGTTCCTTTGGGATGTGTACCCCATCTCCTTTGAGCTGTTGCTGCTGCTGGGCTGTGTCAGCACAGCTGATCCACTTTGTAATTCTCCTGTTTGTGTGTTGCAGGAGGTCCCTGAGCAGTGTCATCTCACAAGATCCCACTCAGAAAATGCCATTTCTGTGAAGGAAATTATCACAGAGATCGAGTCAATCAACCAAGGAGCAGGACCTGCCCAGCAGAAAGAGGGTTCAACCAACCTCAGCCAGACACCAAAGAGGAACACGGTGCATGACCTGCCAGTGGAGGCCATTTGGGCATCAGAAAGGGTGGAACCGAGCGAAGGATCCTGTGTGGGACACCAGGAAAAGGAGGAGGACCCTCTACCAGCTGAGCAAGAAGCTGCCCCCTCCCTGCAGCCATCAAGTGGTAAATCAGACCTGGAGGAAAGCGGCTCTGCGGGGGAGCAGCAGGAGCCTCGTGGCTCCATCAACCCTGAGCCCAAGTGGTGCCCCGGCTCGGTCCGGCGAGCCACGCTGGAGTTCGAGGAGCGCCTGAGGCAGGAGCAGGAGCACCAGCACACATCCCCAGTCTGCACCTTACCCACCCGCAAGAACTCCAGGAACGACTCTCCTGCTGCCGAGCTCCTGCCGCGGGGGAGGAGTGAGGAGCCTGCCCTGGAGCTGGCTCCGGAGGCTGACAGGGCACAGGGCACTGAGGAGCCACTGCTGCCTCCCGGGGCAGAGCTGCCTGCAGGCAGACACCTGCCTGCACCCCTGGCCCGCCCCGTGCAGGAACCCCTGCCTGCAGAGCCCAGCCCAGGGCAGGAGGGAGCGGCACAGGAGCACAGGACAGTGGTCGCGTTTGATGGGACGGAGGAGCCCTCCCTGTCCTCCCTCCTCCCAAAGAGAATCGAAATCATCGAATACACTCCCAAGGTCAAGTCTGCAGAGCAGTGCCCCAACACAAGCTGTGAGCAGGGCAGGCTGGCCACAGCCATCCCATCTTTAGATGAAAACTTGAACCCTTCAGTGTGCTTGGAGGAAGCTCCAACCTGTCTCAGAGCTCTGGTGGATCCCTCGCCACTGGAGCACGTGGTATGCAAGCAGACCACCTTCACCACGGGCAGCCCCAGTGAGGAAGGTGGTGGGTTATCTGCTCACCTTGGTGCTGCCTCTACCTCTGCCCAGGTGACCCCTTCACCTTCAGCCAGCCTCGACTGCTCTCCTTGTCCCTGCGTAATTCACCTGGAAGGTGTCACTGAGCAGAGCACGGGTACAGACGAGGAGCCGGTCACGCCGTGTGGCGTCGAGGGAGACGCGGCTCTGCTGTTCAGGGACAGACTTAAACCTCTCTGCAGGGACAGTGCTGGCATCTCGAGGCAGCTGAGCAGTGAGGACTTCACCAGCCAGCATGCTGAGAACATGGACCTTCTGGACATCTCGTTCCTGTGCTACAGCCTCCCGCACAGCTCCGGCAGCTGCAGCGTGGAGGGGCACAGCAGCAGCCCCGGGCTGGTCAAGCAGCGAGCCAAGGAGATAGAGGCTCGCATCCGGCACGCAGGGCTCACCACACCCTCCCACATGAAACGCTCGGCATCGCTGGCCAAGCTGGACTGCCTGGACCTCTGCAAGGACGACTTGTACGACAGGGAGTCGGCCTCTTCCGACGCCAACCCGGTGCTTCTCACCTGCGTGGCCCTCGGTCGAGGCTTTTGCGGGGGAACGTTAGAGGGGGGCTCGGAAGGCACGTGTGGAAAGCATGGCCTTTCCTCCCCGGAGCCCACTCAGCATTTGGTGGAACAGCTCAGAACAGCCGAGTGCATTGCCCAGAGCAAGCCGGTGGAGAGGCCGCTGGCTCAGTACGCCAAAGAGTGCGGCGCCAGCCAGCAGAGTTTGTGTTCCAGCACGGATCCGACGTGGACTAGCTCCGAGGAGGGGCCTCCGCTGCTCCAGGTGCAGGTCCTGGACTCCTTGTCTCCAGCTCCAGGTCTGGCTGTCGCACCTCGGCAGCAGCACGGGAGAACTCACCCTCTGAGGAGGCTCAGAAAGACCAATGAAAAAAAGCGGACAACCAATCCCCTCTACAACACGATGTGATCCTGGGCCCTTGGCTGTGATTTCTCACTCAGAACCCATGGTGTTGCTTTCACACAAGGGGCAGGTGTAATATAAGGAACATGCACTTTATTGGTTAATTTTATATATATTGTCATTTTACTGTTCCTGGCGCATGTAGGTGTGGGTTGGTTCTTCTGTGTGTGACTCTGACTGCAGGACTGTTTGGGTTTTTTTAAGTTTTTTAACTCAAATAACCTCAAATGTTCTTTTTTTTGTTGGGTTGTTTTTGTTTTTTTTTTTAGTTTGTTTTAAAAGAACACCTTTTTCATGCAAAAATTGACGTTGGCTTGCTTTGGCAAGGTGGAGTTTTGCTTAGAACCAGATCCTAGTTCCTAACTTGAATTTTCCCCATGCCTTGAAATGGTGCTGGACAGTTGGTGGGGTGGGAGCCCCCGTAAATGTGAAGGCTGTGCCAAGGTCCCTTTGGCCTTTTTATTTCTGCAAACTGGAACTCCACCGTGCTGGCGGATCCCTCGCAGAGCTGCTTGAGGACAGGCCCTCCAGGCTGGATTTGGCCAGTGCTCCCCCAGAAGGGGCACGCAGAGGTAAATCCTCCCAAGGGAGTGGGCTCTGGTAGCCCCAGGCAGCACCAAGACCTGCCCTCCTCACCTGCCGTGGGGACACACAGCCCTCGTCTGTGGTGAGGGAGGGCAGAGCTCCTTCATGAGCTGCCAAGCTCACCTCTACCCCCAAAGCCAGAGTGTTCTTTTAAAATAAACGCCTCATTAGGGTTTTAACCCTCCCATTACTTGAATACTGCTGTGGGCCTTCCAAGTTCATGGCCATATCATCTGTCCTCTGCCCTCCTGCTGTCTCTTCTCTGCCCAAAAGCTGTTCTCATGCTGCCTGAGTTTCCCTCTCCCCTCTACTGTGCTCACAGGCATTTCTGGTTGCTTCCAAATCTCGACGTGTTGGCACTGTTACATGACATACTGCCTTTAATGCAAAGCTTTGTCCTCTCTGCTGTCACTCCCAACTCTCAACCCAGAGGGAAGATCTTCTCTTTTTTTCTTTTTTCTTTNTGATATTTATATGGGGAGTTTTTTGTTGTTGTTTCTATGGGTTTTTTTAAAAAAGGGTAAGACTGCATTCTGTAAACTGGAAACAAACACACCTGATTCAAACTCAGTGCTGTTCCTTGTGATCTGCACAGACACGGGAGTGGATTTGGCATTGTAAGTTGTCTTCCCTTTCCAGAAGTGAGCCTCGATGCCAGCCTTTGCCAAACGTGTCCCTTCTCCTCCAGTCCTGTGTGAAGCCCCGTTACCCCACTGTGGGAGGGGCACTGTGTACCTGCCTGGCTCCCTCCTGCCTCAGGCTGGGTCCAGAAATGCCAGCTGGATGTGGAAAGCCATCAGCAGGTTCCAAGCCATTCTGCAGGTTCTTGCTTCCCTGGAGAAACTGTTTGATGGGTCTGCTCCGAATTTTAGCAAATTGTTTAGTGGTTTCTGAGCAATTTGGCTACATCAAAGCCCCTCATTTCCAGCTGTGTTTGTCAGCAGGTTGTCCATGTGCAGTGGGAGCAGAGGGAGGGGCACTTGGCTGTGGCAGGGGAGTTCTGGGTCCTGTTTGCAGTCCCGTGGCAGGTCCTGTCTGAGCTGGTGTTTGGCTTGTGCCCAGACCTGGCCTCTGGGGAGGAACAAAGCACAGAGAAGATGCAGAATGGCTCCAGCTGCTGAAGCCCAGCATGGACAGGACACGGGCTGGGAGGAGCAGCAGCCAAGGCCGTGCCTGGAAAGCAGTGCTGATGCTGCAGAGCCCGCTGGGCTCTCATGGGACAAACTCACCTTGAGCTGGAGAGGAGTGCCCAGCACTGGAGTGCTCTGGAGTATTGGGAAGCAGCATGTGCCTGCCCCGGGGAAGGGCTGTCCGTGACCCCCTGCTGCCCTCCTGCACCTCCCAGGCATCCTCCTGTGCTGCTTTGCAGCCCGGGCACAGGTCTGTGAGTTTGCCTGTGCTCCAGCAGCCGCCAGCACTGTCCCTCCCTTTCCAAGGAACTTGAGCTCTGGGGGAATCTTGCTGCCCGTGCTTGCTGCAGGCTGGAGCACAGCCCTCTCTTGGGTCAAATACCACATCATCCCAGGCCATCTCAGTCACTAGAGGTCACCTAAACCCCTGCCCTGGGAAGTTACTTCTGCGGGACCTTGAAAGACATGTGGCTTCGCCTGGCCTGCTCCAGCTGGCTCCAGAGCTGGGCAGGCACCCTGGAAAGGCCAAGTGGCTCATGTCATCTTGTAAAGGACAGATTCAGTCCTTGCCACCCTCACAAACATCACCAGCCCCCCCGGCCCCTGTTCCTGGCCCCAAGGATGTGTCTGCCTGCCCCTCTGCGGGCGGAAGGGATGGGTTGCCACCAAGCCTGCCCTGCGTTGGAGGGAGCAAGCTTGGCTGTCGGCATGTCCTGGTGGCAAGGATCTGCTGGGGAGGGAAAGCCCTGTGTAAAATCTGTTCCCTTGAGAAGGCAGGAGGAAGAGGATTGGGTTTCTTTGCCCAGCTTGATCTCAGGAGAACGCCCTCTAGGAAGGGTCTTCTGTGCAGGCCAGAAATGCTGCTTCCTTCCAATACTCTGCTGCTCTCTGGGTGCTTCAGCGGGAGGGCAGCGAAGGGCCAGAGGCCCCTGCAGGGATGTGTGTGCTGTCCCCTTGTCCTGGGCTCTGGCCCAGCACAACTGGTATTTCTCTGGGAGGGCTGTGGACAGGCAGAGGGAGTCAGGGATGGTGGTTCTCTTGCAGAGTGATGAAGGCCTTGGAGGTCTGGAGGCTCTGAGCAGGATGGCAGAAAGGGGATGGACTGGAGGGGCCTGGACTTCCTTGACCAGTGTCTGGGCAATGAAGCCACTGAGTCCCTGGCATCAGAGGTCTCAGCCTGCGGTCAATTGTCCCTTTCTCTGTGCTGATGGGTCGTGGGAGGGTGGTGACCTGCTCCTGATTCCTGTGGCCACCCTGCAAGAGCTGCTTGTGACCCGCTGAGCAGCACCTCCAGGGTGCTCAGCAGCTGACAAGCCTCACAGAGGGAGAGGTTTTAGGAGAAACGTGTTTTTAAGGGCATTTTTGTACAAAGCAACTGTTGTTTGGTCCCTGGTGCAGCCTCTCGGAGGACGCTTTATTGTTTACATTGCCCCCTGTACAATAGCCCAGCCGCCTCCCTGTCTCGGCCGTGCTGTACCATGTGAGCCTTGCACAAACGGATTGCGTGGGCGTGAAACTGGTTTTCCACTGCGTTCTGTTGCACTCGGTGGTGCGTGTGTGTGTGCGTGCGTGTGTCCGGTCTGCTGGAGAAGTTGTGACATGTACAAATCTCTCCCCTTTCGGCCCTTCCCTAGAGCACGGTCCCAGCAGGTGGCAGGAGGTGACGCTGCTTCTGGGTCACTTGGATGTTAAATGGAACGGGGGGCTTAGCTCTGTGTCCCTCTGCCAGCAGGAGCCCGGTGGAGTGGAACCCGCCGCAGCCCCGCCGGCCCCAGGGACCTGCCCGGAATCCACGGGCACCTGTGCATGGCACCTGCCCAGGGCTCCAGGAGCCCTGCAGCCCGCCTGGCCCGCTGGCAGGAGGGAGCTGTGCCCGGCCCAGGTCCCTGCTCCCTGCACGGTGCATCCTGCCTTAACCTGGTCCTGGCTCCATGCAAACCCCCTCTTCTCCTTAAGGGAGGGACCCCCAAGCCCTTGCTGCCGTGGGGCAGAAGCAGGCTCTGGCCTGGCGCAGGAGGGACGGGGCTGGCAGAGGGCTCGGTGCCCCTCCAGCAGTGCTGTCAGAGGTGCTACCAGCCCACACTGCAGACATCTCTGTTGGCACAAGAGAAGGTGCCAGTGCCTTTTATTTTCCTTCATGGAGATGTGACTTCCGTGCGCTGGTTTGTAGGGATCGCCCAGGGCCGGGCAGCTGGCGGTGGGGTTGCAAACCAGGGAGGGGAGCGCTTCCCCCTGCCCCTCCTGGATCTTCCTTGGTGGCTGGGATTGTCCCCTTTTCCCCTAAAGCCTCTATGACCGATGTGCTCAGCTGTTTTTAAATGTGAACTTGTGCACTGATGTGCAGATTCAATGTTATTGTTACTGAATGAATAAAACTTTATTTTGAAGATGACATGGGCCTCCTGTTTGGGGGCATCGGGGCTGGGGGCGAGGAGTGCTCCGTGCTGCCCTCAGAGCAGGGGGCAGCAATGGGGACTGGGGAGCCAGAGTGGGGTTGTTCACTCACGTGCCCTGACAGAAGTAAGGATGGGTCCATCCTGTCCAACGTGATGGAGCTGTGCTTCCAAGGAAGATGTGCTTCCACCTCCTGCTGCTGCTGCAGGGAACATGCTGGAGGTTGTGTGTGTGGAACTGCTGGGATGCTCCCGGTGCCCGCCCTGCACTGCTGCAGGCAGAGGAGCTGTGGGGAGGGTCCTGGGCTTTAACCTCCAAGGGAATAGGAGATTTTAGGGGCTGGACACTCAGCCAGACCCACCATGGTCGGCGGCGCAGCCGAGCCAAGTCCAAGCGCCAAATAACCACAGCACCGGGGACTCTCTGCCATGGGGAACAGCCTGTCTCGGGTGAGTTGGGTTTGCTCCTTTCTGTGCCACTGTGACAAAATGCAGTGCAAGGGTCTCTCTGGGCTCCCACTGGCCCTGCTGTGTGCAAGGGGATCCTGAGAGAGCCAAACCCCTCAGGGCTCAGCCTCACCATCCAGGAAGCTTCCCGCTGGGCCAGGTGGGCTGCAGGATGTGGGGCCAGGGCTGCAGGACCATCGCTGTGGGGCTGGCAGTGCCTCGGGGCTGCCCCTGCTCCTCCTGCTCCCCCAGCACCAGCGGGCAAAAGGCTTCCCAGGGCCTTCTCTCCAGCTGCTGAGGATGTGGTTCGGAGCTGGGGGCGCAGGACACAGGGCTCGCTCCATCCCCAAAGGCAGAGTGAGCCAGGGCCGTGCTGGGGTGGGGCAGCTGAGGGGCGGCTCTGCACCCCCAGCCCTCCCTTTGGCCGGGCAAACCAGGAGGTCACATTTTCCCTGCCTTTTTGCCAGCTGCCCCCTCCTGCCCGCTCAGCCAATGCTCGTCCAGCTCCACATGGTGCCCTTGTAGGGTCCAGGGCTTTGCTGCCTTTCCCGGAGCCACCGTTCCCTTCCCTCTGGTCCCCGAGCCCAACAATCCCTTAATCCCTCGGGCCGGGGCATCCCTGCGGGGCTGCGCTTCGCTAAAGCCCAAATCGGCTTCTAGGGGTGCCTGTCGCCATCCTGCTGTCCCGGGCCGGGGCTGAGCCCGTGGGTTGGGCTGGGCCCCTTCTCCCGGGGCGGGTGGGCACCCTGCGGGGGGCAGTGGGTGCTGGCAGCGCCGGGGGGCACGCGGGGGGCACGCGGGGGGCACGCGGGGGGCACAGCACGGGCAGGGCTGACCCCGGGCGCGGTGGCAGCCTGCGGGTGTCCAAGGCTGGCCCTGCCCGCGGATGCCCCGCAATGCTGCACGGGGAGTCCCGGGGGGCGCCTCCTGCCCGCCCAGACCCCGCAGGGCTGTGCGGGCACCCTCGGGGACCCCGCTGGTGGGGCGGGAGCGCGGGGGGGCCGGGCAGGGTGCGGGG
>VWZG01010139.1:865743-942064 GCA_013396735.1 Grallaria varia
GGCTGCGGGCCGGGGGGCTGCGGGCCGGGGGGCTGCGGGCCGGCTCCCCCCGCACGGAGCCTCCTGTTCCGGCGGTGCCCGTGGGCAGCGGGCGCGAAGGCGCAGATGCCGCCGCACCGGCTGCCAAGGCGCTGCCATCTGTGTGCGCGGGGCTGCCAGGCTGCGGGGGCCACCGCTCCTCCCCCGGGCACCCACCCCGGCCCCGGGGCACCGCAGCCTGCCAGGGGGGCCGTGCCCCCCAAACCAGCGTCCCCAGGGCTCGAGGGGTGCGTGGGGAGGGGTCCAGGACCCCGCAGGGAGGAAGGAAGTGCAGGAGACTTGGCCACCTGCCCAGCTGCCTTCCTCGGGGTCGTGGGGCCACTGTCACCCCTCAGGGCCATCGCTGCCGCCCCCAGGCCCTGCGCCCCGTGGGCTTGGGGCCCCTCCCTCCTGTGGGGCACCGCGGCGTTTGTGTAGGACCTACAGCAACAGGGGGTGGTGGGGCTGGGCAGTGGGTTCCAGGGCTGCCCCCCGGTGCCCAGCAGAGGGGACACCCATGGTCACCCCGTGCCAGGCTGCGTTTCCCAGGGGGCGGGGGCTGCGACCCAGCAGGGTCCCCAAATCCTGCCCTCATGCTGCTGTGGGCAGCTCCAGAGCCACCCCACGGTGCCAGGCCCCGTGTTTGGGGTGCGGGCACGGGGAGGGGCCGCCTGGCCGGGAGCGGTGCCCCCGTGGGTGCCGGGGCTGGTGCCAGCGCGGCGGCTCAAACGGCCCTTTGTTCCCCGCGGGACACAAAGGGCTCCAGTGCGGCGGGGCTGGGGTGGCCCGGCAGCCTGGGGGGCCATGGCACCTGCCCCAGACCTGCCCTGGGGCCCCGGGCTGCCGAGCCTGCAGGGCTGGTGACCACCCTGCGTGGGAACCCACACACTGGGGGTGGGCACCCATTGGGGGGCACACTGCTCCCTGTCCAGGGCCCCCCAAAAACCCAGCCAGGAGCTCAGGGTGCGTGGCCTCGCGGTGAGCTGGGGTGCTCCTTCTTGGGGTGGGCTGGCATAACCCCTGCCACTGGCTGCCCTCCTGATGGTGGGGGGCCAAACCCTGCCCCGCTTTGGCTGGTGGTTGCCATGGGAAACCCATGGGTTTCCCCTGCTGCTGGGCTGAGCCCCTCTCCATCTGTGGGGAAATGGTTGCTGTGGCAACGCATCCCCCTGCGGGATGGACGGATGGATGGATGGATGGATGGATGGATGGATGGATGGATGGGGATGGATGGATGGATGGATGGATGGATGGGGAGGGGTTTGCCTGGGGAGGGGATACCTGCCGACCCCTGCCCCTGTGCCACCCTCAGACCCCGGCTGGGCATCGATCAACCGCGGGGTGCTCATCTGTGACGAGTGCTGCAGCGTGCACCGCAGCCTGGGCCGCCACATCTCCATCGTCAAGCACCTGCGCCACAGCCCCTGGCCCGCCACCCTGCTCCAGGTGGGTTCTGGGGGTGCTGGGCAGTGGGGAGGTGCACCCCGGGCCCCCCGTGCCCACCGGGCTCTGCCTGGCCCCTGCAGATGGTGCACACCTTGGCGAGCAACGGGGCCAACTCCATCTGGGAGCACTCGCTGCTGGATCCGGCGCAGGTGCAGAGCGGGCGCCGCAAGGCAAACCCCCAGGACAAAGTGCAGTAAGTGCCCCCCGTGCTGTGGGGAGGGGGGCGGTGCCGGCCAGGAGCCCCCTCCTCACCTTCAAACCTACTGACCACCCTCAGCCCCACCAAGTCGGAATTCATCCGTGCCAAATACCAGATGCTGGCCTTCGTCCACAAGCTGCCCTGCCGGGATGATGACGGTGTCACTGCCAAGGACCTCAGCAAGGTGGGCTGGGGGCTCAGGGACTCCCCCGTGGCCGTGGGGACAGATGCCCCCGTTACCAGCTCTCTCCTCCACAGCAATTGCACTCGAGTGTGCGGACGGGCAACCTGGAGACCTGCCTGCGCCTGCTCTCGCTGGGCGCCCAGGCCAACTTCTTCCACCCGGTGAGCTGGTGGGCTTGGGGGCTCCAGGGGCGGTGCAGGGCCCGGGGGGTGCCAGAGCCCTGTGCCGTGGGCAGGCTGTGGAGCTGAGGCTGCCCATGCCCGCAGGAGAAGGGCACCACCCCCCTGCACGTGGCTGCCAAGGCCGGGCAGATCCTGCAGGCAGAGCTGCTGGTGGTCTATGGCGCCGACCCCGGGGCACCCGACGTGAATGGCCGGACCCCCATCGATTATGCCAGGTGAGGGTGGCGAAGGGGGGTCCCCCTGCCCGCTGCCTCAGCTCGGCTGGGCGTTACCACTGCCCACCCTCCCACAGGCAGGCAGCCCAGCACGAGCTGGCGGAGCGGCTGGTGGAGTGCCAGTACGAGCTGACCGACCGGCTGGCCTTCTACCTCTGCGGCAGGAAGCCGGGTGAGTGCGGGGGGCTGGGGTGGGCAGGGTACCCTGGGCATGGGCACGGCCCCGCTCACCACCCCTCTCTTTGCACAGACCACAAGAATGGACACTACATCATCCCGCAGATGGCCGACAGGTGAGTGCCCGGTGCCCGCGGCCCCGCCACCCTGTCCCGTGTCCCCCCCGGCGTCCCCGCTGGGCTGAGGGGGGGACCCTGGTCACTGGAGCGTCCCTGGGGGGCGGGGGGTCAGCGTGCCCGCGTGTTTAACACCCGCCTTTATCCTGTTCTTCCCTCCGCTGCCTTCTCCGGAGCGCAGGGTGCGCCCGAAGTGCATGGCACAGAGGTATTGTCCGCTCGGCTCCGGGGGCCCCCCATGCCCCTGGCATGGCCCCCCCTGCAGCTCCAGCCGCCCGGCCCAGCCCAGGGGTCACCTGGGGGGTCCCACTTGCTCCCTGCCACCTCGTGCCCCTGTGCCTGCCCGCCAGCCCTGCTTGGTGAAGCCCCAGTGCCCAGGGAGGGTCCCTGTCGGGGTGGGGTGCAGGGGGGGACTGTTTTGGTGGGAACGGGGCAGGAATAACCCCCGCTGTGTGTTTTCCCCCCCTGATCTGCTCAGCCTGGACCTCTCTGAGCTGGCCAAGGCTGCCAAGAAGAAGCTGCAGGCGGTGAGTGGGGGCTGGGGCAGGGCTGGGGGTCCCGCCTGCACCCTCCTCCTGCCTGACGCCCCCCTGTCCCGCCACAGCTCAGCAACCGGCTCTTCGAGGAGCTGGCCATGGACGTGTACGATGAGGTGGACCGGCGGGAGAACGACGCAGGTGAGTGGGGGGCGTGGGGCGTGGTGGGGGGCAGCTGGCGGGCCTGGGGGTCCCGCACTCCCCCCATGGGCACCACAGGCCTCCTTCATTCCTCTGCCCGGGGAGGTTCACCGGCACCCGGGGCCGCTGCTGCGTGCCAGGGCTGGGGTGCTGCCAAGGTGGGTGCTGGGGTGCCCCCGGGATGGGGGCACAGCCTGGAGGGGTGTCCTTGGTCTGGGGGCACCCCCTTTCCATGGCCAGGTGGGTGCCAACAGAAAGCACCACGCCTCTTGCTACGAGCTGGGGGGTGGCGAGCTGTGCCTCGAGGGGTGAGGAGCTGGGGGGTCCCTGCTGAGGGGCGCAGGGGGGACCCTGGCCCTGCAGGGTGGCTGGGGGAGGGAATTCCTGCCAACCCGGCCGTGCTGTGCTCCCAGCCCCGGCAGGCTGGCCCTGCGCCCTGCAGCCCGTGTGTCTGGGGGTGCAGCCCCTGCAGCCCGTGTGTCTGGGGGTGCAGCCCGTGTGTCTGGGGGTGCAGCCCCTGCAGCCCGTGTGTCTGGGGGTGCAGCCCGTGTGTCTGGGGGTGCAGCCCCTGCAGCCCGTGTGTCTGGAGGTGCAGCCCGCGTGTCTGGAGGTGCAGCCCGCGTGTCTGGAGGTGCAGCCCGTGTGTCTGGGGGTGCAGCCCGTGTGTCTGGGGATGCAGCCCGTGTGTCTGGGGATGCAGCCCCTGCAGCCCGTGTGTCTGGGGGGGCAGACCCTGCAGCCCGTGTGTCTGGGGGTGCCGGCCGTCGGGCTCTGACAGTGGGTGCCTTCCTGCAGTCTGGCTGACGACGCAGAACCACAGCACACTGGTGACCGAGCGCAGTGCCGTCCCCTTCCTCCCTGTCAACCCTGAGTACTCAGCCACGCGGAACCAGGTGAGCCCCTGCCTCGGCTCCTGTGACCCCTCTGGGCACCCAGAGCTCTGCTCACCCCCTTTTCCCCACGCAGGGCCGGCAGAAGCTGGCCAGGTTCAATGCCAGGGAGTTCGCCACCTTGCTCATCGACATCCTGGGGGAAGCCAAGCGCCGGCAGCAAGGGAAGAGTCTGCTGAGCCCCACAGGTGAGGGGCAGGGGGCACTGAGGGGGAGCTGAGCATCCCTCCCTGCCTTGTGCTCAGCACCCCCCTGCCATCCCCCAGATGCCCTCGACTACTCACTGCGGAGCCAGAGCGACCTGGACGACCAGCACGACTATGACAGTGTGGCATCCGATGAGGACACGGACCAGGAGCTGCTGCGCAACGCCTCCCGCAACAACCGTGCCAGGGTGAGCCCCTGCACCCACCCGCCCCGCGCTGCCATACCTGGTGCCACCATACCCCTGCTGAGCCCCTCTCCCCACAGAGCATGGACTCCTCCGACCTGTCGGACGGCCCCATCACGCTGCAGGAGTACCTGGAGGTGAAGAAGGCTCTGGCTGCCTCAGAGGCCAAGGTGCAGCAGCTGATGAAGGTGAACAACAGCCTGAGCGATGAGCTGCGCCGGCTGCAGCGCGAGGTGGGTGTGGGGCCGGCAGGACCCCCTTCGCTGTGTCCCCCTCCCTGCTGAGGCCTCCCCACCTCTCCCGGCTGCAGATCCACAAGCTGCAGGCAGAGAACACGCAGATGCGGCAGCAGAGCGGCCCCAGCCACCCAGCGCCGGTGCCCAGCGAGCGGCCGGAGCATGGGCACCCCCCGGGCACGGCGCCCACGCACCGCCGCGACCGCCAGGCCTTCTCCATGTACGAGCCGGGCTCGGCGCTGAAACCCTTTGGGCAGCCCGTGGAGGAGCTGGTGCCACGGCTGCCCTTCGGCCCCGGCGTGAGTGTCCCGGGGCAGCGGGTGGGATTTGGGGCACAGCAGCCTCCCGTGTCCCCCGGGGCGCTGGGCCTGTCCCCACGGGGCCGTAACCTTTCCTGTGTCACCAGGAGGTGGAGGACGAGGCTCTGTACTCCATGCACATCCCAGCCAGCATGTACCGGGTAAGGGGGCTGCGGCAGGGGCAGCTCCTGCACGGGAGATGGTGGCTGTCGCCTGCCTGGGATGTGGCCTTGGGGGTGTCCTGTGCCCCCATCGCCCTGCACCCCCTGGGTCAGGCTGGGCACCTCCCTGAGGGACAGCAGCTGTGGGATGTTCCTGCATGCAGGCTGCCTGTGTCCCCTTGTCCCTTGTGCTTGTCCTTCCCTGCACATGACCGGGGTTGGCTCCGGACCCTTCTGCACCCTGTTCAGCATCAGCTTCCCTTCTCTTCCCCCTCCAGATCCGGAAAGGTCCATCTGCCTCCTCGGTGCCCTTTCCCCCACCCTCCCCACTGCTCTCCTGCCCGCCCGATGGTGCCCGGCACATGGTGACGTATCGGGGAAGGGGGGCGACCCCCGGGGTGGGGAGACCCCAGGCCCGCTGTGGGGATGGGACTGGGCAGGGCTTGAACCAGCTCCTCCTCTCCAGAGCAAGCTGGACCGGCACGGCAGTGGCACCGACAGCGACTACGACAACACACAGGCGGGGGAGGTCCTGGTCAGGTGAGTGCTGGGGCTGCACCAGGGGACGTGGAGACACGAGGACACGCAGCTGACACCGAACCGGGGCTTGGTTGGTCCCTGCAGCATGGAGGGCAAGCGGTTTGTGGAGCTGAGCAAGGATGAAGACTTCCCCCATGAGCTGGACCCGCTGGACGGGGAGCTGGACCCTGGGCTGCCCAGCACAGAGGACGTCATCCTCAAAACTGAGCAGGTCACCAAGAACATCCAGGAGCTGCTGCGGGCGGCACAGGAGTCCAAACATGACAGGTAGGACTGGCACACGGCCCTGGAGGCCCTCTGGATCCCCAGACCACAGGGCTGTGATCACACAGGGCCATCCCTGCCACCCCCTGTGATCAGGGGCTGTTGTCTCCTACAGTGCTCACTGCTCACCCTTTTTTCTCCTTGCCTCCAGCTTCGTGCCCTGCTCAGAGAAGATCCACTCAGCTGTGACAGAGATGGCATCGCTTTTCCCTAAGGTAAGAGGGGTGGCACGTCCCTGGGGTGGAGATGGTCCCTACCAGACACCATCAGCTCACTGGGCGTGGGTTCTGATGCTGCAGAAGCCGGCGCTGGAGACGGTGCGGAGCTCCCTGCGGCTGCTCAACGCCAGCGCCTACCGGCTGCAGAGCGAGTGCCGCAAGACTGTGCCCCCCGAGCCGGGCGCCACCGTGGACTACCAGCTCCTGACCCAGCAGGTCATCCAGTGTGCCTATGACATCGCCAAGGCCGCCAAGCAGCTGGTCACCATCACCACTCGTGAGAAGAAGCAGTGAGCATCAGTCGCGTCCCCCCGCGTGTCCCCTGGCCCCCATGCTCTGTGTCTCCCTCCCCTCCGGCAGCGGCCGGCACCTGGGGGGAGCGTGGCTGCAAGTGGCCTTTGTGGGGAGCCGGGGCACGGGGCGAGCTCCCTGTGCCCGCCACGCCATCGAAGAGCTGGTGCTCGGCCTGCAGGGTGGGTGCCCACGTCCCCCTGTACAGCCCCCCGCCCGCCTAACTTATCCTGTACATAGCCTGTGTAGCTGTCCCTGGCGGCGGTGGCCTTGTACCCCCAGCCCCCCAAAGCCCCTCTCTGGGTGGCCGGTACCCCTGGGGCCACCCACAGCATTACACTGGACTGGGACACCCGTGGGTCCCCCTTCCCGGGTGTCCCCAACCCCTCGCTGGGGCTGCACTCCCCCCTGTAAGATGTGTCCTTGTAAATTTGTACCAATAAAGTTGTGAGCAGTGCACGGGTCCCTGGTGCCCGCTCCTGTGCCCCTGGAGAGTGCCCGTGCCCCTGGAGGGTCCTGTGTCCCTGGAGGCTCCTGTGTCCATGGAGGGTCCCTGTGTCTTTAGGGAGTCCTGTGTCCCTGGAGGGTCCCCGTGTCTCTGGAGGGTTCCCGTGTCTCTGGAGGGTCCCTGTGTCCCAGGAGGCTCCTGTGTCCGTGGAGGGTCCCTGTGTCCCTGGAGGATCCTGTGCCCCCAGCCGATGCGTTCGCTCCTCCCTGCGCTAGGCAGGGCTTGGCCACGTGTCCGTCGCGTTTCACCCAGTCCCCTTGGCCCCGCTCACGCCAGCCCGGCACAGCCCTGCTGTTTGCCCGGCCCCAGGGCTGGGCTTTCCCGGCACGGCCCCGTCATTGCCGTCGCTCGGAGCAGCCCCGGTGCTGCCGGCCGGGCTCTGCCACCTCCATGCTATCCCCAGAGGGTTTGGTGGCTGCAGCTGCGGTGCTCGTGCTGCTGGGCCTGCTGGCTTTGCAGCTCTGGGAGGGGAGGCTGGAGGTGCCCGGAGACCTGGCAGAGGAGGAGGAGGAGGGTGAGGATGAGGAGGGGATCCCCTTTTTGGCCCAGGAGGGCTCAGGGTGCTGCCGGCTGCTGTACAAGCCCTCGGCCCTGGCGCAGCACCTGGTGCGGAGCCTGGGGCGGGCGGCGGCGCTGCAGGTGGGACGGTGGCAGTGGCCACGCTGGCCTCGGCTCCAGATGCTGTGGCAGCTCCTGCAGCCCCCTGAGCCGGAGCCGCCGGTGGCCCGGGAGCTCCTGCAGCTGCCCGATGCTGGGCTGGTGGCCCTGGACTGGCTGGGGGGGCCGTGGGAGNCTGCTGATCCCCAATGCCGCTGGGAAGGTGACGGGGGGGCTGTTGCAGCTGGGGCTGCGGGCGCTGGAACGGGGCTTCGTCCCCGTCATCTTCAACCGCCGGGGCCACAACGGCTGCCCCCTCACCACGCCCCAGCTCCAGCCTTTTGGGGACCCTGGGGACCTGCGGGAGGCCTTGACCTACCTGCGGTGCCGGCACCCCTCTGCCTCCCTGCTGGCCGTCAGCGAGGGCTCGGGCTCGGGGCTGCTGCTCTCCTACCTGGGCGAGAGCGGCTCCTCCAGCCGCCTGGCCGCCGCTGCCTGCCTCTCCCCCATCTTCCGCGCCCGCCGCTGGTTTGAGGCTGGCATGCCCTGGCTCTACGAGTGGCCGCTGCTGCTCCACCTCAAGCAGGGACTGAGCAGGTCAGTGGGGTCCCTTGGGCTGGGGAAGGGGGAGGGGGTACCCTGGGCACCCCCCGGTCACCCTTGGGAGGGTGTGCAGCGGGTGCTGCTGCCGGCACCCAGAGCCCCAGCACAGGGCAGAGATGCTGAGGGCAGCAAAACGTGCTGGTTAATGAACACCAGCCTGGAGGCAGCTGCCATGGGGCCAGCCGGGCCACCACACGTGTCCCCAGCCTGGCTGGGGCTGAGGCAGCATCTCAGCCTGCCTGGACTGGGAAATTTGTCACCTCTGGAGGGTGGTGAAGCCCCTGTGTGGTGCTGGAACCCAAAGGGGGTGAGTAGAACTGGCCACCCTCCTTGCACTGCCGCTTCTCCCAGGCACTGACCCTGCCTTGTTGGCCCTGAGAGGCTTCAGGGGAGACCGTGATGTCAACCCACAGCTGGGTAGGGGGCTGTGACCACTGCCCTCCATTCCCAAGGGTTCCCTGTTGCCCAACAGAGCCAGGCTGGAGCAGCCCAAGCACAGGAGACACTGTGCTGGGCCAAGGCCTTGAGCAAGTGGCTCCTCCCTGGACAGTGCTGAGACCTCTGAGGTGGGGGGAAAGGGGCCCTGCTGGTGCACAAAGCGGGGACTAAAAACAATGCAGGTTAATGCTGAGACATTGGGGCAAACAGGTGGCAGGTCAGGCTGCGGGAACGCTCCAATGGGTACAGCAGGAACAGAGCTTAGTGCAGGGAGGGGGTACTGGGGTGGGCAGGCGAGTGTCTGCCCCCACCCCATTTCCCGATACCCATTGCAAATGCTGCTGTCACGGCAACAGACCAGAGTGCTGGCTGTCTCCTGTTGCCATGGCACCTGGGCTGCTCTGGGAGGACCCTCTAGCATCCTTGGCGAGGGGCTGGGATGGGATCCTCAAAGCACCCCCAGGGTGAAGTGGGGACTTGAGAGCACCCACAGTTCCTGTGTGGCAGGGCCATGGCTGGAGCACACCCACGGCAGCAGCCCAGGGGCTCTCAGCACCTGCGCAGTGGCCCTCAGCCACTGCCAAGATCCCCAGGCCCTGCAGCATCCCCATGTCCCCCAGCCCACGCCGACATCCTTGTCTCTCCCACCCCACGGCAGCATCCCCATGTCCCCCCAGCCCACACCAATGTCCCCATGTACCCCAACCCACACCATCCCCATGTCCCCCCAGCCCACACCGATGTCCCCATGTCCCCCAGCCCACGGCGGCCGCCCTGTCCCCGCAGGTACGCGGGGTCTCTGGCCGAGGCGGTGGACGTGGACAGGCTGCTGGGCAGCCGCTCGCTGCGGGAGCTGGAGGAACGTCTCTTCTGCGGGAGCCGGAGCCGCCCCACGAGCTGGGAGTCGTACTGGGAGCGCAACGAGCCCCTGCGGGACGCGGACGAGGCGGCGGTGCCGGTGCTGTGCCTCTGCAGCGCCGACGACCCCGTGCGCGGCCCCCCGGCCCGCAGCCTGCCCACGGAGCTCTTCCGCAGCAGCCCCTACTTCTTCCTGCTGCTGACCCCGCGCGGGGGGCACTGCGGCTTCCCCCGGGGGGGGCCGGGGCGCTGCTGGGGCCACGAGGCCGTGCTGGAGTATTTCAGGGCCATGGGCGAGTTCCTGCGGACGGAGGAGCGCAGGAAGGGGCAGCCGCGGCCCCACAGGTGTGGGGGTCCCGCGGCCGAGCCCCCCGCCTTCACCTGGCAGAGGTCCTACACGCGGTAGCGCCCCGGGGGCTCACAAAGGCAGGCAGACACTCCGTGTACTAAAATTACTTTATTACAGTTGATTTTTTTTTTTTTTAACATTTCCTTTGCTATGATACAAAGGATACTTACAAACAAAATATTACATATGACCTTATTTTTTTTTTTCTCTTCTCTTATTTTCTGACAACTTGGTAACAGCTTTAAATGCACAATCTATACAATTAATACAGGTTATATATGAGCTATAATGTATGTTGAACCAGAAGAATACCAGAATACTGACAATATACTGTACATTAAGCCTTACCAGTTAGTGCTCGTGGCATTTTCTACAAGAAGGAAAACGCACACCTGTAGATTCACTCATACCAGCTGGTGCTACCAGACACGGAAGCAGGAAGGAGTTTAATTCCCCTGGTTAAATCCTTCGTGGCCCATCACCGTGGTGCTGGGCCTGGAAACCTCAGACCAGTGTTCATAGTAAAACAGCAGATATGTGTGTGTTTTTTCTAACTAATGCTCTGTGGCACAGCAGGGCACGGCCTTGGCCAGACCTGGGTGATGCCCCAGAGCAGACGGCCACGGCGCTGGGCCGGACGCTGGGCGAGCTCTTGTTGGGGAGCTGGACCTCCTTAGGGAGGGGAGGGGAAGAGGAGGAGGAGGAGGAGGAGGAGAGGAAAAGCAGCAACAGCTTTGCAGGCAGCCCTGGGGTTCGTGCACGTGAAGACGTGGGCGCCGACGGGCGAAGAGCGAGCCCCAGGCACGGCGCCCCCGGCACAGCTCCCAGCCCCTGCCCGGCAAACCCTCGGCAGGAGCTGCCCTGTGGTCACCTCCTCGCCGCAGCCAAAGCCAGGGGTGTGTGGCTACAGGTGTGCACTTCCCCTCCTCCTGCCGGGGTCTACATCGCACTGATAAGGTTACAGTTTTGTTTTTTTTTTTTCTTTTCTTTTTTCTTTTTAAAGCAACCAGCAAGTGAAGCATTTTTTTAGTTGACTGGCAAAAAGACCTGGCATTTGCACAAAAGCTGCAAATGGAAAAGAGCCATCCCCTCCTCCCACCCGCTGCATCCCAGCCCAGAAAAATCCCAAACTGTTGGCGGAAGAAAGGAAAAAAAAAAAACCACAAGAGGGGTGGAGGAGAAGAAGGGGAGGGGGGAACAGGTTGAAAAATACCAGGTTTGAGTTAACATTTCCTTGACTTCACACAATGCTTGTGCAAAAAGAAACAAACCTCCCCCAAACAAACAAAAAAACCCAAACCCAGAAACATGCTGGAAGTAATGAAAACAAATGGAAAGAAATATATAAAATTAAAAATATAAATAGGATGTCTGGCTGACTGGTAGAAGAATAGGTCATGTAGGTTACAAAAAGGAATATACATTCAAGAGGCTCTGAACCCAGTGGGGTAACTGATGTTAAACTTGTGTTAATAGTTAGGCTAGAATTCTCAAGTTTGTCTTTAAAATCTTCACAATACAAGCAAGCTATTTTTAAAAAATATACACTATACACACCTCACACAGCTTCTCCTATCCGTATTACACACGTTACACTACCCTCCCATCCACTACCCCGAGGGGGGTCCCACGGCCCTGGGGCACAGCGTGGTCCCCCATCCTGTCCCGCCGGCCCTGTGGTGGCAGTGGGGCAGCGCTGGCTGCGGGGTCGGGCAGGTCCTTGGCCCCTCCACACCTCACCACAACCTCCTCAAGCATTTACAAGTCACCAAAGGGCTGTAGCCTTTTTATGTTACACACACTTCACTTTGTAACGTTAATTATTTACATCAGGGCTGTCCCCCCTCCCCGCCACATCTTTTAGCTGTTTCTAGGCAGGTAAAAAAAATGATCCTGTTCCAAGCAAGCAGGGGGAAGAGCTGCGGGGGGTTAGGAGGGAAGAAAAGCTGAAGAAAGGAAGCGGGTGGTTTGCTTGCCAGAAGCCAAACCCGTATGCGCACATCTGCCTCTCCTTTTCTGATCCTTGAATCCTTCCAAGCTCCTGTCCCTGCGACCTCCAGGACACCCGACCCAGAGGGCACGGCCCCACCGGCGCTCCAACTGCTCTGCTCGCAGCCTCCCGGGATGCCCAGCACAGCTCTTGGCTCGCATGCTTGTCTCTGCTACAGGGCACGGAGCACAGGCCCTGACCACTGCCCGGAGCACCCCCTCGCTCAGCAGCAGGCCTGGCAGGGCAGGGACACCAGAACCACCCCCAAGCCACCACACTGCACCCCCACACTCGCCACCAGCCGCAGTCGGGCTCTGCCAGAGCTGAGGCAGCTCATCAACAACCCTGCACTGATTTCTGCACTCTGCTGAGCTCAGAGTTGCCATAGAAATGTGTGATCCTGGCACTAAGAGCAGGCAACGATCTCAAATCAAAGTCTTTTTTTTCTGTTTTGTTTTTTTTTTTTTTTCCTCCAGTAGACTTAGATGAACTCAGGTTCAAGACAAAAGCAGTCAGAAGGGGAAAACAGATCGCTTCTAGAGAGATTGAAAAATATAGTCACAAGCCAGTATTAAACTGCAGCAAAGAACCTGAACTCGGTTCCTGTTGAGTTCAGCTCCAGAGCAGGCGCCAAGCTCTGTCCCTCGCACTGCCCTCCGTACGGCACACGGCGCCCAAGGGAAGGAGATTCCACACAGCCAACGTGGAACACCCAGCCCAAGGCTGGAAGCCAAAAGCCCTGGGTGAGTGGCTGTTGGTCTCCCCAGCTCGCAATATTTAAGCACAAATTCCTTACAGCATCACTGGACAAGTCTCGGGGATTAGGTGCATGCTGAACTACGACTGGCAATTACAGTAGCTTTTTGCTAGCTGGCACATACTGTATCTATAAATTTTAGTACAAAAACTTAAAAAATACAGAAACTAGGTCAATTTGTTAACTACATATTTACAGATAATTACAATTCTTTTCACTGACAATAACTAAACTAATTGCCAGTGAAAATTCAAACTGTGCATGTTCTGAGGTACCCGTACTCAAGGGTGGGGAGAGGGGCCGGGGCCGGAGGGGCAAGGTGGGGGAAGATCCCCCAGGTTTGTTCACATCCATGGGGGCAACACTCGGCCCTCCTGGTTACTGGTTCCTGGACTCAGTGTGTGTACTCAGAGAGCGCAAGGAGAGCAGGAGCTGATGCTGGGGTCTGTTTTCCCTAGGACATGGCTTTAGGGTGTTTTGAGGATGCCAGGCAGATGCAGAGCCAATGGACACCTACCAAACTGCCCTCCGCCCTCCCGGGGAGCCTTCAGGTGAAGTACAACTACAGAGACCCACAGCTCGGTGGTTAAGGCGCTTGTTTGCCAGCAAATCCGATTTACTAAGTCCCTCTCTAGCTGACAAAAGGCTCTCCTTCCCCCAGAGAAGGGGGCAGGGATGCAGCAGGCAGCATCACTCAGCAGGCTCCAGCTGGCTGAGCTAAAATGTGCAACAGGAACCCATGTTATCTGCCACCATCTCTCCCTGGTGGGGTGATGTTTACTGGAACCACTAGATCCATCAGATTTTTTTATTTTCTGGCTGTAAACAGTGACCCACAACCCTCCAAGGCGCCTCACATGTATTTCTCAACAGACTCCGGCTCAATTGACTCATGAAAGTGCAAACTGAAACAAACACAGCAGAGGGACAGCGACCTGCGTCCCTGTCGGGCATCCAGTGCTCCTCCACCCTTGGCACGTGGCTCTGGGCTTGCTGCCGGCCAGTGCCGGGGCGGGAACAGCCCACAGGCAGGAGCACAGCTAAAGACAACACTACTCCTTGGGGAAGGGTAAGGTTGGCCCAACCAAATCTGAGCCTCTCCTAAAAAACTCACAAGAGACTTTCCAAAAGGGACAGAGAGGAAAATTGCTCCAGATTTTCTGGTAGCACAAAGGGAGCCTGGGGTTAGCATGTTGCTGAGCTGGCAGGGTGTCCCTGGGGGTAAATACGTGACCTGACACGTGCGAGAACCACTTATCCAGATGCCTCCTTAAGATGGGGTCTGTAGAGGACAAAGGAGAAGGTCAGAAGGGTCTTCACAGCTTGAGGAGCTGGTGGTGTCCAGCATGGCACTCACCCCTCGACTGTGACAAAGACCAGGGCCAAGGTTTACAAACAGAACTGCAGAGCAAGCACCCAAGAGAGGAACAAGGCTGTCTGCTGCTGGCTGGACTTGAGTAACAAAACACACAGGCCTAAGCAGAATAAAGAATGGACTAAGAGCAACTGCATGTGTATATATGTATGCATATATTGAACACACACATATATTTAAAATCTTCCAATTTAGCTTCTCGTTTGCCCCTCTGCATAACCAAACAACCTCCAGGTATCAGACACAGGCAAAGGCAGACAGTGTTCAGAGCGAGCGTGGCCCGAACGCAGGAATGCCAAAAGCCAGTGCAGTGTGCCAAGACCGTGCCGGGCTTGTGATCTCTCATGGCGAGACGCAGCTGGGGACTCTGAGCTCAGCCTGCTGAGCACTTCACCGGCCCACTCGCCGCCTCCCCAGCACATCCCTACAGTGCCTCCACCGCTTGCCTATCGCTAAACCATCCTGTTTGCTTCTCTGCTGCCTTCTGACTTCCCAGTACGCTCCGGGAGCTCCCTCCTCTCCTTCCCAGCACACCCGCAGCAGCCACCTACCCTCCCATGCCCCAGAAACTGCAATTGGCAGAGCTGTATCTCAGCGAGGGTGCTGGGCCGTGCTCAGCCCCAGCACAGCCTCTGCAGATGCGGGTGCCCTCGCCCCAGAGCCCTGCTGAGGGGTCGCTTTTGCTCACCAACAGGAGCACTAAAGAACAGCAGAACTGAAGGGCCCCGACAGAAATGCACAGCATGGCGTGTGTGTGCACCTATACCCACACACACATACATACAGAGTATATAAATATATACAAATGAGATACCATATATATATCCAGAGAGATGTGCGTATTCAACAGAGTAATGGTAGACAGTGGTACGATAGGATTTATTGCCTCTCAAGAAATGGCACATAAGCAGGGTCCAGGGGTGCCGGGGGTCCAACAGCAGCCTCGCCCCAGGAGCGCCCAGGCTGCACCCCATGCAGGTCACAGCGAGTGTGCAACACACGTTCTTCCAGCATGGGAGGGCTGGGTGGGACACAGAGCAGTGCCAGCCTGACCCGGGGCCAGGCAAGGAATGGCTGCAGGGGATTTTTCTGTGGAAAGTTTGGTATCACACCACATTTAGTTCTTTGACCTCTTTGAAGCTCACAGGCTTGGAGGGAATGCAGGTGAAACGGGGCCGTGGCCTCCATTTCAGCGCTGCATCTGAGGAAGAAAGCACGGAACATTCAGCATGGAAGGGAGAGGTGGCTGCTGGCTCCCTGGGACCTTGGAGAACAAGCAAAACACGGTCCCTTTCACTGATTTGAAATAAAACCAAAGGAAATTTGAATCAGAAAGGGGTAAACATGCTGGCTCCTCTGTTTTTACCATCTCTGGGCTAAACCACACCAGAACTGAACCATAGGTCTTTGCAAAGGGGAGAGCAAAATAACCACAGAAAAGAGATTTTAGGGGTCAAGCTGGTGATTTGAAAATACCGCAATAAAGTTTGCAAAGTAGTCCACACACAGAAGAGCTTCCCCAGTGTTAAATACAAACATAAAAGATGCAAGAGAACATCTTTGCTGAGGTACTGGAGTAGTTTCCACAATTTACAGATTACAGTAATTTTAAAACCAAAGTTAGGGCATGACTGCAATGAGTACAATACGGAGCAATTGGTCTTACTTTTAAAAACAGAGTTTGCAAACTGATTCAGAGAGTGTTTGCATTTCTCTAGTGCACAGTTCTTCATGTATCTCTGAAATAAGCCTGAGATACATTAAAATTCTCAACACCAATCCTCAAATACTTTCAAGGCACAGCCTGACCCTGAGTCCCTCTGGCTACAGCTGCATAATGGGGTGCTTTCTCTCGAGATCAGGCATATTTTTGGGACAGCTTTTCTTCCCCCACGTACACACAGGGACACACACATTTAGACCAGTTGATCTGAATCAGTTTTTGCAAACTATTTTAATTAAAATCTTAACTTGTTGGAATAGTTCAAGTCTGCACATGATATACATGTAAAAATGGTTACTACACAATTCTTTTTGAATACAAAAAAGCCAATATGGGATAGCCATCATTTGGATTCAGCATTCAGTCATGCTTGACATTACACAGAGATGGGGTGAGAGAATTCTGTTAAGTAGCTCAATTTAAGCCAGAGACTTTGACCAAATTCAAACCACAACAGAAGCAGAAGAATGAACCCACTGAACTTGCAGGTATAGCCTTTCCCTGCTGTCGCTGCTGCTGTTTGGGATAGAACAACAGAACTCAAAATGCTGTGTTAGCACCATGGTCTGGGCACACCCTCCACACTCACATGATGAACCCCAGTACAACTTTGGCCTTTCATTTCAGTTTTGTCTTTCTTTCTAACACCATGAAAACACAGGTACCTTTCCTAGATCAGTTTTGTTGCATTCCAAATGACACTGCAATACAATGACTCCAAAACATCCAATTCCACATAAAAACATAGCAGAGGAAAGGACAGGACAATTCACAGTCACCACCTGCCCTGGGGGGTGACCAGAGGCACCTCCACGGAACCCCTGCCTCCTCCCAGGCTTCCATCAACTGTTAGTGCTACAAAGTTCCTTACTAAGGGGCTGCTCAAACCTATCTTGGCGGTTTCCATCTTCAATTAGAGTGATATGCCTCATCAAGATGCTAGAAATCCCAGCTGGATTCGCCAGACACTGGCAGAGAGTTAAGGACTGGGAATGGATGTTAACTTAGCCAACGAAAGAACGTTGCCTTGTGGAGTACTGAACAGCAGTGAGACACTGGAGTATTTACCATAGAAACATGTCACGTGGACAAACACATTCGGAAAACCTTGCTTTTGAGCCCTATAAACATATTAAAGGCATATCCTAGAGTTAGCAGCTAGTGTTTTCTTCAAGATGATTAGTGTGCAAGGAAAAACATTTACAAAGAACCCTGGCAGGTCAGTCCCAAGACGGAAATCTTTGCCTCAAGCCAAACTTCATCTACCTGCTCTTCCCACAGTCCTGGCTGACCCAGACCACCCTGGCACTGGCACGAGGGCATGGGGGCATCTCTGGTTCCCAGCACGAAGGGAGGACACGATGCACAATAAGACTCCCTGACCCCTTATCACTGTATGGATTTCACAACCTCCTTTGCCTCCTTTCAGTAGTACAGCAGCTCCAATGAGCCCTCTGGAAGTAGTGCCTTCTCACATGGTGTGATACGCTGCCAAAATATCACAGCATCTCAAGGGACTGTAAAATTTGTGAAGTATTGCAGCAACAAAAATAATAAAAAGGAGCCTCACATGCAGCAAGACCTACAGTGGTGATGTGGGTTAGTCATCAGCTGGGAAAGAGTCATTGGCTCAGCTCCTCCTGGGAGGCCGTGGCAACTAAACATTTCAACAGTTGGCTACACGCTACATGTAAACAGGAAACTGCAACAAGCCAAAAAGGTAATAAATTGGTGGATGTAGTGTAATAATGAAAAACCCGATCAATGGCATTTCATGACTATGGCATCCTTCAAAATACCTCTGGCATTTGAGACTGATTGGCTGAAAGTCTAAACATTTCTGAATGGAGCAAAAAGGACTATGCTGGGCTCCAAGAATTATTCTGATGCTTAGCTAAAATGAGATGTCACAGTATTAGCTGTACAAGTGCATTACTTACGCTCCTCTGCCCAACCTCATCTGAGCTACCAGCAGCACAGTCAGGGAGAGCAAAAGCACATACACAATTTCAAACATTCCCAGCCTGTTCCCTCCAGACAGGTTTACCTACACAGCTCTCGGGAAGCTGACCACTGCCTTCTGAGAGAACGTTACATGACATGGAGCGGGCACTTGGGTAGAAGGGCCCTGATGTGCCCTGATGTCTCTTGGCCTCTCTTCTTACCCTTCTTCCTCACCTACAATTCTTTGAAAATGCCTCTTGGCAGAGGCAATACCCTAGAAATGTATCCAATTTAATGACAAATGAAAATGGAACAGAAGATCCAGCTGCTCCTCCCCTGGATGTTGGTTGAAAGGCAGCTCGCCTGGTTTTTGCAGGGTGGCAAGTTCGAAATTTATGGACATGGGAGGAGGTCTCCATTCTCCCTCAGACTTCCTACATGGATGGCATGATGAGGGCAGTCTGAGGCCCTTCTGTCCTGTCAGTGTGATCACCACCAGCCAACTCTTCTGACTAATTGCATATATTTCTCAGACGCCCTCCCAAGACCCCTCCAAAAAGTTAAAAAAAAACAAAAACAAAAAACAAAAAACCAACAACAAAACAAAAAACCAAAGACCACCCCCAAACCCTGCAGCCAAATACTATGACATCCCAGTTAGTAAACACAAAACATAATGCTTTACAAAATGAATACAATATTCCATGTGCACCCAGCTTCCACACGTCAGCACCGCACTGAGGAGGCTGCTGGGCTGGTGTCTGTAGGCAGTTTCTGTTGGCAGACAGCTCCAGTGGAATTGCCACCCTCAGTTATTGTTTAAGTTATGTATAAGACATGTGTGAACCATTGGATATTTGTGAAGTAACACTTGTGCTCCTGCTCATGCCCTGCTCCGTCCGTCCCCCAGAAGCTGTCCGCCTCAGAGCCTGGGGGCTGTTGCGGACCCCTATCGCACTACTTCGAGGTACCCCCTGCATGGGCCCCGAGGGGTGACCCCATGGCTGGGGTCCACCTTGCATTGGATGGCCCCAAGCTTGCGGTGGGCCACCCATGGGATGACCCCAGTGAGGTCCTGCACCCCCAGTAGGATTGTGGGACCAGCCAGAAGCTCCCGGGTAGCTGTGGCTGAACGCCTCGGGGGAGAGATTAGAAAGAACCATATTACTAAAACCTAGCCTCATGCTTTCTGAGTCAAAGGCTTCAATCTCGCGAGCTTGACGCTCCAGCAGGCTTCGTATCCGCTCAGTACGCTCGTTCTGCAACGCCAGCATCTCCTCCTCAATCTAGGAAGGAAAACAGAGAGACAGTCTGTAGCAGCAGGACAGGCACAGCCTCTGGAGGACCTGTAACAGCTACTGAGGGACCTTCTCCCCATGTCTGTACATGAGACTGGCTCTAGATCAGATGTCCATGGGCACACAACCCGTTCTGAATACAAACGGGTTCAGTCCCACAGACCTGCACAGCCCAAAGCATGGAGAGCACCCGTTGCAGGTTGTTCCCGTTCCCTGGTGAATTCAGAAGTTTTAGGAATGTGAATCCAAAGTTTGCACTGATACCAACAGCTTGACATAGATTAACCTTCGAAGATGCAGAAAAGTCTACAGCTTCCATAAAAGCACCTTCAGGTACAGCTGAACACCTGCCAACACTCTAATGTGACCTTCACCCTTTGTAGCTGAACCTGATGATGACGACTACTGTTTTCTCCGGGATTCAATGCACAAGCCCATGTTCAGCTTCCTCTCTAATGCTCACTGGCCAGATTTTCTTAGCTCCTACATTTAGCACCTCCTATCTACCCCCTTCCTAATTTGGTTTCTCATATTTCACTACCCTGATACTTACTCAGCATGTGGCTGAAGTACGTAGGCAATGCTGTTTGAGTTGTGTGGCAGATTATTAGCTAGATGACACACAAGCTGGCAACTCCAGTTTCTTCCCCGTAACACTATTCCAAATTGGTTTCCAAGAATACTTTGGTAGGGGCACTGAGACCAACACTCCAAGTACCAAAAACATGGGGCTATGGCCTCCTGACACCCATCAGACAGGGATGAAAACCTTTCTTACTGAAATCTTTGCAGTCAGGTGGAAAATCAAAGAACCATTATCTTCTTGCCAGCACTGAAAAAGCTGCTTTTGGCCTCGGTGAAAAAGACCAAATGGGTAAAAAAGCAGCAGCCAAGACTTTTAGCACAGCCCACTGGCATCTCCCTGCTGTCAGCAGCAACGTGGCCAAGAGGTGTTATCTTGGTCTGTGCTGAAGGTACTGGGCAGAGCCTTGTACTTGTAAGCACTCTCTTGCCTGAGTCAGGGAATATGCAAAGTGATTTCATCTGGAATTCAGGAAACAATCTGTTCCAGAATGAGTCATCTCCTGAGCCATTTGGGGCTTTCAGAAACTCCTTCTTCACTTGCCTGTTTCTTAGCTTTAGGTGAATGACAGACTGCATGGAGCAGCCTTGCTCACTATTCTTGCTGAAAGCCATGAAGAGGAAGATGACTTCTCTAACTCTAAGCTCTTTAAAGTGCTCCACTTGTTGTTTTCCATTCCTGCTAGCTAAGCAGAATCCTCCTTTTTGCATGTCTTCAACATGTCACCGTTTTCAGTCTTTGTGACAGCACAACACACAGGACTTGGTGCAACTGAACTTCACTGAGCGGCCTGACACTGTGTTAAAATGACATCACTGGAACGGCCTCAGGATGCAGGACTCTGAAGATGAGGTGTCTGAGGCATGTGGGAAGGAAATGAGTAAATCTGAAGTCTTAAAGATACTCCTGGGACACGCTCATTACTGGTGCAACTCAAACAACATTGCATCAGGGTATGGCTTGCACAGCGCCTCAGCCTCTGGCACTCTGAGGCTGCACATGGATGGGGCTTGGCTACTCCCTCCTTACTCCAGGGCTGGACACTTACGCTGGTGAGTTATGGGGATGGGCACCACCAAAAATAAAGAGCAGCCTGATGAGAAGGAAGCAGAGTCCTGTGCACGCACTAAGTTCTGGAATCTGGTTTATTATTGAACACCAGGGAGTGACTTTGCCACAGGCTACACATTTATTCGTGCATATAAATGCAGACAACTCATCTTGTGCATGTACCTGCCCTTTTTCTGGCTGCCAGCTGCAGTTAGCACATGCCAGCAAACAGCAGGTGACATTGCTGAGAGACCCACACCAGAACACTCTCAACTCTTTAATTCTCAGAAAAACAGAACATCTCTCCTCCCAAAAAATACCCCTGCAAAAGAAGGATGTGTCTGCCTTTGCACCCACATGCTCTCCCTTGAATTGCTGCCAAGTGCCTGTAACCCCACCAAAGTCTCACTGCTGGCTCATGACTTTGTGATTTGCACGTGCCAGGACTGCATGTATTGGTAAATGAACCTATGGAAGTTGAATCACCATCAAGTTTTTGCTATTCTAAGGCAACGCAGGGATGCAACCACATACAAGATCATGCAAGATCTTATTTTTATCCTTTTTCCCTCTCTATGCAGTAGCATTGCCAAGCTTCCCATTACCTTTACTGATGCCAAATGCTCCCCAGGGGCATTCCATGCACAGAGACTTCAATCCTGGTCCACAATGAAAGACTTTACAACTTTATTATTGGTTGATGGAGGTTTTCTTAAGCCACTGGCCTCAGTGCAACTTTCACCATAATGCTATCTGCAATACAGAGCCCACAGAGCCAGGAGCCCTGGATCACTGCAGCACACTTCCTTCCCAGAGCAGCTCACACCACCAGAGGGCAATGCACTTCCAGCATAAATTCATACTCAAATGCCAGGCTGTGACAGGAGCTGGGACCAAAATAACTAGCAATGGTGGCTAAAGACAGCTATTGCACACGTGAGTGCCACATGGGAACTCTGCTTTCACAAAGTCAGCTGCTCTCCAAGAGTCATGTCCACTTGCAGGAGACCAAAGCCCAAGAGAACTGTGCTGTCTCCTTGGGGCTGCTCCCTCGGCTGGCCATGAGGTGGAGCAGTATCATGTGGGCTATCCCTGCATCCATCCACTAGCCTCCGGGAGAACTGAAGTGTAAAGAACCTCGAGGCCACAGAATAATTGCCCTAATTTAATAATCACTGGTCAACAAAGTTGGGAACTGTAGTGTGAATGGTGATGGCTGGCATGCAGAGGGCAAACCCAAGAGGAAAAGAATTGCAGGAGAAAGGGTGACTGTGTATTTCCTTTCACTAACTGCTGCATTTCCCTTCCCTTGATTAATGTAGGCCACTCACATTTCTATACACACCACATGTCCAGCACCTCATAGAAAAGCAAACTTCAACAAGGAGCAAACTGTCCCCCATGCTGGCTCTGGCTACCTCAGTTTGCTCATGAAACACATAGTTTCATAGGGAAACTGCAGCCTGGTCTCCACAGACTGACAAATGAAGCATATCTGGAGTAAAATATTATTCCCATAAAACACCCAGTCTTATCTTTTTTTCCTCTCTGCTCAAAGAGATACTACTGATACTATGCTTAATTCCTAAAGTCCCTGCCCCAGCTTTAGGTTGTTACTGCCTGTTCTCTGATGAGCCAGGGAAGCTAATCTGCAGCTCAGAGACAGGGAGAACAGCTCACTTTCCCTTCTCCCAGAGAGGCACGGCTCCCTCTGGCACACTTCAGGCAGCTCTATCCCAGCCAGAAGCTGCTCACAAAGGAGAGCTGAGCTGGCAAAAAGTTTAGGCTGTGTGTCACTGAGCTTTCACCTCAGAGAGACAAATACCCAAATGATCCATGTTACTGTACACAGCAAGGTAAAAGCAGTTTCACTGACAAGTGCAATTTAAGATCTGAAATATGCACGTGCTAAGGATGCTCACATGCCCATTTTACCTTCTGCTCAAGGAGGGCCCGACGGAGGGACACCCTCTGCTCAAGATCACGCAGCTCCCGGTCATGCTGGGCTTCTGCCTGCATCTTGATTTTACTCTGATATGCGTTCAGCAGCTCCAGTTCTTGCTGCAGCTGCATCTTCAAAACCTGGCACTCTGCTTCCTGTGCCTCATCCAAACGCAGCTGGGAAAGACAGACAATAGAGATGTTTCACCACGGGGTAACCACTGCTGACACTCCAGGGGAGAACCGCGGGGAGGGGGAGAATGGGATGGGACGTTGTTTTCTTAGCAATACAATTGGTCTCTATTGTACTTCGCTTCGCTGAACAGAGGACCTATAGTGACAAAGACTGGTGACAGTGAGCCCACAGCACTGATGCAAGTGATGCTGATGAGCAGTGGTGCCTCAGGAACTGCGATCCACACTGCAGAGACCAGACTGCTGGAGGTGCAAACATCCTCAGCTCTCCTTTTGCTAGAGGCAAAGAGAAGCTCTCTTGCTCTGTTCAACAGGATTAACCAATTACCTGTACACAGGAGACTTAAGTCCATAGTCCTGCCAGGGCAGGACTTGGGCAAAAGAATATAATGAAATCAACCTAAAAGCAATATGATACTGAACTTTTAACCTTCCCATCATAAATGAAGCCAGCTACCCTGCCTCACAGCGTCAAATTGGTGTACAAAGCAATGGGAGCAGGATGCAATACGCAAGAAGTGCAAAGTAAAGTGCACATTCAGTTATAGCAAGGACTGGAAGCATTGCTCATGTGGTCATTCCTCAATGAAGGAATCTCTTAAAGAAGGAATCACAGAACTTTCACAACACTTTGTACTCAGAATTACAGTCAAAACTCTGGACTCCTCCATGACTCAATGAGCATCTTCCACCAGTGGAACATGTTTTGGTTGGTATCATCAGCAAATCAAAAGCTAAATGACTTATGGCAGCCAGATGCACACTATTTAATGATGCTCTAACAGGGATGTTTATGTTGCCACATTTCATGCAAAAGCAGTCCTTTGGCCACAGAGATGCATCACTTTGCATCTCTGCAACAGCAGCTTCAGCTTCAGCCTGCCTGGAGAGGGTAGTGCGTCTTTCCTCTGCATTTGAACACGGCTTTTTCAACACAGAGGAAGGACTGTGCAGGGTATGGCATGTGCAGCAAGGAAGCAGAAAGCCTGCTGTCAGGATACAGAGCGGATAAAATGCAAACATCCCTCTTTGGCTGAGGAACCCTGGGTCCCTCAGAGGCGACTCACAGCTTGTGTAGAGAGCATTTCATTAATGCTGTGATCATACTGCTCAGCCAGGATAGCCAGCTTCCGGGTCTGCTCCTCCTTGAGCCGTTTGAGGACAGCTTTATGTTCACTCTTTGGCGTGGTCTCCAGCAGATGGTTTCTCAGTGCTTTGTACTGTCTGGTTTGGATCTTGCATGTATCCTGAAACTGCTTCTTTATCTGTAGTTCTTTTGACTGGAAAGATGGAGGGGACACAAAGAAAAAACCAGCATGTTTCAAATGAGTGAAATATCCATTCAAATGGATATTTAGGATTACATTAAGGATATGAGTTCAAGAATCCACAAATGTATATTAACATCTACAGTGCAAGGAGGGAAGCAAAATACACAAGAGGCAATGACTATTGCTGCAGCTGCTTTGACACTGCTACTGTGTGAAACAATTACAATACAGACACTTTTATAACAAAGCTCCAGCCTAAATACAGCTGTCTCTGCACAAAGAGCCTCACATTTGTCACTGGACTGAATCCAGGCTTGGGTGTAGCTTTTCAAGAAAAGTTCTTGAGGGACAGGACTAATATTTATTAGCACCAAAAGCCATACTTATGCATGACTGTGCTTGTATGGTACACATATATGAACAGCACTTAATGTTGTGAAAAGAAGCAGATCTGGTGCATGGGAAGGGACAGGGAAAAAGAGTGACACTTTTTCCATTGAGGGTTTGATGAAGTTAAGATGTGTTCTAATCTTTAAGAGTCTGGTTTTCACAAAGAAACTCAAAAACAGCTGGGAAAGATTAGATGTTTAAAAATGTACACCACAAGAATATTAGTATTTTGCTGGTCTAGCAAACAATTCCCCGGTCCCACTAGAGGCTTACTGGAGATGGAGTTTTCCTCTCTTTGAATTTGCTACCATCTCTGTACTGTTTAGAGACGTAAGTGGGATTGCACCCAGGGTCGGGAGACACCAATCCTGGAAGAAGTATTGGGAACCAATTCTGCTGTATGACCTTGAGGAAATTAATTATTTTTTTCTTTTACCTGCCTCCAGAGCAGCTTGTGAGGGTTAACATCTACCAAGTGTTTTAAGACACTAAGTGTTTTGAAGCCATCCTGCAAGGTGCAGTGGGATCAGACAATATATCCAGCCCAGTTTCGATACCAGCACACTTTGCTGCATAAAACAACTGTAACACTTTGCTAATCTGATGCAGAGAACAGGACAAAGATGGATTTCATTCAAACCAAAACATGTGTCACGGAGAGGAATGCATCGCTTTTAACCTCTCTAAATTTCACAGGAAGTTATTTCTCTCCAGGAAACCTTTAAGGTTATTTCTCCCTGCCCTTAAGGGAATTTTCAGCAGGTTACACATTCCCATCAGGGACTTGGTCACAGCAAAACACTATCAACCTATTTTGTCCTCATTTTGTGTGAAGTCTTGCTTTGGCCCCAGACTGTTTGCAGGCTCCCAGTCCAAAGGCTTTAACAACAGGAAACAGAAGGGAGGGGTAAGATTTTCAGTCAGACTTCTGACAAGATCATTTTGACCTATTATTGAGAAATACCAGCAAGAGGGTATTTGCATCACAATTAACACACTCAAAATAATAACAGCCGTTTTCACTGAAGGGTGAATTCTAGCTATGGGTCCTTCTGGTGCTGTCACAGAACAGACACTGACCGTTAAAAACTTGCTTCCAGGACAAAGGACCTCACTAAATAACAAAGGGAAAGCCTGAAACGTGCCCTTGGGGGAAAACAGTGCTGGAGAGAGAAACTGAACAAATGGTCAAATTATCTATTCAATTAAGAATACTTGCCTGCATTAGTCAGAAGCAGGGGAAGGAGTTAATGCTAGAGAACAGCCTCAATAAAGAGGGGATTGTGCTACAAACTCAACGGTTGTCCACAGGCTGCATTATTAGCACCGTGTGTATGCAAAGGTGCAGGATTGACAGCTCAAGCCTGAAATCCTTCACTAATCACAGAACAGCCACGCAAAGCAAAGTGCAAGCTTTCCATGCTCCCTGCAAAACGCTCCAGCCCTATCCTCCCTGGAAGAGGGAAGGGGGTGGAGAGCCTGCAGAGGTGAGAGGGCAGCCAAGCCCTGCAGCCCAGAGTGACCATGGATCCTGCTGCCCTGACCACAGTCAGGGAAGGAGAACGGACATGCTGCCCACTCGTGTTTGCACCGCATCACCTTGGGGAGGCAGAACTCATTCATGCTAATCTCAGAAGGATCAACCTAATACAGCTGCTTCAGTTTTATTCAGCTCAGAGTGCAGCACAGCTTCCCTGTGAAGTCATCAGCTATTTATACACTATATCCTTGGAGATTCTCAACAGCGATCAGACAGTCCCTTGTCCTTACAAGCCAGATTTTCCCTATTGAATATTATTCTAATATTGACAAATCAGGTATAATTTTTTCTTTTCTGAAATGTTATTTTCTCTGAAAAAAAATAACTTGCAGGTGGTAAAAACTAATTCAGATGGGAAATATGAGGAGGAAAGACCTAGAATAACAAAGAAATCCCATGCTCAGTATGCCATACACTCATTTTGTTACTGGCACAGCTGAACACTGGGTGGAGAGAAGAAGTCTGCCTCCTCAAAGGAATGTACCTGGCAGCTTTGTGAAAGGCCTTATACTCCCTTCTCAGACACTTCAGAATAAACCACTGGACTTCTCTGGATGAAGTGAAGGCTTACAATGAAAACACTAAAAGCCTCAATTACAGAGGCCCCATGGTTCTGGTCAGCCACCACCACTACAAGGGCAGCATGAGAAACCCAGGAGAGACAACACAGCAAAGGTCAGTGCCAGGAGCTTCCTGAGGACACTGCCCTTGGCTGGTGTCTCTCTTCCCACCACCATTTGCTACCATGTCAGCCTTAATATAAAAACAGCAACCAGGTGAGTTAGCCAAGACTCACAGTATAGTTCATTTTGATGTGCACAGCAATGCAAAAGCTTTGGGGTTTTGCTTTTAAATGACACTGCTTCGTTACAGAAAAATAGATTTTATTCTTGTCTATGGGAGGAAAGAGGATCAGAAAATGGCGTAGGAGGAAAAAGGGGGGGGAAAAAAGGGTACTGTAAAGATTAAATGCATTTTAAACTACCCCAGAAAGGAAGGGACACTGCCGAGAAGGGCGTTTCAAATAAAAGAAGGGAACAGTGCTGCTGTGGCCTGCACGCAATACACTGCAACACTGATCACCACTGCTGTGGTGCTTGCAGGCACCTCTTCAGATTAATGAGCTTCAGAATACCTTGGCCCTGCCCACAGTGCAAACAGGAACTGGGCTGTAATGGACCACTCTTCTCCCCCCCTGCAGCTCGCACCCAGAGTTCCTGCACCCTTCGTACCTTCAGGCTCTTGGGCTGCTGCCGGACCTCCATGACGTGCTTACGCCTCAGCTCCCGCTCCCGGCGCTTGTTGTACTCCAGCTGGTTGGTGAGCTCAGTCTGGTGCTGGAGTCGGATCAGCTCACAGCGCATCTTCTGGATGGTACTGAGGTGGCGGAACTCCAGCTCCTGCATGGACTCGTGCTGACGCAGCAGCATGGCGTGCTCCAGGTCCTTCTGGGTCTGCCTTTTGTTCAGCTCCTAACAGGAGGACAGAGGGAATTATTAGATTCTTTGTACTTACTTGGATTTCCGTTCACAAAGTGACGTTTCACTTTGTTCACAAGGGCATTTCTCTTTCCAAGGCGTTTGAGGACAGAGCACAGAGTTTCTTCGTCTTATCAGCAGTAGACAGCAATGCCACCGGTAATTTTTCCTTCCTCATTTCACTTTTCTTCTTCCTGTTCTAAATGCTAACAGGATTCACAGTAAGCATTTTCTGGAAGGAACTGTAACTGTTGTGTCTGAACACATTTTGGATCTAACAGCTCTCCTGCAATAGGGCACTGATCTGAACATCTGATGCTGCATGACCCCTAAATGCCACAGGGATTCCCAGAAGGCATTGCAAAGCATCGACCCACTGTTTTACCAAAACACTTTGGATGTGGCCATTAACACTTCCACTTGATTTGAGCTGGACTGCAGGTGCTCCTGTGAGATGTACTTCACACACGATTCCAGGTCTCATCTCTGCCTGTCCTCTTACCTCCCGAACCAGGTCCTGCTCCAGGTTATGGCGGCCAAGCAGCATCCGTCTCTTGAAGCGGCGACATTCCAGCTCCAGGTACTGCCTCTGACGCCGCAGTAAGTTGGCCTCTTCCTCTGCCTGGAAATGCTGGATGTTCTCCTTCTGCTTGGAGAGCCACTCCTGCTTCTCCTTCTTTGGAGTGCTCTGGTTTTCATTCAGCTCCTGATAATGGCAAGGTAATTAATTGTGGAATAATTATACTAATAATAATTATGGAATAACACTAAGTTCCTTGGCCATGAACAGCTGGACAGACCTGGCTACTAAACCATGTCTCAAAGCTGTTCTACCCTCTCTTCTCAAGGTCAGTACTATCCCAAGCTCTGCAAAATGCATCATATTACCTTCTAAGGGTGTTCCAGGAGATAATTCACAGAGGAGGAAATTTAACTACAACCTTTTTTTCCTCACTGGCCATTCCAACTGGCCAAAATTCTGGTTCGTATCCACAGTTTCCAGAAATACAGATTAGCTCAAAACATCAAAATGATGGCTTTCCCCTGAAAACACTTGGAAGTCCTGCCATATTGCCTGACAGAAACTTTTACAGGCTCCCAAAGGACTGAGAGGAGGAGGAAAGAACTGACATCCTGTTGTTCTAACAAAACTCCATCCACATGAAGCACATCAGAAAATTTCTGCCTTGCTTGATCAGAACACATACCCATTTTACTCAACAAGGCAGAGACACTCACTGAGATGCCATAACTTACAAAAGCAATAAAATGAAGTTCACAGGTGAAACTTAAAGATTTCCACATTTGCACTACATTCAATACATAGCTTAAAGTATCTTTGGCAAAAGACTCTGCTTGCTTGAATTGCATACTAGAGATGCCCAAGCAGTAATTAAGACTTGTTGTGATACATTTCAACTCAAGTATGAGACAGAACTCCTCTGTATTTCTTCAGTGTTTCTTGGTGCTCTGTGATCTACTGCCCACTTAGAAAAAGATTCTATGTTATTATAAAGAGCCCACGCTACTATAGTTTTTGTTAGATCTTTCTTGGCTCTGCTGCTCTTTAGCCGTTTTTTTTTTCTCCTGAGAAATGTCTGTTTGGGAATATTCCCCTTTGGAGAAAGTTCCAAAGTTACATCACACAGGTTGATGGTTGAGCCCTAAATGGGTCTTTCAAAAAATTATTTATAGTGCTTATGGTTTCAGCCACTCAACAAAAAGATTCAGGAAGTTTGATCCTACAGTTTCTCTTCATTTCACAGAGATCTCAATTTTCACTACAATGCAGTGATTATTAAATAATTACACAGCTTTCTCTGTTAAAATTAAATAGTGTTTTTCAGGTATTTTCCTTTAAAAAAAGGCAGGTCATCTTTAGTACTCTATTCTCTTGATCCTGTACAGAAATGTCATTAAGTTGTAAGAAACTCCACTAACTGCTGGAGGGCATGGCCAGTCTGGAGCAACAAGGTATGAGAAAAATGCTCATGACCTTTCAGAAACTACCTTTTTTTATTCCTTTGGTTTGCCAAATTTGCATGTTTCTGGCTAAAAAGCAACATTAAACAATGGAGAGGTTTGTACTTTTGCAAGATAAACATCTAAGTGCCAATAAATAAATAAACTCTCACTCTAAGGTCAAAGATATGAAACAAATCTAGTACGCCCAGGAGTCTGCTCATGAAATGCAGAACTCGCTGCAATCCCGTGGAAGATCCCTGGTGCACAGTGCCACCTTTATTTCTGAATGTTCACCACCCTCCCACTGCACCACGCACTGCACTATATGCACATTTCGCAGTGCAGATGGGTTACCTCTTTCAGTTGCTCTTTACGGAGTTTATATTCTCTCTTCTGGGACTCCAGGAAACTGTTCAATTCTTTTTTCTGTTGGGCCTGAATATGCTGTTGAAACTTCTTTTCTTCATTGGCCATCACTTTAGCCTACAACAAATCCAGCAGCAGACCAGTCTGAGTCCCAGTGGATTACAGTCTGTGTTCCATTTCAGCACCAGGATGCAGAACTCCAGGTACAGTCACCGTGATACTCCCCATGACTGGAAAAACGCAATTCCCAGGAGCTTGCCCTCCCTCTCTCCTCATTCCCCATCCCATCAAAGCACCCAACAGAGTCCTGTTGCAGTTCCCTCAGCCCTATTGTTCAGCTAGTCTTGCCTAACAAAGCCAACACCTTCTGATAAACTGTAACCTCAGCCCTCCACTGAGAGATCCGAGATGAACAAAGAATCAACAAGAACTGCTGTAGGCAGCACCACTTCACTATCAATTATTTAAAAGCATAAATCCCCCTATATCCATACTCAACTAGACAGTGAACATTTAAGTGTAGCTGGCACATTTCTCCGCAGGCTAATCTGCCTCCACAGCACTCGATGGCAGTCAGTTATTGACAGCACATTCACGGCAAAAGAGGGGAAACCCCTCAGAATGTTTTTCCTGGGGTCAGTATTCTAATATTCAGTATAACACACTGCAGTGAAGGACATACCTTTCCTCTAGTTACATAACCCCTTAGTGTAAGGAGGTGATGTATTAGCCTTTTTCTAATTGGCAATTTACTTGGCTCCTGAAAACAAGACATGTAAGAGACTACACTCACTGTCACCTCTTCACCAATGAGTGGAAGTGGACAATTCAATGTAACTGACAAACACAGGCTGGTCTGATAAACCGTAACCTCCTACCTCTTTTTCCATGGCTGCTTGGTGCTTTTTAATTAGCTTTTCCATTTCTGCAGCAAAATTGTTACGCTGTGTTTCAAGATCTTTGTCCAACCTGAGGCGATGCTCGTCCATCTCTGCCTTCAGTTTATTCTCTAATGCCATCAGCTGCTTCTGGTGCTGCCGTCTCATACGTTTATAGCCAGACATCTGCTCTCGGAGCTCAGAGTCCTGCTCATGTTCCTGCATTTGCCTTGTCACCTAGGAAGAGAACCACATCGGGCCAAAGGGAGTTAATGCTGTCTAATCTGCTTTTCAGCAGTCTTCAAACCACAAAAGAGAATGATTCAGTAAAGAAATATGATGCTGTTGTAAAGAAAAGTACACATCCTAATGGCAGCAGAGCAGATTAAAAACTCAATTCTGTTGTAGAAAATAAGCTCACGTGGGTGCCAGCAGAAAAACAGTACAATTGCTATAAATCTGGTGCTAAATAATGGCCTTTTAGCCTAATGCAATGAGGGTGAATATACACAGAAATATTCATAATATGCACATGAAAACAAAAGTCAGCTTACTATTATAAATGGTTTCCTATATTATACTGGGCACAATGGGTTTGAAACTATTTAATATACATAAATTACATTGGCCCAGGTGTCTCATTTAAGCTTTATTAGCTGACACTAAACTATTTCAGTGATAGCATCTCAGCCAGCGAGGATGCTCATATTCTGATGAAATCCTGAAAGCTCTAAGCAGTTGCACAGACCTGTGTTCACAGCACCCCTTCCTATACACCCTGTGAAAACAAAACCTCCACGTACCAGCGACGCTGTGCGTATGGTAGCAAAGTGCTCTCGGTTGCGATAATGAGACTTGTGGCGAGATACTTGGGGAGGAGACTGGGGTTCCGATGCCCTTGTTCGAGGATCCGACTCCTCTCTGTAGTTTTCTTCCTCCTTATCAGCAAATATTAATGTCAGAGAATAAAGAGAATCTGTGTTACTAAAGGTATTTTTTCCAAAAGCCATTCAAAAGGAAGAAAAAACATTTTACGTTCACCAGCCCTGAAAGATCCTCCTGCCAACAAGATGGGTGAAGGAATATACTGCAACGAGAGCTCTGATATAGGATCTTTGCTCTGGGAAATTTCGTTGTGAATTTTTATTACTAAGAGGAAAATTACTAATTAAAGCTGAAAATGAGAAAAATAAATGGAAAACTGAAAGATGAGTTAAGCAGTTTACTTCAACAAAACATAAAAGGTATGAAGTAGATTTTATCAAGTCTAAAAGACAAAAACAACATCTTTGTAACTCTGAAAGAGAGAAGATTTTCATTACACACACTGCAGAAACACCTCAAAGCAAATTTTAAAATTTGTCACGGTGTATTCCACATTCTTATTTTGAGTTTGTCATTCATCACAGCACGATTACTAGTTAGATATGATACGCTAATTAACTCCCCGAGGAAATACCTGTGTCTTTGTTGCATATCTGGGCAAAGAACAAGACATTCTAACCACACCTATCATTAGCCAGGGAAACAGTGGTGCTTTGAGCAAAGGAGTGGTAACCCCTCCATGGGAAGAGCAGAGCAGCTCAGAGGGACACCCTCCCAGCTCACCCTTCATCGGCCAGAGGGAAAGGAGGGCAGTGGTTTCTGCTGCATTTCTTTTTCCATGCACCTTTATTCATTAACCAAATATGCAAATCAAATGCTAGGAAGTTGGGTGCTGCAGAACAAATTCCAGCAACTATTGTGGGTCCTGAATTTAAGAACTCACAAATGAGGAGGCAAAAAGCAGGAACTCTCACATCCTGTTATCCCACAAAGCAGTGCTCTGCACATTAAGGGTATCCACTATACAATCCTATTTACAACCCGCCATTCCAACTCCTTCCAACAAAGCAAACTGCTTTATAAACAATTCAATTAGCAAAATAATTTTAGTGAATTAACAAAAATAAACGACTTTCATGGTAACCTTCCCAAGTTTCCAGTGCACACTCATATATTTGGGACACAGTAATAGAACCTGAAGATAATGACCTGGGATTGGAAGCAGTTGACTTTTTGTCATCGTGCCAACAAAATCCTCTCCCATTTTACACCTTCAGAGCTCTCCAGTAAAAATCCTGTGCTTACCGGCTTTAAATGAATGACAGAGCTATTTGACATCACGGTATGGTCCCCCTCCATCATATCCAGCTCGCTCTTATCATCCGAGGCATCTGGAAGACTGTTAACACTACTGCTTTGGCTACTGGCACTGATAGACATACTAGGAATGGACTGATTACTTCCAACACTATTCACCGTTCCCGTCCTGCCGACACCATGATCTTGTTCCTGCGAGAAAGGAATTATTAAGAAAGTTCAAACCCATCTCAGTTGTATCTGTGGACACTACCAAACAGAACATTCATTCCACTTCTTTCTGAAGGCACCCAGCTGCCATGACATGGCAGCTTCTGCCCTCCACACATTGCCACCAAACGTTTTTCTTGTGGGACGTTGGGGAAAGAAAGAATCAGCCTTGTCAAGATAAACTGGTGGATGTCAGATCCTTTCCTACAGCGAGCCCATTAACAAGCTGAACTCTATCATGTGTCAGCTACAGCGTGTCACCAGAAACTGTTCTGACACCAGCATCACCTGAGTGCTCAGCTGGGACCCTGCACCTCGGGAGTTTCTTTCTGTGCATGAAAACTGCAACTCAGAGTCTCAGTCTCTGCATGGTGACTGCAGCACTCAACCCAAACCCAAAGAAATTAATTTCCTTGATGACTCTTTTTTTCTTAAATGAAATCATGTACAAATTTCTATGTCTTAGAACAGCATTCTCAGACAAAACTAGAAGATTGTCAAGGCCTTGCACATATGGTTAAAACAGAGGTTAACTGCAATTCCTAAAGAGTCCTCATGAAGCCTCATAAACAGGCAAAGAAAGCGAGGATTTACAGAACTGGAAGCTGACTGTTCAAGCATGAACACATGGCACAGCTTCTTGCCAGCACTAGGCATCTACCCTGTTTGTCCTTGTTTGTGCCTTGAGGTAGCTTTATTCCAAGCACAAAGGGGAGAGAGCGTTTACAGCCAGGTGTGCAAACAGCCTCCCTTTGTTTTAGCAGTATCTGAGTTGGGGTTATTTAAATGACAGGCTCATTTTCTCTGGTTCAGTGATGAAATCCAGCATTTCTCTCACCTCCTCCTCCTCCTGTGTTTCCACTGCAGGGCCATTGTGGGCCTCCTGGAAGAGAAGCTTCTTCATTTTACGATACTGCAGGTTGTCCAGTTCTCTCACCGCATCCTTTGTTCTCTGAATCAGGTCTATTAACACTGTCTCGGGCCGCTCTCGAAGAACAAACATGTGCTGTAGAACACACAAGCAGGTGAGTGACCTCTCATGCCTCCAACACACAGGCTTCGAGGATACAACGAGGAGCTCTAGCTGGGTTTATCAGCCCTCTTCCCTGCACAGGGGGAGAACACCTTCCCAGCTTACACTTGCATTATTTTTCAGACTTCACGATCCAGATAGATTTCAGAATGATTGCTTTCTGATGGTAGACCTCCACCAAAAAATAAAGATGTAAAAAAACAGAAATGGTGTTTCACATACCATGAAAACATGCTCGGTATAAACCTAGACTTTAGTGGCCTTGTCTGCTTGTGGTTTACTGAAGAAGAGCAACAAACACCATACAAAAGCTAAAGGTGCGAGGCTGCCTAATATCCTTAACTAAATGTTAATTAACTCATGAGCTAACTCTCACTTCAAAACTCTCTTCCTTGTTTAGAAAAGCCTGAGAATCAAATATTCATCAGAGAACTGAGTCACAGGATAGGCTGTGAACCTTAGAGCCCAGTCCTCAAACAGCTCAGCATATTCTCGTTTTTTTTGTGGTGTTTTTTTGTTGTTGTTGTAGTTTTGGGGTTTTTTTTAGATATTCACCTCATTTCTCTGCAAAGGTGGTTACATTTTGCCAATAGGTAAAACAAGTCCTGTCTGTGTGTGTCAGAGGCAGCTTTTGCAGTCTCCAGATGCACTGTGCTGTGCAAGCATGAGTCATTATTAACACCACTGCTACTTTCATTTTGTTCCTTTGGAGAACTGCATTGCTGCCTCCAACACATCACATTCCCTACCTGTCCCTGTGAAGTGGCACGCGGCTATTTCACACTAGAGATATGGAAGGAATACATTCCCAAATGTTTCATTTCCAGCAATGTTCTCTTTAATTGCAGCACATTGCTCAAAATAAAACCAACCTGCAGAATTCTGAAATGGCAGGACTACACACCCACACCAAAACCTCTCCTAGATAATTGCATTTACTTTCTGAATAGACAGTTTTCAAAGAGGCACAAGTCCTCAGAGCAATTTTTACGTAAAAACATGCAAAAAGGTGCTGATAAAACCTGCATAAATAGCATCCATTTCCCTGCAATGCAAAAAAAAAAAATTGGAAAAACACTGTTTAGCAGAAAAAGGACCAGGATAAAAAGAAACCCAAAATGTCATGAGCACTGTAAAGACAATGACAAGTTAGCTAAATTCTGAATGCCACCTGATGCCACAAAGGAAATCCATCAAAGTCACCCGATAGAGCAGCTCTAACACCCAACTTCTGTGAGAGTTCTGTTCATTCAGGAACACACCAGCTTTTTGCAACAATCTACCCCACTGGCTTTGTCTCCAGACTCGAGTGAGGAAAGTCAAGTACCTGCAGCATTCAGGACCACAAATGAAGACCAAAAAAACTCTAAGAAATGAAGCGAGAGAAAACCTGCAGACTGCTGAGGCTTCTCCATGTCAAGGGAAAATACGGGAAGGGAAAACTGCTTTCCTCTGCCCCCTGTCCCCCAGGGATACTATTAGAGCAGGGATTTCAGGTCTGTGCTAAGCATATAGGTGATGGGAGAAGCTACAAAGCCTTGGGGTATATATAGCAGAGAATAAAGAGGGAAGTAACAAAAGGTATTTGTTAGCTAATGCATGGCAGCTCTGTTGGGATTAATTACAATCACTGGAATGACAGACTGAGTTCAAGAAACAAACACTCGACAAGTTGATGGTCATCCAATGCCACTTGATGGAGTGACCTTTCATGATGAGAACTCCAAGGCTGGCTTGGAGAGTCATCTGGGGATCACTGAGATGCTGCAGAGAGGCAGCAGGGCCAGGACTGCCAGCTCAGGACATCACCCAGCACTCACTGCTAAAAGGTGTTCACACAGAGAGAGCATCATTAAACCATAACCCTGTACAGCAGGTGAGAAAGAACATCATCACAAGGCACCACCCCTTTTAATACCACAAGAGAAGCAAAAAGGACAAGCAATCCAACCTTCAGAAGCTCCTCTGATGTAGGCCTGTCTTGAGGAATTTTCTGGAGGCAAGAATCTACGAAGTTTCGAAAATAATCAGACCTGTGTCAAGGAAAGGAAAAAAAAAATCCATCTGAATTAACAACCCAGTTCAATTCATTAAGGAATCAAGATACTCACATCTGGGTGCTCTTATCAGAAAAAGTGAGGAGAAACCACACAGACGCAGTACTTCATCCTACAGCCTCTGACAGCCCTAGTCAAGCCCAGGCCCACCACTTTGAGGAGGTACATCCCTTTAACCTCAGCTTCCAGACAGAAGATTTCAGCTTAAGAATGTAAAAATATGAGTCAATGCAAGAGGAAGGAGAGTTTCATACAGAAGCAGACACCCAAATAGTTGTGTGAGCACCAACCCTGTAAAATTCTACATTGCACAAGCTCTCAAGCTCTAATCAGAGCCCGTCCCATTGCCCCTCTGCACAGGTGTTTTATCCAGAAACAGTACTGAAATACAATTCCTAAATGCCTTTGTCCCTCTGACACAACTTTACACTATTGTGCAACCTGCCACCACTAAGACTTAAAGCCAGGATTTGTTAAGTAACTTCTCTCCTTCTCTAAGCTAAAAGTCTGTATTTTGCAGAAGGTCAGGATTATACCCCAAGAACAGCAGCAGGTCTGTTGTACAGGTTTTATTTTTTTTCACCCTCACCAGTTCCTCCACTCCATCATGTAATGGGGGGTTTGCTACTGCAAATTTTCAGTAAATTCAATTACAGCAATTTTTTTTGTCAGAAAAATGCATAAAGTGAGTTGAACATTTAGTCAATCACCAGGGCATGAAACAGCTTAACCAGAAAAACTCAAAATTAGAACAACACTTCTAAAAATAAGGTACAGTGTATTATGTTTGCAGCCTAGTACTATGGCTCAGTAAACCACAATTAGGAAGTTTTTAAGTTTTGAAATTAGTTTACTGCGTTTGCTGTTTCAAAAGACAGTTGTTGAGGCTGGAAGGCACAAAATGTTACTACTGTCCTTTATTCTTCTGAAGTTTATGCAACAGACACTTGCCACACACAAGCTGTGTCTTCATCTTGCAAAGCAATGCTTCAACAAAACAAGATTCAGGAATTGACAGTGTGGTTTGTGACTAAAAAAACACTAAAAACCACAGTTTTGGCAAGCTTGGGAGCTTCAAAAGTTTACTGACCCATGAACAGAATTTTTACAGGATCTTATGTTCTTCCAGCAGCAAATCCTGTTTCTACTACACTGCAGAGTCTCAGAAGTATACTTAGTAATTGGTCAGTTTTGTATATGAGAATGTATAGTGAATCTAATGAGAACCTTCCAGCTCACATCCTCCCAACAGGAATCCAGCCATTTCAAGAACTCAGCATGACAAAGCACTCCATTTACAGCAATTCCCTACAACATTCCTCCCTCAGCAATACTCACCATTCATTAGACTGTAGTGTAGGGGATTCATTCTGCGCTATGTGATATAAGGCACTCATTGCGTTCATGTTAAACAAAGGAGGCTTCCTTTCCGCTGCACACAAGAGAAAAGAAGTTTTACATAGGGGGGACAGTCTCTTTTTTTTTTTTTTTGTTTTGGGTTGTTTTGTTTTCTGGTTTTTTTGGTGTTTTGTTTTTTTTTTCAGTTTACATCCCTTTAAAAGAAAACCACATCAGCAAAATCCCTACTGCCTGAACATGGAACCCCAAACCAACCCTACCCTGCAATCAGACAGATATGCTGGCATTCATCCTGTGCCATTGCAGATGAAAGCCCTTTGAAGATCAAATGCCTTGTCCTCTCAAGCTTTTTAAATTACGTGGTTTATCATAGTTGAGTTCTCTGACTCACTGTAATGTACTAAAATAGGAATAAGTTAACAGTAAGCTTAAACTCAGTGTTTAGCCACTAAGCATTGTTGGTTTGATACACACACGCCCTTTCTTTTTTTTAAACTACAGTTGCTAAAAAGCCAAGAAATATTATTTCTAGCAGGACAGCAGTGATGAAGAAAAGGCTGGTTACAAGAACCATCAAATCACACTTAACTGACTAAGCACATGGGCAGGAAGTCAGCAACAGGCCAACTCTTTATACTATTTTGAGAGTTGCGTTCTCTTTGGCTCTTCTCTCTTTCAAGCTTGTGTTACTCTTACAGACTGACACAGCATGAAAGCTTAATGAGGAAGGAGATGATCTCACTGTAACAACAAAATTGAAGCTTCATCAGAATGTTTATGGGGTAAACTTATAAAGCTCAGCCTCGCCATAAACATTCCAGAGAAGTTGGTCAGGCCACAAGGACGTTACTACACCAGTTAAAATGCAACAGAAAACTTTCCTACCTCAAAAAAAAAAACAAACAAAAAATAATTCCAGTTCTCTTATTCTGCTCCTCAGTTTTGAGTTGAATAGTAGCAGTGAGGTATGGGTCAGAGATCATGGCTCACTCATGGCTATGGCAGGATGGATTAAGCTCTACAAATTCTTCAAAATGGGAAAATTGAGGAGTTAAGTCTTTCCTCAAATGTAACACTTTACCTTCTCTAATCTGATAGCTGCGGCTATCAGGATCAGACTAATTAGTCAGTTAAAATAATTTAATGAATGTTTTTGGTAGCTTTTTCCTCTTAATTCACCTGAATTAACAGTAGTCTTGAGGAAACCCTGAAACTGAGCCCCCAACGAGGTAATTTCTAAGACTAAGTGATAATCTGAGAAGACTCCTCGACGTCTCCTTTTTCTGCTCTCTTCCCATGCTTACTCAAACCAGCACACCCGAGCCAGCCGTGCCAAGCCAGCCTGCAAGGCTCTGCTGTCCTGACCTGGTCTCACCTCCCACCACGCCAGCAGCCCCAGACGAAGCCGAACGCTTCATCCTGCAGGAACGCAGCGTGGTGGAGGCTGGGGGGTGTGGTGGCCATGAGCTCACTGCATTCCTGGAGCCCTGCAGCCAGCCAAGGCTCCTCACTCCGCTGGAGCAGGGCTCTGTCATGACAGTCACACCCCTTCGACTTGCTTTATACTGGCAACCAAAAAACAACAACTCTGCTCTGAAGAAAGAATCTGTTTCACGTCCTGGAAGAAAATGAAGCTGACAGTTTGGAATGCCAGACAGCATTTCCAGCTAAACTGTGCAGTTCACATGGATGAGTGTGTTCCTGAGAGCTCTCACTGCCCGGCCGGGCTGCTCCACCGCAGAGGTCGGGCTGGAGGCTGAGCCATCAGACCTGACAAGGATGGGAGGACAGCCCCAGGTGCACTGCACTAGTGCCGTGCACAGAGTTGTGCTTCAGTGAGGGTATTTTTGCTCCACGAAAACATTACGTGTTGAATTTAAATACAATGCCATACTAACAATGTCCTTTTAAACTGACATTCTGCTTTAAAGGGTCTGTTCTAATGGCAGTACCATCATTTCTTTAGGCTTTGACTTACTGGTTACCACAGAACTGGATTATTCTCTAAGGAAAAAAAATAAACCCATTCACAAGTGGTAACATACACTGCACATCGTTTTGGAAGTGCCCACTTACCCAAAACTTCATTACTGCAGGACTTGTTAATGCATTTTAAATTTTCGTGCAAACAGTATCAACTTATAGCATTAAATATATTTCCACACTGGCAGTTTTAATGGTTGATTTCTAAAGCTGTCCAGCAGTTTTCCAGTTCAGAAGTTAAACGCCTCTCCCACAGAACATGAACACCCTCAGTGATATTGCTTCGCTACTGTCTTTGCCTTTTTAACTCTCTTTCTTCAAATAATGAAAACACCAGTTCAGTAAACATAAAATTGGAGACTTTTCTCGAATTTTAGAGAGCACATTTAGCTCTTCTCTCAAACTCAAGTCCTAGAGAAACCAGGACAACACAGGAAACACAGATCTTCCACACTATGATTCAGTTGAATAAGTTCTAGGTATTAAATAACTACATTTTAAAATTTTTCAAAGGAAATTACTTACCTAACTCAATACAGGTAATTCCAAGAGACCAAACATCTACTTTGCCATCATACTGCCCTTCATCCATGGCTAAAATCACTTCTGGGGCCATCCTAAAATAGGAAATTGGTTCTCATAAATGGGCAATGGAACACATTACCTTCATCAGTACGAAACAAGGTATTTCACTGATTTCAGCTACCATAAACAAATCATTCTCCAAGCTATCAGGCATGACCACGGGGACTGGGAACAAAGAGCAGGTACCCACACTAGTGCAAGCCTGCAGAGGCTACAAGATGTTCTCCTGTGCTTTGCCCAGCTCTCCACTTACAGGCATCACCACCTTCTCACCCTCCCACATTTCCAATAGTTTAGCTGGCTGACCAGTTCTGGTGAAATAATTACAGCATGCAGTTGTGTAAACACCACAGATAAGGTGTAAGAGATCAAAAGCATACAAGGGATCTGCAAAGGGGTTTGTTCAATGAACCTGGCCTTTCCTATGAAAGAAAAAACACTTCAGTTATTTCAACAACCAGACGTGGTGAGAACATATGAATTGTTGAAACCACTGGGGGGAGTGATTAAAATATATTACAGATGATTTGATCCCACCTCTAACACTTAAGGTCATTGTAAGCAGAACAACAAAATATTTTTATTACTTTTTGTGAACCACAAATACAAGGATTCACCATTTCCTGGAACTCAGAGCCTAGATAATATTAAAATTTTTTTCTTTGTACAAAGTACATTTTATCACTACCACAACTAGAAGACTACAAAGCTAACTCCAGTAAGCTCAAGTATATTAAATACCCAATGAATGATCTTTTCACTTCACAAAGCCAGAAATAAGTCAAACTCTTGACTTACCAATATGGCGTCCCCACAAATGAGTTGGCAGGAGATGCTATGGAAGCAGACCCAAAGTCAGCAAGTTTCACCTGTCCTGGCTCTGTCAGCAGGATATTTCCTGCCTTGATATCCCTGGTTAGAGAACACAAGTGTCAGTATTACTCCTCTCCTAAGAAGAAAACCTTCTATTGGACAGACTACAAAACACACCAGTATTCACATGTCCAAGCTGTAAAATATCCACATTCCTCCAAAACCCACAAAATACCCACATTTCTTCCAAATACAAAGTCTTTAACCATTAGGTTAATTGCTTAACATGGCCCTTGATTTTGCAAGCTTTCATCTTAAATGTTAGTCTTAATGTTTGTCTTAAAAATCAACTTAAAATGGCACACAGAGTTCAGCAATATCTTCAGAACCAAATATGTCCTTTATCAATGTTTTTTAAAAAGACCTAATAATGTAACTATTCAAATTCTTCGTCCTACTAAAATGCAGCAGCTACTTTAAACACAAAGAACATTTGCACCCCAAACCTTCTGTGTGCTTCTCAACATGTTCAGGTAAAACTAATTTTTCAAGGATCAGTGCTCCCCCCACCCCAGCAATCTTGGCCTTGCAGTTCTGACAAGTGTTTTGGGTAAACTCTGCCTGCCTTGCCCTTCACTGCTTCAGGGACAAACAGCATCGGATCAAGGCCTGAAAAGCAGAGCAGATTCAAAGGAATTCTGCAGAAATTATGAACATCAGCTGTAAGAGACAATGCCTGTGCAGATACACAGCTTGCTAGTGTTTGGTCTGCTATAAATCACTCCTTTGGGAGCATATGGACACTGAAAAGAAAATCTCTGCTGTCAGTATTAAATTTGGGATGAAGGGGATGCAACCAAAAAAATAAACTACCTCTAAGTGTGAGGTAGCAAAAGTATAGCCACTTACCTATGGATCATATTGTGAGAATGCAAGTATGCTAATCCCTGGAGAGCACCATGGGTAATTGCTGCTATTTCCACCTCTTGCAATGGCTTTTTATGAACTTAAGGAAAGAATTTATGTTGAATTCAATATTACAGAAAGCAACACAGTTTGCAACATGCAAGTGAGAAGTGCTAACAATGTAAATAGAAATATTAGAAGTTTATTTTCACTAGGTCCAGCATGAGAAGCAAATGTAAAAATAGTTCAAAATCTATAATCTGATGTAATCTTCTAACTGTAAAACAGCAGCTACTTATTACCAAAGAGACTACTCTGCAACCATAAACTACATTTCTGTCAGTTCTGTGACCATTCTCCCAAATAACTATTTGAGACTCAGTATCCAGTTTTCCATTAATGAAGCTAAAGCCCAAACCCTAGAACTTCACAACAATTCACACACAAATAAACTGTAGCAACACAGATGAGACTCTGGCTGCTCAGCCTTTTGTCCTGAAATGCTTCTGGCAAGGGAAGGAGCCGAACAACTTACTGGCCATACATACATCTTCAAAGAAAGCTCACTATGAGAAGTCTGATAGAAAAACGACCATTTAACAAAAGACCTCATCAACCAAAACCCTAATACTGCCGCAGGCCTACAGCTGTTAATAAGCATTAGGATCAATAGCAAGGGTTTTCAGAAATAAATCTTGAACTGTCATCACAGAAGAAAACAAACTCAGAAGAAAACAAATAGCTGACCAACAGCTTTAAAATAACACGAACCAAGATGAAACTAAGCACCCAGGAGAGCCAATATTCTACAGAAAACCCACTATAGACACGCAAAAATGGACAAACTGCCTGTTCACAGACACTCTGTCCCCACATAAAACTATATACTCAGGGACAACCCTGGGATGCTGTAACCTCCTACTGCAGTACTACTGACTTTCCAACAAATAAACATGCGTGACATACCTTCTAGTAAGTCTGATGCTGATCCTAAACAATATTCCATAACAAGCTGTATGGGAAGAAAGAAAAGTAGTTGTTAGAAAATCTCTAGCAGTAACCATATGTTTTCTTAACTTTTGTGGAGAAATCTAGAACTAACCCTTGGAGCACACAGTGCAAGCTGCCATAACAAAGCAAGTATTGCTGGTACCAGAAGCCCCATCCCATTAGCACAGCTCTAACTGGAATTAGCATAACCCTCCTGTGTAAGATACCAAGCAACAACACCTGTAAGGAAGGCAAAAGCACATTCACAACCAGTTCGGTATTGTATTACATATCGTATTTTATATGCACATACTTAACAGGAATGTTAAATTGCACTTAACAAGCTTATCAGAGTATTAAAGGGCTATTTAGGGATTTACTTAAGATTTGGTCCCAGTCAGATTTCAAAAAGAGGAACTAAAACTTTGTCCTACAGATTTATTGTAGCTAATATATGAACAGTACCTGCAACTTAAACTGATAGTTCAACACTATGATTTCTTTAGTAGATTGTACTACAAAACTTTGTCAATGACGGGTGTACATTGTCTCCAATACTCAGTTCTTGAGGCAAAATACACTAGAACGGCAGCACATTCACCTTATTCTGTAAATGAAAGAGAAAGTTTCCCTACATCTTGATTCCAGAAAGCACACTCAGTTTTGCTGAGCACGTGACCTGTAAGGTCTTTGGCTGTGCTCATCTGGGCCTGTGCAATGCCAGTGCTCAGGTGGCTCCCAAAAGCCAGATGGAGAGATTTTAAAGCTTCCTTAACCCAGGCAAGCGAAGTGCAGAGCAGCAGATGCTTACCCATGCTGTATGCTCCCGCAGATAGCAGCCTTTGTATTCTATACTGTTAGGGTGTTTTATTCTTTGGAGGAACTTGACTTCCTTAATAATATCCTGCCATTTCTGTAGGGAATAAAAGGAAGAGAAAAACTTTATAAAACTGTTACCTTTGGGTTTTTTGGTTGTTGTTAGCATGTCATTTAATTATGTAAAGAGGCAAAACCATCTCAAGGTTCCAAATCAAAATAAATTTGCATCAACACCATGATGTTCACTGTTTAACTCCTCAACAGACCTACAAAACAAGTTGCTGATTGCTCAGGCTGTATGTAAGGATCTCTCATGAACATAATGCTTTATATTTTATGTGTGCATAAGATATACTCGTAAACAATATCTGAAAAAGTCCTCAAAAAAGAAGCGATCCTCTTTAAAGGGATAACCATTTCTGTTGGTAAATCAAACACACACTCCAACCTGAAAGAGATGTGAGTGGTAAGGTAAGTGTCCTTCAGCAGGATCAGCTGTCTCTCTTAACTCTTGTACCTATAAAGACCTATCTCTACCAGTCACTAAATTACACTGGATGAGGCCCCATTTATCAGCCTCAAATATCTGACCACATTCTTGGTAACGTTTCCTTATTACTAATTCAGTCTTTACAAGGACCAACTTAAAATGAGTTACCTACTAGATAAGGGAATGGTTCTGCATGAGAAGAAATACAAATAGATAAAACAAGGCCCAGGTTTATAATACAGGGTGCTCTGCCAGTGCAACTTTAAAGTACAGAAGAGGCCAAAATGTAAAGTTCCAACATGTGCCTTGACACTGCCACTGCCCCCCTCGGAGACCTCCAAGTCCTCCCATTTGCTGCACATCCACATCTCCTCAGGCAAGAAAGGCAAAAGCTTGTGAGTGCAACAGCAAAACTACATTTTCAAAACCAAATGCAGTAGCTGAAACCATTTAAGTATGCAGGAGTCAACACCAGAGTGTTGACACTGCAAATGTTTTTGAGCAAGAGTATCAGTTCTGACGTTACCCAGAGGCAGAGAAACCTCACCCAACACCAAAAGGCTCAAAAGCTGTTCTCCAGGCCCTGCTAATCTCTCAGCACACTCTTCCTCAGGCACAGGTATGTGGCTGAGATTCACTGAGGGACAGAGGGCTCATCTATCCTAATCCCTTGGAAAACATGTGCAAAACCCAAATCCTCCTCAATAAAAATTTTAGGGTTAGAGAAACACAAGAAAGCAGGGAAGGTGGAAGCCACAGCCGAGGCAGCTGATTGACCAAGCCAAGCATTTCCCAACACCGGCAATGTCATGAGAATGACACGGTGCAGCCCTACTACCAAACTGACACTGGAAGGGCTTAGTTGCCTTTTACCTTCAGCCTCAAAGGCTTTGAGGTACTGAGCAGTAAAAGCCAAACCAAGAAAGCACCACGTTAAATTTCTACATTAGGAGAGAGAGGGGGTATACCAGTCAAAAAGTATTCACAATTTCCTGCATAAAAAAGTGCTCCAAGATCACATTAAGAGCACAGTACTAAATTTTTCAAAGGTTTTAAACTTATTTTTAGTATAAAATATGACCTGATTTTAGAGAATAACTGTTTCTACCAACGATAAAATCTTATTATGAAACCAAAGTTATAATAGTACCAGGATGTCCTTAATCAATTTTCTTTACATAGGCTAGATCATAACTCCAGTGAACTCCTGAACAAAACAAATAAATATGGAAGCAAAATAGATAAGAGTTTTAATCCTGGTCTTATTACTTTCTTCAAAATAAAGAAACATACCCATTGAAGACAAACAAAAGCTATTTCTGAAGCATGCACAGTTTGTTTCATTCATGTGAATAGAGTATTTATAGCCCACAGTAATTAAAACAGTAGGACAAGTAGCAAGTACAAATTATTCTTTCATCAGTACACAGTTAAACAAGTCACGGCAGTGACAAAACAGAAACAGGCACAGCAAATTTAACTCTGAAGCTGGAATTTAGGACTGCTGGAGAGACACTGCCACCTCTACCTCCTACACAGACATGCACACACACAGAGGAAGGAATAGTTCGGCTCCTGGGAGTGCAGATGATCGATACACAAAAGGCACAGAAAGCAATGAGCTGTTAGTCAAACTCATCAGAGCAAGGCTGCTTCTAAGATTGGAATACAGAGAATGGAGGGAGGGAACCATAAATGCCTGGAACAACATGCTTACAATAAATACTTCTGTTGAAAAATCACGTCACAATTTGATAGATGGTATTTACCAGAAATAATGTCGAGCTTTTCAAGAATCTGTATTAGCACTTAAACATTTCAAGTATAAAATCAACCATCTCTGCTAAATGTTCTAGGGAAAAGAGACACATCTGGGGTGGCTATGAAAACACTTAATGTCTAAATCTCAGAGGCCCACTTTTACAGACCTCTCTGCAAAGACTGCCTTAATCCCTGGCTCCGGCAGCTCTTCCGGAATTATGCTGCTGTTCAGATTTTCACACTTGTTCATTCACTGCTGTTTTGCCTTTGTTTAAGCTGCTCAAGCAGAGTCATTCCAGGGAAGGATGTGTTCTGCCTCACTACTTTATACAAGCGAAGTTCTCTCTGAGACTCTCACTGCTGCATCCACTGCTACTACTCCTTAGCTCAGGATGCAACATGGCTTTTTTGAAAGGTATTTAAAATTGAACTTTTAAGGGCAATAAGACACACTAACAAACAAACCCATCATTTCTAATTCTCTTTTTTCCTTTCTACACATTTATGGGGTCCCAAAGGGAACCCTTTGAGTCTGGAAGAAAACCCTTCTATTCCAGGAGCAGATTAGGCAGAAATACACTGTGAACAGTAAACTAATTTGTTTTGTTTACACAGTACCCTCATTCACCTTTTACAGTTACGGAACAGATTTCTCTTGCAGGAACCCAAGATAATTAACATCATCCCATATAGTATTTGCAATGGTCAAGGTTTAATGTACATGTTCTACATACCTCGTTGGACTGCTTCCCACTATATGACATTTTCTTGATGGCCACCACTTCATTGGTGCGCACATCACGTGCCTGGAACAGGAAAACACGGTACATCAGTTTCTTCAGGCTCCCATTTCCCATAAGATGCAAACCAAACATACTGGCAAAAAAAAAAAATCTTTATCCCTCTGTTAACTTTTGCAGGGAGTTAAACTAAAATATCTTCCAAGGGGTGTGACTGCTGTATCCATCAGAAATGTCTTTCCAAAGTAAAAGATCACACTCCTGTCTGTAAGACAAAGGATAATATTTTTCCATGCTCAGCAATCCAGCAAGTCTCTGCAGGAGTTGAACACTGTGACTTCTAAACTACTTACTCAGTTAGAAGGGATTTTCCCTAAACAACTTTTCTCCCTGCCCAAGTCCGTTCCAAGTGGAACAAGGCTCATGTCCCAAGGTCCATTCAAGCCATTTCAGCAGCATGGGAGAGTGGTGGAGGAAAAGACCTCCGAGTCTCTCTGATAAGAATAATCAACTTGGACATGAAATCAAATCATATAAATCAGAATAATGTGTACCACAGCATTCACTGATGACTGATGAAAATGCTGATTTTTAATATATTTGTACTATCAAGCACAGCCTATCAGAACACGGATTAATAAGTATCAGGGCTCTGCCTTTTGTAAAAAGGTTTTTTAGTCATCTTTTAATTCTCCCGTTCATTAAAGAGATTTCCAGAATTCCCTGACAGTCTTATTTCAACCAGTTATGATAAGCTTGAACCAATACTGTTTTCAGTTTTCTTTCTGTTTGAGAGGATCCTCACCCTGATTACTATCTGTAAAGCTGGCAGGAGGGGTGACTATTTTTGTTGTTTGAGACAAAAAAGGGAAGAATGAGATTGTCACTCCTAGATGTTTACTAATCAGAGACAACCTCTGAAACACTCAAATCACTGAAGAACTGCAATAAAACTGGCAAGCAAAATACTACAGTAGAGCAGAAGGAACCCAGCTCTAACAAAAGAGAGTGGGTTATTCTCCTGCTCAATCTGCAGTGTTCCAGTGTAGTAGGTTTCCTGTGTCAAGCAAAAGCTATTATTACACTGCAAAGCAGTGAGTAGGGTAAGGATAATACCAAAAATGATTCAGAGGTGCCAGACTTGCAGTTTCTAAGAAACTAAAACCATGAGGTAAACCAGCAAAATTCATGTCAAATATGAAAGAGACAAAGAAAGAAAAAGAAAAAAAAAAAAAAAAAGAGAAACTTTCTGCCATTGCAGGATGCACAGAAACAAAGAAATGGACAGAAGTAACCACTCAACCACTTATCAGGTAAGATAAATATATCACCCCTTGATGGCATCATTCTAAAAGGGAAGGAAGGTACGTACAACTAACAACAAAACACTAAAATGTATTTTAAAAAAGGCAGGGGAGATTTCAGGATTATATAGATGTTTCTATTTGTTAATTACCCACACACCTATTTATCAACAATGTTTTATGGCAGACGTGTATGCACATACATATCCTGCTTTCCCAAAAACTCCACACAAAGGACCAACATCCGGTGACCAGAGTAACTTCAGCACTGACACAGGCAAAGCACAAACAAAGAAAAAGTGGAGTATGTCACTGGCTTCAGTAATACCCTTTTAAGCAGTTATTAACTATAATCCAATATTATATTAATTAGAGAAATTTTAATTGCTTGCAGTAGCAAAATCAAAATCTTGTTAGAGAAACTTAAGGTTTTTTTCTCTGCTTTACAGAGGAATAAAGGACCTGAGACATACAATCCTCTATGTTTTATTTCTTCATACTTATTTAATTCACACTAAATTTCCCTCCCCATGTGGTGTTCCTCATGTTTTGGGCCCAGGTTATAGGGTATGTTGCATGGAACAGTCTCAGATCCAAGATCTCAGCACTGCTAGTAGTAAAAACGATACAACAGAACTTACAGGTTAAAACTTCCTAACACAGAAGTAGCAGCAGTGTGTCTCTATCAGAAACTCTCTCGGGAAAAAAATAAAACCCCTAACTGCACTCCAAAGTGAGTAACACTGACCTATAATCAACTGGGAATTTAAAATGGTGGGGGGAAAAGAGAAAGAAGGGGCTAGAAATTATTGGCCTCTGACTTTCCATCGTTTTGTAGAGGGAGCAGGTAAAGGGCCATCAGCCCTTACCAAACAACAAAGTTCAGGTAGGCTACAGACTCCTGGATAGCAGCATCGTGCTGGTGTTTGGGAATGCTGTTGGCATCCAGCTCCCAGGTGTGTTACGGGTTTCCATATCTGCCTCTGTAAGACACTGGGTTCCCAATAAACAATATTTCTTCCATAGTATTTCCACAGAACAGGAAGATGTATTTGTCAGTTCACTCCTTTTATGTTCACTCAAACCAAAGTGAGTAAATGAGGTGAATTTAAGGCTGCAGGTGAGTTCTGTTTCATTAGAAAACAATTCCTCCCCCAGATCTGTTCCCAGACAGTGGTGGCTCATAGTTTTAAACAGGGAACAAAATTAAGAAGCTTTTCCTAATTAGTTCATCTGTGCTGCATTAAATTTGTGCTGGAAGGTTCCCAACATGGTCTGCTGCAATTATTAACACTGAAAAGGCATCTCATAAAATAGTGACACAAATGGGTTTCTGAAGGAAAATTGGCAGGTTTGGCCACACCTCCTATAATTATAAATGTGAAAAGGTTTTTTGATGAAAATGTTTTTTTCATGAAGGCCTCACAGTATTTGGTTAACACACAGCAACATGCACTGAGGTTACCAAGAGGATCCCACTGCTGGCCAAGCTACACAGGCAGCCGGGGAAAAATTCTGCTGTCCAGACATTCATGTGAACTAAGTTTTATGCAGATGGATATTTGGATTCTTGCCTGCAGCAGGAAAAGATGTGACAGAACAAATGACAATAAAAGCACCAACACTCAGGTGTCAAACACAAAGAATGGCTTTAAGGGAGCCTGGGGGGATGCACGAAGGGAGAGAGAACTCAATTTCTCTCAAGGAACAAGAGGTGATAAGGACTGGATCAGACCGAGAGAACTGCATTGCCAGTCAGAATTGATGGAGCAGAAGTCCATGCTTTAATTTGTAGATAAATCCCTGCTTGCAATATAACAATACACCTAAAAGCACCGGGCAAGGACCACAGTTCCAGGTTTTCTTTTCGGTTTCTATGCAAATACCTTACAGATACTGCAAATTTGTGGAGGAACTGAGACTGTACAGACACACATCTCTGTCCCAGACACCACATAAAAGGAGTCACAGCAAGTTTCTTTTCTTCAATATGTTCAAAAATGTCTATATCCACAATTTAAAAAGAGACACAGCTAAGATTCACAAGTCATGGAGCTACTTACAAAATAAACTGCTCCGAAGCTTCCATGGCCAATCTCTCGGAGATCTGTGAAGAGCTTTTCCGGATCTTCTTTGAAGAAGAGCTCTGCAATTTCGGGGTCCTTCAGGCTGCCCGCTCGGCTGGTTGATGGCATCCTGCTGGGCAGTGAGCCGACCGACTATCTGGGTTTAAAGTGCTGCTTCAACCCTTGGCTCATCTGTATGAATGGAGCCTCTTCAGCATGGATTACTGCAAGAAAAAGATTGCAATCCTTCACTGATTGTCCTCTCCTCAAGGAGCCAAAAAAGATACAGCAAAGCAACTTCCACTTCCTCCAGAGCAAGCGGCCCTGGTGAGTGAAGCAACACAACCTGTGTGCTAGGAGAATGTCACAGCCCCACTGTGATACCAGACAAGCACTTCTCCAGAACACAAACCAAAACCCAAAACAGGACTCTCATTCCATGGTCCAGCATCTGCTCAATCACCTGCAGAGCAGTCACAAAATCTCTGACCTACAGCAACAACCACTTTGTCGTTAGTGAGTCCGTATTGCCGTGAGTCCCTCTGAAGAGTTACACTCACTGTGTCTTAGAGAATTGTCTGGAATTTGTGGTATCTATCACAAAATGCCCCTTCTTCTGAGGCTTATTTGCAACCCCCTTCCTCAGAGGAACAGCATCCAGGACAGCAGACACCCAGTTCCACACACAATGCACGTCCTTCTGCTCTGCCTCAGCAGAGGCAAACACATATTTCAATTGTGGCAGCTCATTTTAACTATGATTGCACGTGAGACAATGGACAATAGTACATGGCCAAACACTTTCTTCAGAGGAACTTGCAACTTCAGACACAATCAGGAACGTATGAAATCCCTTCTGTCTGCACCCAAGTTTGCTTCCATTTACTCCAAGTTTTGTATCTTGGAATCTATTCAGAATAGAAGTATACTGTCAAGTTGTTCTAAAATCTTACAGTCTCTTTATAACAGGTGATGCCAAACAATCACCAGAAGTAAAATGCACCTTTTTTTTCCTATTAAAGTATTTCTATTTCCTCTTGAATTGTCACCAATAAAAACAATTCTGTTACTGGCAAACAGTTAATCACACATCTCACTTATTTTCAAAAATTTCTGTCTGGTCAGGAAATTTTTTAATTCATATTTTGCATCTTAAATTTGCTTTTTAGAAAAGTTGTGGGGTTATTTCCATTATGAAGATGTGAAAGAAAACAAACCCAAGTTAAACTAACATTATCAGAAAGCCCTATCCCTGTCCATGTCTCCTCCTTTTCTGGACACTATAAAGTCCACCTTTCTCCAAGCCTCTAGACCATCAATGAATCATTTGTTTTCCACTCCCTGCAGAGCAATTCCTGCAAGGATGAAAAAAGACATACTCCTGCATGTTTGTACTCAGTGGTTCTCTTCTCTAGACAGTTGCAGCACGTGGAAGTGCCAAACTCTGCCTGCCCCCTGTTAGTTCAGAGACCTGCCAGCATCGCTGCATGGAGAGCAGGGCTGCAAGACACAGCCACGACATACCCAGCTGTAAACTCCACAAGAGCCTCCACTTTTTTGGATGAAGATGTGGGGGAGAGAGCACAGAGAGGGAAACAAACCTCAGCCTTTTCAGTTTTCCTCCAAGCAATCAGCATTCAAGAAGATTTATAAAGCAAGCCACAATGTGTTTCTGTGATAGCCTGTTCTCAGGGACTAAGGAAAAGCTGACACTCAAATCCCAGTGGTGGACCAGGTATAAAATCATATATATGCACATATACATAGACAGGAAATAGGCAGCTGCTCACAGCTCTGCCACCGTGCCCTGGTGAGCACAGACATTTCCTAGGGAGGCAGGATCCTGCAGGAGCCGCCCTGCACACCACACAGCTGCCAGCACGGCCCAGGGGGACGCACAGGAACCTTCTCTGCCACCTTCCCTTGCATAACACAGCAACTAACACCGTGTGGGAAGGGAAATAACGAGCTCCAGCTCAGCCCCACCTGAAACACACTACATTTATGAAAGCTGGAGGAAAAGTGGGAATTTTGTTAGTTTTATTTCTTTATTTCTTATAAATCAACAATATTCCACTTGATTCTCGCTCTAACAAGCACATAACACTGAAAGACAACTGTTTCACATTTACAGCCCCCAATGAAACAATAGACAAAAAGCACGTCAGAAAAGCAAGAGAAAGGAGCTGGGGGAAGGGAGCTGATAACCAGAGCACACTCAGTATTATTGAAGGAATGTTTCTTGGATCGACGGTAATGATGTCATGTTCCATCTTTTAAGAAGCATCAGATTCTTACAAAAAGGACATTGTTTTTCAAAAGCAACTGCTGCAATCCCAGAATGCCCTTTTCCCTACATCTGTTAGTCAGAGGGGCTAGGCTTGGATAAACCTGCTAATATGGCCAAAAGTCACATGTCCCCGCGAGCGAGCGTGTGAGAGCAGCGCGAGGGGAACCCTGCGCCCGCAGCTGACAGGGATTACAGCTTTCCCCCTCCCCACCGACCCCCGCTGCCAAACCAGCCACCAGACTCGCTCTTGGCGTCCTTTCTGAGCATGCCTCTGAAATGTCATCAACACAGCACTTCTCACTGCAGCTGAAACTTCTACAGGCCCACCACCGACGGCACACACAGACGTGGGACAGGACAGCAGAACTTCTCACCTACTGTGATACACCTTAAAACACAGGCTTTTTTCCCCCTTTAATCCTGAGAGCATTGAGACAAATTTCATTATCTTTACTCTTGGAAATAATTTGTGCTTTGAAATGCATGAGAATAAAAGCACCAAGTATTAAAATCTATTTAACAGAATAGTCATAAATGTTTACATGACACTGGGCTTAACATCTGATCTGCTTAGATGGAACAATAAAACGCATTAATGTAAATTCCACCCATAAGAAAGCTTTACACAGTCTCAATATTAAGTGCTCCCATTTTTATGGATGCTACAATATTAAATTCCCTGAGTCTTCTTTTTACCCAGAAATAGGCACTGCCTGCCAAAGCCCAGCAGTGCCAGCAGCCAAGCTCTGCCTCCTGCTTTGCAGTAATGACACCTGAACGCTGTGGGGAAATGGAAGGGAAGGCAGAAGTGACATGCCAACAGTCACTGCATTATTTTAAGCTTATTAAAAATACAGAGGAGGCTTAAGATTTTAAAAAACCCAAAAAAACAAAACCAATCCTACAACTAAATTGCACTGAAAATTAAATCATATGCCATTAGACAGCTGGTTTTCTAAACTACAGTCAAGTTGCCCTTGGGTATTTTACATTCTTCCACCAGGGCAGCCTCTTCACTACAGGTTTTTTGGATCGGTGCAGCCACACCGTCAACTACAATTGTTCCCAGTGGATGGGACTGATCATCTCACCTTAGGCAGCTCAGATCAGGTAGATCCTGCACAGAGGATACAGCACCCTCCCATCTCTAACTACAGCCACTTTGCAGGCTGCTAAAATCAGATACAATAAATTCATGTTTTTTCCTAGTTGTCAGTCATACAAAGACAAAATATTGCATTGCATAATCACAACTACTGGTACTTAGATCAGCTCCACTCCTAAGCTAAAAGGTGATGTAGGAACATGGGAAAGATTCAAAGCAAACCACGGAATGACCAAGAGACAAGACTGGCCCAACTCTATTTCCACACAGTAGGCTGAACTCACTGTGTTTAGTTAGTGGCCTCTATTACAGGTATAAATGACACTGACTAAAGGCCAAAATGTTTTATCAAACTACTTTCATCTGAACAACTATCAGTTAGCAGAAACCACACGCACACATCCACAAAAGTCTAAGAATTGATAAGATGTTACATCCCTGTAATTATGGCTATATTAAATGTACACACACACCCCTTGAACCTCTGGCATAAGGAAGCTGAAGATGAGGACAGGATAAGACCTGTTCTCTTTGGAGTTTTTTTCCTCCTTCTCAAGCTGAAGTAAGACCCACCCCTGTGACTAAGATCCCCTGGGATGCTGCAGAGCAGAACAAGCAAAGCTCAGAATGGTCAGTTGCCATATTTAAAGTGCATATCTAAGTCTTGTGCTGCAGAGATCTCAGAGAGATTAGACTCTGTCCACACTACACTGAACTCTCTGATGGTTGTCAGCATCACAGATAACTGTTTTCATGTAATAAATCCATATACTAAGAGGAGAATGTGCTTGGTCTTCCCTGCAGAGAAGAAGGGAACCTACTTGCTGAATTTTCACCTGACCATTGTATTATTTCTCAAGTTCCCATCCAGACCAACTCAGTGAGAGTGATGGCGACTACAAGGTACTTGGTACACTAACCATGAGACACAGCAAAGCATTGGTAGTTCCTTAAGATGGTTCAAAAGTTTGCAGAAACAACATTACACCAGACTTACTTGTAGATGATTATCACTAAAAAGCAGCACATTTTGTCCACACAGATGAAGCTTCAAGGAATTAACATACCCAACATCCTTCAGCTTCTATACACAAGAATATCAGTACCAGAGCTAAACAAATACCATGGGAGCCCAAAAGGAAAACAACAAACAGATTTCTGCATCCATCATTCTGTGCCTTCCCATTCCACTGGCTAGAAGAGGCAGAACACGTGGCCTCTGACAACGGCCAGGGAGGCTGACAGGAAAGCTGTCCTCCATTTCTGAGTTATAAACAAAGCTATTTGCAATTTGAGACATAAATCTTGGTTTATGTTATAGCCATCTCCCAAGTCACACACTTAGCACAGTAACATCTATAAAAACTTATCTTTAGTATCAAATACAGCTACCACTGTGTATTTTTGCCTGGTGGAATGAACACACATGACACTTTAAAAACAAACAGGAGACCAGTTATAGTCCCCATGATCTTCAGAGCTGACACTCTAACAGCAAGATTATAAAGTGAATATTCAGTATAGAAAACTACTGTTCCTTTGCAGACCTTACTCGAAGTAATAAAACAATCAACAAAAAAATCTCCATGCCACCATAAAACAACATCCCACTGCAGCATAACTTCATTTTGAAAACAGATATTTCGAGTATTTTTTTAAAGTATCTGCACTGCATGTAGTGCAAAGAGTTGTTAAATTTTAGTGTAGTTTCCTGTGGCAGGGTCTAATGCAAAAGCATCAAATAGATGTGGAATGAGTGTCATCATGCAACTGTCAAAAATGGGAAAGGGATTTTCTCTTATTTGCATATGGGTCAGGTCCAGGGAGTGTATGAAGCTGAGATTAAATTATCCTCTCAACACACTATTAAAAATTTCCTGAATGGCTTCCAGTTGACACTGAAAATTTCCACAACTATCATAAATACGATAAACTGGAACTATTGAAAGAACTGACTTCTAATTTTTTTTCTTTTACTTGCAGTTATTCCTAAGTAAGAGTTAGATGGTAAGAATGCCTAAAGAATGATTAGATGGTAAGATTGCTTAGGAGTCCTCTTTGCTTCTCTGAAATTCAAGGGATCTGCAGCCAGCGCGACACTGCCAGATTCACGACTGTCTTCTATCCACCGTTCTGCACACCTCAGGAAACACAGGGACACAAGTTCATCAGGTCCTTCACGATTCCTGGGAAAGAACATTCTTGATTACAGTGTCAAATTTCTCCTTCCAGCAAGTTTGTCAACCCTATATAAAATGCTTTTTATTGCTTTCCATTTCTTCAAATCCCTTCTAACCCAGGCTCTGGTCCACCCAGTGAACTCCTTTTTCCCTTTTTTTTTGACCCCATGGTAGATGGTACCAGGACAGTTGTGTCCCAGGTGACTGACACAAAGTCTACCAGCACCTCTCAGAATGGACAGCAAGCGTAGTTCCTTGACCCATGTGAAACCCCACACCACAGACTCCTTGTGCACTTTGTAAGCCTCTCCCACCAAACTCACATGCTACTTTTTCTCCTCCTAGTTCTGCAATTTAGAAATCTTCCTAGAGCTGCAATTAAGGAAGGAAAAAAAATCCCAGAAATGAAACAAGAAAAGCCTGGAGATGCATCAAGTGGCATTTAGCTTCTCCCATGTCCTGCAAAAGGGGCAAGGGGCACTCCGGAACATCTTCCTCAGGATCCTTCTAACTTACTGTTACTACTTGATAGTGAGCTGCAGTTCAGAGAAAAAAGTGCTGACAAAGTAATGAACTTGCCTTTCTCCTAATGATCTTAAATCATTCTTTTCAGTACATTTGTTCTCCATACTGAAACCACCAGGACTGTCTATCATTAAGGAAAAGGGAGGTGCAGATGAATGACATTCTACAAGAAACAGTGAGAAAAAATGTTAAATACTCAGAAAAAAATCCAAAAAGCTGTCACAAAACTGATCAAAAAGGAACCATCCTGAAATAGTGCCTACTGGAATGGGTTGTGGAAGGTACCTGTGGACCGTGGGAAGCCCCACTGAGACACTGCTCTGTTCCACCTCGTTTTTCAGTCCAAGCTCATGTACATGAGATGCTCCTCTGCCTTCTGCCAGTCCACAAGGGAAGGGAAAAGACAAGACTGCTCCACCTCGGAGTCAGGAGTTCCTTCTGCTGCCAAAGCCTGCAGCAGGTGAGCTCTTACAGCCTGGCAGTGCTGGACACTTTCACACCTTGCCTTATGGCAGAAAGGGCACTTCACATGGTCTCTATCCCCACACACACCTGTGTAACAGCAGCTGTGCTCCCTGCACATGAACCCAGATCCTGCTCTGCAGAAGGAGTTCACAGCAAAGAACAGTCATGAAATGCTGATCCCTTTACATCTTTCACATTCCCTCATCCAGGTTTTTCTAGAAGGAATAGAATGAAGGAGAAGATGAATCTGCACCTGGATACTAGGGTGAATTCTGGCAGTTTTTTGTCTGTGTGAGCACCTATGTTCAAATAAGCTTTTCTTCCCAACTCAGTACATCTTTCTTCATCTGACTAGGAGCAAGCCTACCATTTCAGTAAGATTCCTTATGCAATTTCTTTTTAAAAGATTTTTGTGGAATGGTTCTTCTATCCTCAAAAAAACCTCTTTGCCAATTTTTTTTCCTTTCTCTCTCTGCTTTTCTACTTCTGCTTTTTTCTTGTATTATACTTCACAGAATAGCCTCAGGAAGACACTTTTATGTTCGAGCACCGCTTGCATTTCTCTTATACATGCACTTGTAGACTCTGTGCCTTACTTTGATTTCCTCTCAAGATTCTGACACTAAAATGTCCATCATCAACTCCTTGAATTACTTACCCCAGCACACTTTCTGATCCTGCTGAGCTGTTCTGCTTGGGTGTTTACTTTCCAGGAATGTCACTAGCAAAAGGGTCAGAAAGTTGTGTTTCCCAAACCTCCACTGACAAGCCCAGGATCTGTGTTTCTCGGTTGGGTGTAAATATTTGTTAGGATGATCCACACCAGCAGCAAAACCAACAGTGCAATAATTATCATGTGTTTTCCACTTCAAACAGAATGGAAAGAGTTTTCTGTATTTCTAATTATTTACAAAATCTTTCAAGTTTTTTAAGTAGTTCAAAAGATAACTAACCGGGGAAGCCTGTTCCTGTGTTATATATATTCCGGACAAACCAAATCTATTTTGACAGGTTATATGTATCAGTTATATGCAAACACAAATACACCTAACAATACTGGTACTCCTGAAAATACTGGTTTTGTTAACTGGCAATTTGTACAATGTCACTCACACCAAATCTACCACTAATACTACCATTTAAATAACACAAATAAAAGACATTTGTGATGTAGTTGAGAAAAATTAATGGAAAAAAGTATCTTGTACTTTTTCTCCTATTTAAAATGTTCCATAGGATCAAAAATTATACTTCCAGAACAGCTGAAGAATAGCCTACATTAATTTTTCAAAGACCAATGCCATGAAAGTTCAAAAAGTGCTCACCCATTCCCTGACATATTCAACACTAACATCTCCTGGATGTCTTTGCTTGTGATAGTTCTGGTACATTTATTAAGAAGGTCAGTTCTAAATTTAGTGATTCCTTAGGCTAGCAAAGCTATGAGGAAGGCAACTGGAAAAAATGAAATCTTCTGTCCCCCTTCTTTTGCAATTCATTAAGTTCAGAGTTGTTGCCAACTCTTTTCCTTGACTACGTAAAGCACCACATTAATAAACATTCTGTGAGTGCATCGGCGCATCACCTACAGCCAACTCTCCTTGGCCACCTCTCTGGGAACAAGGAGCACATGTTAGAACAATCCCAGTGTGGGAGATGCTGTGCTGGCAGCACACTGGCCACGAAGAGGTTAGCAAGCAGCCAGCTGATGAGAGTCAATTAAGTCTAGAGGCAAAAACACTGGGAAACTCCAGCTGCCCATAAAAAAATTAGTCAGATATCCTAATGGGACTTGAGTTTAAAGAAACCTTTCCTTGACCCCTAAGCAATTTTGCACCAGAACAATAAATAGAGTAAACGTAAGCAAATTAGCTATTTTGGATTCAGCATAAAAAACTCAGAAATAAGCTACTAAAGCTCACAACATAAATAATTACCCTTGAGAAAAGAAGTAATTAAAAAGTAGCAGTATCGCACATAGTTTTATAATGGAGACCCGAAAGGAAGAAATTCAAAATCTTTCTGGTCGACCAGTAAAAAAGAAAAGAAGAGAAAATGTTTAAATTGAGCATGCAATTGAATTCCCTGGAGTGTAGAACTCCAGGACACTTCCAGTCCAGCGAGAGGCTGTGTCCAACCCCCCAGGCCGGAGGTCAGACTCTTATCTGAGCAACTATGAACCCGGCAAAACCGAAGCCAGGAGGAAGGACCTACGGTAGAAAATAAAGTCAAACACAAATGTAGGAATACTCCTACAAACCAAGCTGCAATAGCAACATGTCTCAGGTGGTCATTCAGCCTGACCCACAACCAGGCTGGAAAAAAAGTCACACAGAAGAACAAGGGCTCAGGAGAGACAGTAAATCACCTGCACAAAGAAGATGACTGGGCAGGAGGTAAGGTGCTCTCAGACCAGGACAGCTGGTCCTTCTATAAAGACATCAATTAGACATTACTGACTATGCAGACGAGTAAGCAGCTGCACTGAAGTCTGACGTAGCTCCAGAGTGATGAACACTTTTGTCACAACTGCTGTCCCCTTCCAGCAGCTGCTGCTCCAGAGATGCTCCCAACAATGGCTGCAGCCAAACTGAACAGAAGAATTAACTGAACTATTAATTAGTGGGAGTAACATGCTAATCATTTGGTGACTGTGATATACTAACAACTAGCAAGCCAACCATTTATGCACTAGACTATATGTCATTAATAGAACAGAACAACTCACAAAGAAGTGGAAATAGTCTTGTTCACAAAATTATTGAGAGAATTAACCAGTCACAGGTGGAGAGCAGAAACCTCATCTCTGAACTGATACAAAACTCAAAAAAAAGCAAGAGGTCAGATACATAATTATGTATTTTGAGCAAGGAAAAGGCTCTTGTAACCAGAGTGGCTACAGTTACTGTGCAGATCCAGCATAATATTTGCATTTAAGACTTGGAATGGGAGGGAAAGGTGCATGACAAGTTTTTTTAGGGCAGCTGACAGCATCAGAAAGTACAGGAACCTTAAAAAAGTATGAATGAGCAACAAGGTAGGAGATGAAAGGTCAAAAAGTAAGGAATCATCAAGCATGTATCTATTCTTAAACTAAACATAACTCAGGTGCTGAGCCTGGTGCAGACATCTCAACGAAAATAATTGCGCTATTATGCTGAAGACAATGTCAGACTGTTTTCTTTTTTAAAACAATATGAAGAATCAATCAGAAAAATTGTACAGAATTTCTAACAATCTATTAAGAAGTCTCTGCCATGGGCTGCTCATGGATATTATTCTTCACTCACATCCAGCAATAAAATGGAAGTACAGTACAAAAAAGGCCTAAGAAATAGGAAATCGTCAATGCTCAAGAAGAGAAACTAAGCTTGAGGAGAAAAGGTGCTAGGAGTTAAAAATCATGCATAATAAGGCCCTGACAAGCGCTCAGACTTCAAAAACAAGGGGAGAGGCCACAAAATAGAAGAGCAGCATGTTTATAACAGAGGAAGGAATTTGACAAATCAGGGTAAAACCAGCAAAGTAGACCTGCAGAAATGACTGTGGGGCATTGAACTCAAGAGATAGAAACACTGCTTTTTAAACCAGACATTTACATGACTAAGAACATTCCCAGGCAGGTCAGGTAAGGTATCCCTGGATGCTCCTGGCACCGATTCAGAAGCATCCAGTTGTCACCACTGCCAGAGACACCAGATAGGACCAGACAAGCGAGGTATTAGAACCTGGATGACAATTTTTACATTGAAGGTTCTAGAGACCATGAGAACCTGCTTTCCTGCTGGAATTCCCCAAAGTTATGGCAATTTTTCCAGTTTTATCCCAGCTTGGGTCGAGTATTTATTTTTCCAATCTTCACATGACTGAGCCAGAACTATTTTTAAACAGCACTAAACAAGGGGATGAGCAAACAATCAAAACCAAACAACAACAAATTAAAACCCACCTTTTTCATTATTCTACCTACTTGAAGAAATGCTTCTCCAGTGGTTTCTGCAAGGTCTAAATCCCTTCTCCTTATGCTTTTCACTTAAAACAAGACATAGTTTTCAGTACGTATTAAGATAACAAGCATAACCTTTTAATTTGATGAGGTTTACCTGCTTTCATGGGGAAAATGCTCATTTCAACTAATACACAAAACAATTTGTGTAGCAGTGGCTCAGATATACAGAATATGTCTCAATTGGATTGCTACCATCATAGGACTGAACGTTCAATTAAGTCCTGTTTCTGCTATTTTAAGCAACTTTATAATAGAATCCAGCCATCAAATAATAAGCAACTCCTTAGAACTTCTCAAAGCCACTCCTCTGATTACAAGGCTTCTCCAGAACCCTACTTGTATTTTGATTAGGATCCAAAGTAAGATTAAAATCTAGTTAAGACTGATATACAGATTTATTATTTTAAGTTTACACTGACTTACTCTTTTTCCTGCACTAGCTTTAGCATTTAAAGTTTCCTTCCCTTTTCAATATTGAGGGATAAGCGCAAGCAGATATAATACTGTCCACTTAGCTTGTTAACAGAAAAAAAGCCAGTTTTGCCTCCCTTTATGATGCAGGAGAGAGAACTGATCTCCCAGACCATTCTACCAGCCCTTCTTCACATCTGTCCCAAACTAAACTTTTTTTTTTTTTTTTAAAGTATTCCTGACCAGAATTCTCCACATCTGCTTATCCCCCACGTATATACCACTGAAGTTTTAAAATCACCATGGCATCAAGGGATATACTCAAGTCTTTCACACCAGCTGCCCTATCCCAAATCCACCTAGATAGCGGCACCAACAGTGAGGAAGGGAAACTGGCTGTGTGACCCTGGGAAGGAGTCATGGCTCAGCCAGCCCTCTGAGCAAGGGGGTAGGCAGGTGCCACAGCAGGGGCAGCAACAACCCACTCCCATCCTGCACACTCGTGGGCCATCCAGTTAGCACCAGTCCTGCCCCTCCAGCAGATGTGTGGGAACAGAGACCTTCTCATCCAGGCATAGGAAGAAGGGATATGGTCTGTTTACCCAGAAATTTTAGGCAAGTCTGCTGAAATTCCATAAACCCTGAAGATTTATTGTAGAAGCTCTGACGTCACTTTCACACAAGAACAGTCGTCCCAGCAGTGAGAAATGAGACCGAAGCAGGAGAAGTTTGCAAGGGCCTGCTTCCCAAATTCCAGCACTCACAGGTTTGTGTGTTACATTACAGCTGTTCCGACTGCTGACAGCTCATCTCTTATGTACTTATATACCCATTACCATAGTAACCAAACTCCTCAGAACAAGTAATGCAATTTTTGTATCTAGCGTATTAGAACAAAATTATTAAGGTTACAAAGGCAAGCACTCCAAAATTAGAAAGTGTCAGAATTCAGACTCCCATCTCCCTTGCCAACCCATCTTCTCTTGCTGTCTCCCCCTCCATCTCCCAGGCTCCCAGGTCACCTCCCCTGCAAACCTCCGGCTCCAGTTCTCATCAGCTATGGCTCCTTCCTCTCTGACCCCTCCACAGTCCCAGTTTCACTGTACTTCTGTCCTGACATATTCTGCTCTCTCCCCTCTCATCTGACTTTTATACCTCCTGCATTCACACCAGGCATCTTCCTCCTCCACACTGCCTAAGCGCTCTCTAGGAATGATTCACGGAACACAGGACAGAGATTCCTGACAGTCCCGGAACTGGAAGCAAGAGGAGCCTCTCTTGTAGGGAAAAGTCCTTCTAATTCCCATAGTCCAGGGCAGGAGCATCTTCTGCTGCTCTCCAAGGGTAAGTGCCTGCTCAGCACCAGGAGCTGCAAAGTGCCTCAGCAGCACACAGTGCTGGTTCACACTCTTACTTCCATTGTACTGCAAGAACAAGTCCCACCAAGGAACAAGCCCCTGTTCCAGGAAGTGTTTTGCAAATATAAAGAGTCTTCATCTTGGTACTGACCTTCACATATTAACGTTTATGCTTTAGCATTGTTTTGTGTATATATATATATACACACATGTATCACTAGGATGAAAACACACGCATGGAATGCTGTGTTTCCTCTGAACATCAGCACCTGCAAGCACTGTAGAGTCAAGAGAGTTGAATCTACTGCAGTGGAACACAGCCAGCACATGCAGCACACCTCTGCATACAGAAGGCTTCCTAAAAAGTCCATCAAATCGTGGACTTGGACATCCTGTTGCTTGACTGCCTCTCCAACAGAAAGACAGGTTGAGTCAATACATCGTTCTGCACACACAGAAGGTAAATGACTACATCTCTACTCCAAAAACCTGCTTAGAAAAATTATCTGTCTCTTTTCAGGGTTTGGCAGTATTACTAGTTGTCCTGAACATAAGGGATGGAAGAGGTAGGTCAGCATCAGCACCTAAAGCAAATACTTGGAACAACAGCTCAGAAACAAGGCCCACAAAGCAGGTTTAATGCCCAATCTCCATCCTGCCTAGGTTAACTCTTACTGGGAGTACCTAAACATTTTTTTTCATGTACACCAACTCTTCAGCTCCCAAGCAAAAAATATAGGACTTTTTTCTGGCCTGAAGAGATGAGGAAAGAGCTTAAGTTGCTAGAAGGTACCTAGTAAGCATTACAGCATTTTAATGGTGAAACCGCAATTTCAGCTCTAGTAGGAACACATCCATCCTGAATTTGACAGAAAACTGTAATCAGAAATTGGTCCATTCCAACAGCACAGATCCAAACACCTTTATATTTCACGAGTTCTTTGTGTGCTCACAAACAAAGCCCCTTAATCCAGCTGTTCTCAGCAATCATTCACAAAAGCAAATGAACGAAAAAGAAATAATCAGCAACCATTTCCACTCCTACCCTTTGGCTGAGGGGGACAATAATTTGATTGCTTCAGTCGATGGACAAAACCATTTTCTGTGCCTTTAAACAGGTTAATTGCGAGAACATGCTCTCACACTTGGGCTTTCTGAAAACAAGTTTGGCTTCAGCAGGACATGAAGTAAAGCATCAGGGAATGAGAACAGGCGTGGGAACAATCCCAACAGAGCAGTGGCACAAGGGACCTTGCCAGAGGGATGCTAGAAATTTTCAAAAATCAATCACTGGCTGGTTTGTTTTGGTGTTGGGTTTGTATTCTTTGCTCTTTTTCCAGAAACAAGGCTTCGTATTCTTTCTCGATATTCATTTTAGCAAATGGACGACTCACACAGAACACAACACTTTTCATGAGACCTTCCCATTTCCCTGGAGAGTTTATCAAACATTTTTAGACAAAGCAGGACAAGTTTTCCACATTAGTTTAAATACTAGAGTGGTACACCGTTGCAGAAGAACAGCTTAGTCAGTGCATAACAGAACTGTGACCACTAACATCTTCTGCCTTGAGAATACCAGCCTGCACAGAGCTGGAGAACGTGGGGGCTGAAGGCTCTCTCTGTTCCAGTGGCTGTTTAGAGGTAGATGCTATCAAATTTCTTTCGCATCTGTTTAGATTTCAGGAGACAAGCACCCACATCACATACAGAAAAACCAACCTCACAACCTTTTGGCAGCCTTTAGAAGGGGTGCAGAGAAGGAGGAGCTCCTTGCCCCAAGAGGCTGCCTGTGAAGGGCACGAGCAGAGTGTAACAGCAGAATAATACAGGAAATTTTTGCACCACTGCAGTCTGCATGGCACCTACTCTAGGGATACATAAAATTCCGATCTCCACAATCTCCACCGCTGTCAATCTGACACTTTTTGTGAATACTAAATTCACACATACAAAGAACTTTCTCCTTTGTAGGTTTTGAAACATCTCACATGCCGTTTCCTAGTGGTAACAGAACAAGCAGCATAATTTCATACCTGGCAATTTGAAGACTCTTTTTCAGCAGTTTGGAATAATGGATTATGCCTTTTGTTTGTCAGTAGGAACAGGCAAATAGAGAGAGAAAAAAGAAAAAAAACAACTGCAAAGTTTCAAGCAACAGTCCCTGTACTAAAAGAAGATCTATTTGCTGACTGCTCCTGCTGGCTAATAAAGAAAAGGAACATCAGGTGTCTATTTAAAAAATTGTAAGGATCTTAAGATTTTTGAGCTGTGAAAGTAGGACGACCTCTTGATACCTTGGGCAGATACACCCCTAACAACCGACCAGCAAAAAGCAAGAACTGTTCCCTCATCATGCATGCAGCTCAGCCCTGCAGCCCAGCTGGACAGGGAGCAACTGAGAGCTCAACAGGCCATGCCAGAAAACACTAGTTACTTTTTGGACACAAGCTGTAAAGAGCAACCAAGAAGTAATTAAGGTTCCCAAACACAACTGGATGAAGAGTTACCAGCTCCAGCGCTGGTCAACTCCAAGAAGTCCTTACCACATCTGGACAGCTACTCAGACACCACCAACCCACCCTCTCACTACCAATACTCAGTTGAGAGTCTCCAAATGTCTAAAAATGCCCCTCTGCAGATAATTTTGCAAAGCCATTCTGAATGAGGTAATATCTAAAGCTCTAGCCTGAAAAATATCTGAAAAAAACCTGTCTATATTTACATGAACCAGAGTGCTCAGTATAACTAACGAGCTGCATGAGAGCCAGTTGCTGCCAGGCCACAAAAGGGGTCCCAGAAAGGAAGAACTCCAATATACTTGTACATTAATAATAATTTCAAAGGCTTGAATAAAAATCAGCCTGGTTGTATCAGTTCAGCAGTTGGTTTTGGCTGCTCCCTGATCCTGGCCAGGCCCCACAGGTAATCTTGGTGGAAGGCTGCTGCTGGTCCATTTATACAAACACCCAAAGCATACGGGACAGTTCTCTGACAGGAACCAACACAAGCATGGCAAGAAGACACCGTGCAGTGCTCACTTAAATATCTCCAACATGATCAAAAATAGAGAAAGGTTACACAAAAAGATGAAAGACCCCTTGGATATTTATAAAATACCCCTATATTTGCATCTGGCACACAACACACATCCCATCCTCCAGCAAGGCAGGAAGGATTTTTTTTTGAAAACTTGATAGTAAGAACTGAAAAGAAATAACTGTCCTTCTTTCACTCTCTTTTTTTCTATTAAGCTAATTCTTGTTGTATAAAGTCAGCTTGAAAGGTCCTTTCAAAGAAAAAGGGGGAGGGAGGAGAGGAAGAATCAGATCTGCTTGTTTTCTTGCATTTGACATTCAGGTCTCGTCGCCCTGTTTTGTTTTCCTGGAGGACGCAGCGGCGCAGCCCTCGCGGAATGATGACATCACACCTACAAAAAATCCAAAGCCCAGAGAGGAGGGAAGCAGCTCTCCCTCCAAGGAGAGCTCAGAACGGCAGCTCTGCTTCTGGCTGCTACCTTCTGGACAACTCAAAACTCAGGGTGTCCAGGGTTATTGCAATATTCCCTTCAGACCCTGGCCCAGGCCAGCAGCACATCAAAATGGGGAATGCAATGGCCCCGCTTCTTTCCAGGCCAGGCAGAATCAAGTTAAAAGGTGTTTAGTTATTGTACCCCTTTAAAAATACCTGGAACACTACACTGTTTTATGCTTGTTTATGCCTGTTTTATTGTTGGTTTGGAGTTATACAGGCAAGAGCCTTTTACCATGATGAAACAAAGCAAAGTACAGAATGTTTAAGTCACTGTAAATTCAAAACTGCTCTTACTGAAAGGTTTTATAAAGTTATTTCTTCCATATGAGGTAAACATTTCTGAGCAGCACCTTTCTGTAGAGCAAGGAGCCATACTACACCAGGGACAGAGGAACTGCTGGGTGTGTATGCAGGCAGAGCACAGCACCTGCAGAGGCAAAAGACACGCCTCTTGCAGGGAAGAGGTGTTCATACCTCATCTGTATTTATTAAAACTCAGGAGGCACCCGTGTTAGAACATGTGCACTGACTGCTTCACGTCACAAAGAGATTCACCTTTCATGTAATACCTGAACTCAGCACATTGACATGACTGGCAAACTCACAAATCTCCATTCAAGACACCAAACTAGATGGTACATAACAATTTTCCTTGCTCCAAACAATTTATGACTTAATTTTACGCAGCAACAACAAAAAACAGGAATGAAACAAAAAGAATTACAGAAGTGTAAGATACTAAATATCCAGTGGTCACATTGTTCCAGTGATAGCTACTGAACAGCATAATGCTGATAAAGCATTTGGTAACTTTTTGCTGTGATTTTTTGGTAGTTAAATATGAAATTAAGCAGACTCCCATCTCCACCTTATTCACAAGCACACTCCAGACAGAATACTAATAATTTCTCAAAGCATCAAAACAAACTTGGCCTTGCTATTAACTTAGGGACAATGCCCCAACAGGAACATCAACTAACCAGGTATCATTCTCAGATTTTGTCCAGAAAAAATTTTTTTAAATATGCCATCACAGAGGATCTCCCCCTCCTCCCCAGAACTTACAAGTTCTGTTATTACAATTCATTAGATATTAGAGAAAGGCTCTTCCCCCAGAGCGTGGTCAGGCACTGAACAGGCTCCCCAGGGCAGTGGCCACAGCACCACGGCTGACAGAGCTCAAGAGGTGTTCAGACAACGCTCTCAGGCACATGGTGGGACTCTTGGGGCTGTGCTATGCAGGGCCAGGAACTGGACTTTGATAATCTTTGTGGGTCCCTTCCAACTCAGAATATCCTGTGATCATCTACCTTGAGAAATTCTGGCATAACAAATGGTTGATTTCAGACCAAATGCAATCACAGATCACTGTGAACCAGCCGACATTTGCTACAGAGTTTGACTTTAAACAGCAAAACAGCAAGACACCACAACACACTATCTAAAGATCTCAGTCTCCTGCTCCAATGACTAAAAAGAAGGAAAATGAGACAAGCAACTACCATTAAAGAAGCATCAAAAGCAGGCAGTAACTCCAATCCAAGAAGGTATTCTGCTTGTAAATTTGAAGTCCAAGATCTGTTGTCTCGGATGGGCCCAATGGAGCGTGCCGAGTCCTGCTGGGTTGACTCTGGAGACTATCAGGACAGTCGGACAATGCCCATCTCTGTAATCTTCTCTGCACATATTTACAGAATGTATTTTAGTGGTGAGACCGTATGTGTCATGTCCTTAGAAATGCTAATCACAGGCATGAAATCACATACAGAAAACCCCTAAATCAGCAGGTGCTTGGAGCCTCCAAACCAGAAAATAAGCAGACAAGGAGAATCACAACTCACACCATCCTCTCCTTCCACTCATGCTGCTCCACACCATCCTTGTTTCCCCAACACCTATGTAAATAGGTAGGTAGATTTTGCAACAGGCATGCTTAACAGGTACGAACTACTTCAAACCAGCACAGGTAACATTAGTTACAAAGCTGAAAGCAGTTCTTGGAGAAAACTTGCTAAATTTCACACTTCATGGCTCTGGCAACATCAAACAGAAATCCCTCAGAAAAACAAAATATTGAGCACTTTCACACAAGTACTCAGCTTCCTAGTTTTATTATTTCAAGTATGCTCCAGCTATTTTACTGCTTAGGTATGCTTTAAATGAATACCCACACTGCAAACCTCTCTGCAGTTGCTGCAGAAGCCAGAGCAGATGAAAGTTACTTGTGATGAGCTGAGTAATGGCTCGCTCAGCAACGCTTACAGATTCCCAACAGGCAGAGGGGCTTGAAGGTCTTCCTTCCCAGGGCATCAGGTGAGAACACTTTCAGCTTTTTACGGCAGTGTGTACTTGCATTACACAATAACTAGACCCTGAAGAAGATGTGAGATTCAGCTGTAGAAGGCACTGCATAAAGAGGATGAAAAGATACTTTCTGACTCCACAGACCTCCATAAAAATGTCCAGACAATACCCAAGTCTTGCAATTTTATATGCACAAGAATACTTATCACTTAGATGGGCAGTTCCCAGTTGTCCTTGTGTGTGACCAACACCCAAAATGAAATCACTTAGTTTGTTCTTCATCAAGTTCAGGGACTCATTTACAATACATTAAAAGCCCTTTTCAGATTTACATAAAGATAAAAATGAGCAAAAAGTCACATCACAGTAACAGAGAATATTACAGATTTCAAGATTTAGCCACCTCATTCATGACCAGCATTAAATCATCACTATGGTAAGAAAAATCTACCTAGTGCTCATATGGTGAAGTGAGAAAACCCATCCCCTCCCTGCCTTATCAGTAGTCAGGAAAACTTTCAGGGGAGCTGGGACAATGGTACTGCTGAACTTTGAGGTCTGTGCTACTCCACCACACCCCACAGGTAATGCAGCATCTCCTACACTGCTGCTTCTCCCTTACAACCTGCAGTCCTGATGTTAACTGGGGACCAAGCAAACAAATTCTTCTATACCCCATCACCAGCTACACTGGGCAAATTGCTCACTTCTCCATGTGCACTTCAGTATCCCCACTTTATAAATGCGAAAAATAAATAGGCATTTATCATCCCTTTAAAATACGTTGAGATATGTGGATGAAATTCAGAACAGGGAATTACTATTATTATCCTGCCAATTCAGAGAAAAGTGTAAAACCACCTTATATGTAAGATAATCTTTCTTTATTATAGCTTAGATTTTTATTTGTGTATTAATATTTCATTTCTCATCACATTAATATTAATTGTAGCTATTTCTATTTAAACATAAAATATTTGTAGTACCTACAAAAACCACTGTGATTATACCAATTTATAGTCACTACAGTAATTCATTTTCAATACCAGAGAGCGCAATGGGAAGACTATTCAAATGAGGATCACACAACTTGGTGCTGGACCTGCCACTGCAGAGAGACTCCAGAGTCCCACATGCTGGACACCTGCACAGTGGCCCACAGTTACCAATTCCTGCAACAGGGAAAAACAAGAGACTTAAAACAATGTGTGAATTAATATTTTCAAGAGATAGGTGCTTCTTCTTAAATATCCCCTATCACTGAAATGTTTTGGAAAATTTAGGGGGCTTTCAAAATATTTTTAAAAATTACACATCAAAAATTCCATGTAAATTTTTTTCAATAAACTAGCAAATAATCTTTAAATGTTCCCTATGGTTTTGTGACTAATTATGAGCTACTGAAGACAAAACACTTTCTTTATATGTAAACTATTTTCACATTAGTCTAGTATTTAAAGCATTCTGCTTGTTAATGTCAAATCAGGAACGAATTTTTTGCCCAGTCTTGTTTTTGCAAATAAATTTACATCATCGGTACTGCAATGAAATGAAAGGACTTCCTTCTGCCACAACATTTTATTTTGTATAAAAAAGCATATATACGGATCTCTTCTTCAGCACAGATTATTTTAGTGTTTGGGTCCCTGCATTCGGTCTTCCCAGTCAGCAAGAGAGAAATTTTGAAGAATCTGGTCAGTTCAAGACTGCTGTGTATGTTGATCTGGCAAGAATGTGGTCAACTCATGAGCTAGCAAATCAGGCAACACCTTCTGAAAGTGGGGGAAGGAAATATCTCCGGTGATTGTCATGCAAACATCTAAACACAGCCCAACCATCCTCACTAAGATCTCTTCTCCCACCTTCATGGGCACTCCAGCTTGTACAGCTCTGGACACTTGAGGTGGCTTTTGGAATGGATATGCTCTAGGATTCCTTTGTCCATGTATTGTGTCAAATGAAGGGAAAAACAATCTTCCATCACTCTCAAAGGACAGATGATCAGCATTCAGATGGGTTCGCCTGCATTCTTGCTGCAAAACGGGCAGGTCCCAGCAAGAATTAACAGGAGGTTCTACCACACACCTCCAGCCAGAGACCAACCTAGTTTTAAATACTTCAAAGCATGGGTTAGAGGGGGATTTGTGTGGAAAGGGAAGAAGGAAAACTAAGCCAAAAACACAGGTAAGAGTTCAGGCTTTGCCTATACAGCAATTAACCTATAATAAAAATGGAGCTTGGCATTCTTAGCAAGGCACTGCATCTGAAACACATCATTATTTCCTTCCCAACTTTGATACACACTTCAAGGAGCCAGCAGGAATTTTTGTCAAGGCCTAGGTTACCCTCTTTTTCAATTAAAGTTGCAAATCTTCATAAAAAACCTCAGTCTATAAGCCTGGCTGCATTCTGGGAGATACTGAGCAAGCAGAAAGTGAGGTTTGTACCCGCTCAGCTGATGTCAGGGAAAATCATATCCCTGCACCACAGCCTTTACGGGTGGTGAAGCCACGTTCCTTCAGCTAGTCCAGCACATAATTCTCAAGACAAGATTTTAGTATGCAAAGAGTAATAAAAAACCTCAAGGAAATGTGGGAGAGTGGTGGATTGAGAGGCAGAAGATCATTTGCTGTGCACAGCCCCCATGCTCTGTTTGACCCTGAAGAGGCAGGCAGCTTACCTAGGGGTACAGAACCAAATCATATCGAAACAGATTCCAAACTAGTTTGCTATCTAGGCCAGGAAACAGTTCTGGAACACGTTTAACACAGTTTAATCACACCAAATCATGGCTGGCCCAGAAGTGATTTTAACAACTGTCAACTGGTCCTTGGACCAGGCAAAGCCAAAAAGATCACAGTGCACAGTTTATGAAGAGCACAGAGACAACCCAAACATCCAGAACAGCAGCAAAGCAAGGCACATTCAAATCTCATGATCTTTATTCAGACTAGGTTGCAAGGAAGTGGGAACTGGGAGGAGTTAATCTTTGTGACAACTGCAAGTGAAAACTAAAGGAGAAACATGCGGCACTGCCACCAAGACACAGCTTGAGAAATCCTAATAACTGATGGAGAAAGTTCCTGCACTACTTACTGGATACTCGTGGCCTATTTGAGAAATAGCACTAGCAAAAATAGCCTCTCCTCTCATCTCAGCTGGGGAGGGAGGGACAATCACCAATTAAATGGGGAGTGTGGTGGGAAATGAGAATTGCATATTAAGAAGCGGGAAGGTGGCAAAAATAACAAACATGTGCAATAGCACATGAGATTCTTTCCAAGAAATCGCAGTACAACATTTCTCTGGGCACAGGCTCATGGGTCTGTTATTGGCCTTGAGCAGTGGTAGGTACATCAGGGAAGAGGAAGGATCACTGGGTGCTTGGAAAAGAGACTGAACACATGGATGGGGAAGAGGCCAAAAAACTGTTACAAGAAATGTTCCCTACCCTTTCAACATACTTGCACTTGTATATTCCACTTTTCCATGCTCCTGGATCCCAAAGCTTTCCACAGGTTAGAAATCAGCCAGGCCAGAGTGAAATGAAGCTGCACCAGCAACATAAAGGCAAGGACTGACCCTAAAGGACCTAGCCCCTCAAAATCCGTGTCTAGTGATGCTCAGTGAATGGCAGCAGGCTAAAGAAAAAGAGGTTTTAAAGTTCAGATAAACTAAGACTGAAAGAAACTTTATTGCCATTTTAAGGATTCAGGGGTAACACATATTGGCTTCTGGTCTAAACCTATATGCAAAAATCTCTGAGATTAACGTTAAACATCAAAATTTACTTTTCAGATACGGATTCACACAAGTGACATGCAGCAAAAGCTTCCAGTGAAACTCACAGGCACCACTCCTGCACATTCTGATAGGAGGCAGCCCTGTAAACATGCTGTACTCAATGAGCGCAGGAGAAAACTGTTTTTATAAAATTACATCTCACTCTAAAGAAAATATTTGCATGGCTGTAGCCAGGAGTGTAATAAGGGTCAGTGGAAGATCACAGGCACAAAAAAAATGCAGAGCCTGCCAGCTTTGGAGTTCTGTGATTCTTACTTCTTTCCTCAAGGTATAACTTTTCCCCCAAACAAAACATCTCTAGCCTTTTCTGTTCTAAGGACAATATTCAATATGTAAATCTCATGCTGTCACCCCAATCTGACCCCTAGGGAAAAATCAAAACTGTTTCAAGCCAAGCAATACAACAGGCAAAACTACAAGCTACTGTCCACTCCTATTAAGAAGTCATCATCACTCTTAACTCATGCTGGACTGTTCTCACCACCCCTTAAGAGAAGGAAAAACTCATCTCCAAGCTACAATGTAGGTGCATAACAAATACTGCACATCTGGGCACAGCAAGCTCTGATTAAACTGAAGAAACTTCTGTTTAGACAAAACTTATTGCTGCTTTGGCAATTTCATGCTATGTTTACAGTGGCTACCTCACCTTCTCTTCTGGTAAAGAAACCAAGATTTAGCAGGACAGAAAAAAGAAAAAAAAAAAGAAAAAAAAGAAATCTAGAGTAACAATGCACTGATTTCTGACCAAGTATTTAAAGTTCCCAATGGCTTCCCTTTGGTAAATAAAAAAGATACTGTAATTTCAGTGATCACCAAGTATTTGTTTAAAAACTACTTTAAGAAGCACCCATTGTGCTGGCTAATGTCCATTGTGTTTCTAAGGGCCTGCAGAAAGTATCCCCTCCTCCATGTTCTGTACTGTAAATGAGCACTTAGATAAGGAGGGAATACAGTGTGTAAAAGTCAATCCTGTTTTTAAACAGTTCTCCATCCTTTCCTCCTGTTTTTTCCCCTCAGACACTTTGCTCTTCACCTCTGAGTCCATATTTTTATATTTAAGTTCTTCTTTCACAGGAAGGACTCTCCCTCTGGAACTTCACAAGAGGGATTAGTGGTTTTCTGACCCTTTATCCATTGGATTTTTTTCCAGTGTCTTCTCCACAGAGAAATCAATGTACAATCAGCAATTCTTCAGCATGTTAAAAAATAACAAAAACAAAGAATTCTGAAACCTAACCACTGCAAGTTTAGCAGAAAGTGCCACCAACCACCTCTGTCTTCCAATCTCATTGCTGCAGCCCAGTCCCCGGGGCTGACTCCAGCCTCATCTAACTGTGCACCAAGCCATTTCAGATCACCAAGCTGACACAAAACTCTCTGTATTTTCCCTTAGGTTAGCTATCTGCTGGTGCAGGATCCAAGACCAAAGCCAATGGAACGACACACAGGGAGAAGCAGGTGGAGGATAGAACCACACACCTCAACCATCTTCTAGAGTGAGGGGAACTTGTCAGAGAGCACCAGACTGCACAGACCAGGACTTCATCCTGCACCATGTCTGCCAAGAATGATGGAGAATACAGGGAAGAGTAGGACACACTCAAGTGTTATAAAAGAAAGGACAGACATCCGTTCTCAGAAGGTATTAAACCACCCCTCTCTGTGCTACTACAGGCAAGCTTGTCCCAAGCATGGTTAACCAAGAGAGAACATGTGTCACCCATAACTGAAATCCTGATGTCAGACCCAGGAGACTTTCCAATTCAGACATGATGCTAGTCCAGAGCTGAAGTTCAGCTCTTCCCTCTGTCCAGGTTCACAAAAGGAAATAAAACCACAATCCTTCACACTACACAGCATACCTAAACAGAAAAAATGTAACGGCCACCCAGAACCAGTCATTCAGAAGACAAGAGCCTGTGCCATCCCTGATAACACCAAAGGTTTTTAGAGTTTCTAGTGTGCACTTCAACATAACAGTATGTTGATTATGTGATTTTAATATGAACAGGAGCAAAACAGAAAATGCTTGTAAGATAGGATCTTAGTGATTATGCAAGTGTTCCCCAAAATACACTGAGAATGAAATAAGACAAATGGTATTTACCATCACTTCCTTGCCACTTCTGGATCATAAGGAGAATCAGATCAACCTTAAATATTTTCTCATCTGACAAGACACCTACGGTGTCAAATAACTTCTATGAGGCATATTTTGTGAGTGACCTGAGTCCCCACTAAGTTAGATTTAGAAGCATATCCTTGCAGAAGCAATAGACATGAGAAATAACAGCAGTACATCCAACCTGTCTTTGCTAGAAGAGAATTACACCTGAAAACAAAGTACCTGGAAACCATCTAATGTTCCTGTTGGATATGCAAGGGTTGTGTCAAAACAGAAACTGCTACTGCAGAGTCAGCTACCTACAACATCTTTAAAACAAATCTCTGAATTTGCTGCCATATCTATTGTTCTCTACAAAACATCCTCATTACAGGAAATCCACTACTAGGATACATCTGAAGATGTAATTATTACTGTGATATTTGCTTCTCTTCCAATGTATCTCACCAAGCATAAAACCTGAGGCTGTCTTACAACTCATTAAAATATGCTATTCTGGTGACAAAAACTGATGAATATAGACAGAGACGAAAACCACACAAATGGAAATGTTATTTAGCTGGAAGTAAACATTTAAAGTTCTCCAGCTTAGCTTACACCAGAATTTAACAGCAGGACATAGGTAACTTTTTCAAAAAGTCTAAATTGAGGCCTAAGCCAACTTATCTGTACATAATTTTAATACCAACATCTGGTCCTGTACAGGCAACATTTAATTCAGTCTAGCTAAAAAGAAAAATAATATCAAACTATCCAAGGAGTTTTTACTTTGGGCAGTTGTGTTTCAACAGGATTAAACTTAAATTAAGCTGTTCTACTAGAATCACTTTCTCTTCAGTGAGATACTCTTAACAGAGGAGAAAAACATTCTCTCAAGTTCAAAGGACAAATTAAGGTTCAGGTTTATCAATGTATTTCAGTCTACAGATAAAAGGAAGAGGAGTCCTAAAAATGGCAAACATACCAGTCAGAACTAGGCCAATGTTGTGGAGAATCTAATATGAAGGCTCAAACCAATCGTTGATTAGGTTTGCCCTTGGACTTAAGTAGCAAAAACTATGACATGCTCACTATGAGCAGGCACAAAGGCAAGGAAAATGTAGGCTCAAAGTAGGGTCAAGAAAAATGTACACAAAATTGAATATATTGCTACAGAAGTTGCTATTCTGTAACCCTGAAATATGAAAACAAACCTTCACTAGTGTCAAAATGTATCATTTTTTCACTATTTTCACTATTATGTGCTATCTGCTAAAGCTGTTTTTCAGACACTGAAGACCTGAGGTATACTGTTCAACAATATATATATATATATGTGTGTGTGTGAGGGGTAGTATTTTGGGAACATTTCACTGGAAGCACTCGAAGATTATAACCTTTATCCAAATACAAGAACCATGTCAAACGCACTATAAATAGCATTAATAGTAAGGAATCAATAACATCCAAACCTTTAGGTAATGTCTTATTAATCCGCCCTTGGCATGCATGGGCATACTGCTGTAAGGGCTCTAAAAATGCAATAGTCAAAGGTGAAGGACACAATTTGTTCAACTAGTTAATGCAACTGCTATTTAACCAATACAGCCACTAAAATGCCACCTAATGAAATACTCTGTACCGTGGCAAGAAGCAGAGACGAGCATGATAAACACAAAACGTTTTTCTAAGAAAATAAAAGTCCTCAGTGCTGATACCGTTGTCTTTTTTTTTTTTTTTTTTTTTCCCTGAAAACACGTACCGATCTATAGTTGACAACAACCATTTTAATCTCCGGGTTCCCCCCCCATTTCTTGTACCGCGCCCAACACAATGGTACAACTGCATCTCCCAGGTATCGCCTTGATATTTATTTCTGCTTTTACAGTGACAAAGGTGAACTCTGATGCTCCAAAGATGCTTGCAGCAAAGCAGGCTGAAAGATATTTCTAAAGCCATACCCACACATAGGTTACAGAAATCCAGCCTCCATGAGATGTTTTAATCTGACAAATTAAAATGGTTGGGAAACGCTATTTGGGTAACGGAATCGGCTGCCACATGCATTGCTGAGGGGGGAGCAATAAAAGGTCTTTAAAATAGGTCACTTTCAGCCAAATCCCACACCAGCACCGAACAAAATGGTATATACACTGAAAACTCACCGCTTGGGGAGAAGCGAGGGGCAGGGAAGAAAAAAAAATAAAAGGGGAAAAAAAAATAAAGGGCAGGAACCCGCGCGGGTCTCGGAGGGACCCCCGGCCCCCCCGGGCTCGGCCACAGCCCCCGGCGCGGGGGGGCCGCAGACAAAAAGGGCCGCGGGGCCGGGCACGCCTGGCCGCGGCCGCAGCCCCGGGCCTCGGGCGGCCC
>VWZG01010139.1:942981-962553 GCA_013396735.1 Grallaria varia
CGGTGTGAGGTGTTCAGTGTGAGGGGCTCGGTGTGAGGGGTGTGGTGTGAGGGTCTGTGGACAGGGGCAGCCAGCTGTGAAGGCAGCTTGGGTGGGCAGGGGTTACAGTGCTGGGTAATTAGAGTGAGGGGTAATGAGGGCAAGGGGTCACTGAGGGACAGGAGGGAACTAGTGTGGAGGTGCTGAGGGGACTTTGGGGAACAGGCTTGCAGGAACTCTCTTTTGGGGACACTGAGGGAGGAGGTTGGGGGTGGCTGCTGAGGCTGCAGGGGCCCGGCAGGGCTGGGGGGGGGCTGCGCCTGAGGGGTAATGTGGAAACTCAGCAAAGAAAGGGGGCAGCTGAGCTGGGGGCTCTGGGAGGGGCAGAGAGAAGGGGGGCTTGGTGGTGGGGCCTGAACACGGGTGCGGAGATGAGGTGTGAGGGCAGCAGAAAGGCCTAGAGCAGGTGGAAGCTTCTCTGGGGCAGGTGTGGCAGAGGAAGGGTGGGTTTGGGGGAGACTGGCTGGGGTGAGGCTGAGTGGAGCTGCCTCTCCAGCCAGGAGCAGCTCAGATACAGGCAGTGGCAGTCCCAGGACATGGTAGGTGCTAACTCTTGTGCAACTGCCCTCACCAAATGGGTGCATTTCAGCCTGCCCTTGGCCAAACTGTATTCTGTTTATGGCCACAAGAGAGAAAAAAACCAAAAAAAACCCAAAAAAAACCCAACTCTCATGGAGTGAGCACATGGCCTCCCAAGCTGTAGTCTTGGCTCTCAGTCTTAGTGTTGAACTTGGTAGGTTGTTGAGCCTTTGTGTGCTTTGGTATCTCCACCTATGAAGCAGAGATAACAGTTGGCTTCATGCAGGGATTAATTATCGCATCTTGTAGTCATGTATTTGTTTATTTGTTTTTACTATAGATTACAACTGGAGGAATTCTAAACAGTCCACTTCTCCTTGTCTTGGTGTTTGAGTGCATTGTGCTCCTGTCTGAACAGAGGAAATCACTGAGGTCAGTCTCCCTTGTGTTTATAGTTGCTTTCCCTTTCAGAAGTATGGGGACAAGGAATCATCAAAATAACAATTCATACTGACATCCTGATAATAAATGAATAGAAACAGTTACATAAGATACAAAGTTTGTTAAAGGTGTGTTTGTAGGGATGGCTTTCGCTTTGAAATTCAGCGTTATACTGAAAGGACAGTGCACTTCATTATAAAATACCTTACAATATTTGGTTTTGAGGTGTCCACAGTATAAAATAATACAACTCTGTAAATCCAGTATTACTGCTACTGCTGAAATAAAACAAGCGAAACAAACTTCCTTCCTATTAACAGGTATTTTGATTCATAATGCTTTGTATCCAGCAGGTGTCCAGGGTGATGCTGGATACTATTTATGTAAACTTGGCATGTACCTTTAGACAAGCAGAGCTACTGGGCACTATTCAACCAGGGTTGGGGGAAACCTGAGGAAAGTTGACAACAGAGGTTGGCTGTAACAACTGTGGACAGCATCTAGAGTCTTGTGAACTTGTCACGTAGTGGTCTGATACTTTCAAATCCCAATAGGAAAAGTAACTCAAATGCGGATCACTTCAAACACATGTAGTTGTAGGTATTAGGAGAAGCAAACTCAAGGTTTATCTGTTTATCTCAGCCTCCAAGTTGGCAGCTATGACAGGAAACTTGGTTTCATTCATCTGCCAAAGATATTTGTAGTGTATCATTGGACAAATTAAAATACATTTTTGTAATGACAGAAAAATAAAACTATTCACTTTCTGAAACTACAGTTTCTGTCTTCTGAAATAATGTGGGTTTGGAGACATGCTTGTGAGGAAATTAGGGACATCCTTGAAAGGTAAGTATTTTTATTTTCAAATGTTAAAGCAATGGTGTTTAATGCAAATCCATTCAGCATGGCCTATCAATATAAATTTGATTTTTTACTTATTTTGTCAAAGTAGTGGGTATCATTTGCTTTTGGAGATGGGAGAACAAAGTGGAGCAGTAAGAGGGAATGATCCGCCCACGGGGTCATAAGGTAGAATTGAAAATTGGATTCTTCTGAATCTTGATCTTGTACTTCTTCCTGCAGACAAATTGCCTTTAAAGCTCATGAATTATGAGAGTTAGCAAGGTCCATGGAGCTAACCCTGCAAATACCAGCAGAGAGTCTGGGCCTCAGCTCTTTGTGTTACACACATAAAAAGATAATGAGAGCTCTAGGTAAAAATCCTTAGAGTCTAACAGTGGCTGCAGAAAAATGTGGATAATGCTTTAGTGTTAACAGTCAAGAATTTTACTTAAAATACTAAATCTGCATTTGATACATATTCTGTGACCGCTTCAAAAATATACAGTATCATCTGTAAACAGACAGTTTAGAAAAAGTCTACTGAAATTCTGAAGGAACAGTCAGTATGAAAACTATGTTTATTGTCATCAGCTAAACTAAACAACACATTTAGCTTTCCTAGGCATGTTCTTGCTACCTTCTCAGATTACCATGCATCTAGAAAGTTAGTTTAGCTTCGTTTGCTAACTTCCTGATGCAAATTTAGTCCATTTAAAGAAGAACTAAACAGGTTTATGTATGCCTTCACCTAGGATTTGCTCCAGTCTATCTATCAGATAGCAATACCCAAAGTTAATTCCATCTGGAGGAGGTGCCAGAACATCAATAAATAAATATTACAAATTGCCTAGCGGTTCAGCTGGCAGGCAGAACTGGTTTCAACATATTGTTCCCAATGAGCTGCTGCAGAGCTGGTCCTGGGGTAGACCTGTATGACATTCCAGCATGGACAGGGCCTTTAAGAGCATGCATCAGCACTCCATAGTATTGTAGGAGAGGAAGTAGACAACAATACTATGTCCAAAGGAAACTGTGGCAAGAATTTATTTGAGGAATATTGTAATTACTCGAGCCTGGAGTTTGGCTAGGACGTTGGGGTTAACACCCCTACTCTTTTAGAAGTGTCATAGTTTATTTTCTTTTAATGACTCTAAGTGATGAAAAGCTCGGCTTTCTGTCTCAGCAAAATGACACCAACTCTAGCTGTGTGAACTTCTTACAGCGACACAAAGGTGCTGGTTCAGAACTAACTCAGTGCAGTGGTGTGGCCTAGTACAGTAACCATTGCTTTATAAATACTTGCAGTAGATAAGAAAGATAAGAGTGTGATTAGGGCACTGTTTCAGCTGCTGTAATCACAGCCATGCTTTCCTCAGCCTCCAGTCCACATGCTGCTTGAATCTGGCAATTATTAAGCAAAGGATTTTAAATTTTAGAATACATAGTAGAACTTGAAGCAAAGAAATTTGATTATTAGTTATAGAGCAGTTATGAACAGCAGTTGTCAATGCCTTTTTTTTTTTTTTTTTTTAGGAAATTTGTCATCACACAAGCAGAATGTAATTAGGCTGTTAGAGAGTTCTTTTGATTCTTTCATGGCACTGAGATTTTTTTAAAAAGTATTCTGTGTATGTGTGATGTACCATTTTATAAACTAACTTTCAGCTTCTTCTCTGCTCACAAAGAAGATAAGCACTCGTGTGTTTTAGTGTGTGAATAGTTGTGCAATGCACAAGTGAGGAATTGTTTTGCTTTTAATGGCTCATGAAACCTGCCATCATTCCTATAGTGCAGTTTGGACCATTATTATGGGTTATGAGGCTATACAGGAAAAACATGTTCTAGAGAAAGGCTGGTCAAAATAAACGAGGTAGAGTCTTCCAGATTGTTGTAATCTGGTTCTGTATCAATGAAGTAAACACTTGAGTACATCCACTGGGATGAAGATGCCATGTCAGACAGTACCCTCTGACAATTTGTGTCATAATGACAAAAATGAAGCAATACCAATGCTATTACGTAACTGCTTTTGTGTTGTATGACAACAATAATAATACTTCACTCTTCTCTTACCTTTTATTAGATAAATAAACATGCTCCTTGCTGGGCACTTCTGATTGACCCATGAATCGAGTGGTTTTAGGTATTAAGAAATGGGGAAATGGTGGCACAAGAAATACATGCCAAGGTCATTTGGAAAATCAGAGACATAAACAAAATCTCAGCCTTCTGACTGTTCCTCTACCCTCTGGGTAACCAGACAAGAGTGGAAAAGTGGCTTGCAGTGTGACTCAGTAGCTTTTCCTTCCTCAGCCACTGCCGTGCTGGGCAATTACAAATAAATGCCAGTAGGTCATTTCCATCTGAGACAAACAGGTTTCCAAGTGACTCTAGGTAGGATGTCTTCTACTGGTGCATGCTCTTTGATGCATCTTTGCAATGGTTTTCCTTTGAAATATTTTCAGAATTTCAGAACCAACTGCTTTTCCAAGCCATGACAACTGAGTATAAGGAGTGTCTATTCAGGTATCTTGGATCTTTTCCCAACTGCAGGGCTGAAGGGGGTTTTACTCTGGCTTTGGTTCAGAATGCCTGGAATGGGCACAAGGATCATTATTGTGGAGGCCCTTACCTTGAGAAGTGACTGATGGAAAGAAGCAGCACAGGAAAGACTTGTGCCTTGGCTCTGGTCCTTGGATGGATGGGTAAGAAGAGGCCTTTGGCAGAGAAGGGTGAAAGGTGACTAATAACGTGAAACTGTGAGGAAACTCATTACAATTTTGCAATCTGCTGGTGGCTTTCTTTCTCTGAGAGAAGATACCTTTTTTTAGTTGCCTACTGGCATTTGCTGCTCATGCTGGCTTCTGAATAGAAGTTTAAAACAATTATTTCTCTGCTTGATTTAGGAAGCTTAATTTAGCTTTGCAGCAATGAAAATACAACAGCACCTCGTTTTTGCCTCTTCGCTTTACTATTTTTTTCTCACTGTCCAGTACTTTAGCCAAGATGATGAAACATTTTTCTGCTGTCATGTGCTCAGTCCCCATATCTCATGAGTTCCATGGTTTTCTGAGTCCTCGTTGTCACGTTTCCAAAGCTTCCATAGAGAATTTTCCTGTGATGCTTCAGGAAGTTGCTGTTGTCTGGTCTAATCCTTCCCCACAGGTTTCTCCCCACAGCAGAGCCAGCAGAAGAGAGTTTGTTCTGTGCCTGACCCTGCTGGGTTAGGGCTGGATGTCTTAGCTCAGAACCAAGCCTAGCAGCACTGTAATTGCTCTGGTCTTTGTCCTAGGCTGGCTGGTGTACAGATGTGTATTTACACCTGCTCACCCTGGCATAGGGATGTAGCCTCTGGAAGAGCAGTTTGCTGGAGATGATGATTGGAACTGCTGGACCAAGAGTTGCTGGAACTTGGGTTCCGTATTAGCACGATGGCTTTTCAAGTTCTCTGCAATGAACAGCTCCACTGCTGACCCCATCTGGATCTTGATCTCCTGTTTTATAGATTTTAGAGCTAAGCCAACATTTTACATTGTTGTAAATGTGCACCTAGGAACTGATTCTTGTTGTGATCTGTAAAATTGTTGTGAAAAATGTGGCCTTGCTCTTCAGCAACTCTGCAGTCACCTATCTTTGAGACATTGTATTTCACCCTTGAATAAGATTCTAGACCAGAAAAAGAGTTAGACTGCATACAGATTAACAAATCTGTTGCTAGTATCTCTGGCTACTGCAGCATGAGTCACCCATCAGTGCTTGTCAGTGTCTGGCATGACCTCATTGAAAGCTTTAACATCTCATATGTGAAGGCAGGTTGTAAAATTCAAGGTGGGAATCCTAAATAGGTGGAGAATGAAGTTCTGAGACTCTGATAAGGCATACATCATAAACATCCCCCGAGAAATCAACTATGCCCTCACAAAAAATATTCTTACAGATTTCTGAGGATCTCTTGATGCTAAGGCTGCCTTTCCCTGCTTCTGTTTAAAAAACTACCTGTAACTGTTCAAGACAGCAATAAAAATTAATGCTGGAAGGAAAATCTAAGAGTGGATGGTCAGGGAGATGCTCTTGTTATTTGCAAGGGCAAGAAAGAACTGATGGTTCCTTTTTATTTATCATTTTCTACAGGCTTTTGCTTGTTTTTTTCTCCGGTGTCAGTATATGGGGCTTCTGGTTGAGGAATGCAGATGAGCAAACAGCAAGAGGAGCTGTAATAAAGGGAGTATATGACTGAATTAGCTTGTAATACCTTAAATGTGGCTTAGATATGTAGTGCGATGATGAGACAAAAAGTGGGAGGCAACAGGAGTTTAGAAATCAGATGGTTCTCTTCAGCTGATGCTTGCTGAGTATACATGAAGCTTGCGCTCTGTGCCTCTAACTCCTTCCCCTGGGCTGTCACACACTAGCAGATACAAGTAATGCTGCTCACTCTAAAGTGAGCCAGCTGCTGGCAGTTTAATTGTAGAGCCCACATCTAGAAACAGCAGAAGCTCTTGTCCTCTCACCTGCTACTGAGAGAACTTTTAGTTTCTAAAATCGCGAGACTGGCTTTGTCCCACAGGTGTCTGCTGCCGCTTAAATGCTGGCTGAAAGTGCAATCCCTGGTTGCTGTCCTTAGGATATGTGAATGTCTGTTCCTGTTTTGCTGTAGGTGATTTCTGTGTGTGGCAAGCTGTCTGTGTCAGTCTGGCAGCTTTTTCTGTATCCAGCAACGGTTACTGTCTCTTGGTTTCTCAAACCCACTGCCCTCAAAGCTGCAGCTCTTCACTGGTGCCCTAGACCTGCTTTGTCACAAAGTGTCAGTAGCTTTGCAGAAGTCACTGCATCCTCTGCTGTGCTCGGGATCAATCCTGGCACCTGTCTGCATGCAGGTATGTCCCTCCTGCAGACCTTTACTATGCAGACTCCTACCTGGCATGTTTGTTCTCTTAGCCTTTAGCTTAGGTAGATGGTAGTATGACCTCTGCATTCCTTCGTATTTTTTTTCTTGAGACTGGGAATATGGATTATTATTATTTTGGGGTGGGGGAAGACAGCAAAGATCCAGTTTGGAGTGGATTCATTTTATGTTCTTGTCCTTCTTTAAAGAAGGTGTAGAAGGTCGTAGAATCAAGGCATGCATGTGATTTGTAAGGAGAAAACATGCAACCTTATGCCTTTTCATCCATGATTCCTTACCATGGAAATCAGCCAGATACTATTTGCTTGGCTGTTTTATAAATCCAGGGTGAAATAAATTAATGGTTCTGCCCGGTTTCTATTACTGAGCACTCTACACATACACACAAAATACATCTGGTTCTAGAAATTAATCTCTGATCTTTGCACAGAGACTAAGGCCTAGATGATGTTTTGAGACTGAGCATGCCTTCCCTGGATGATCTGATGGATGCACATCATGATATACGGGGCTGAAAGAGATGGAAGCCCCATATGCTGTCCATGTTGCATTCAGCTGTGGGGATGTTGGCTTGAACAATTGACCCAGCATTTGAAGTCCTATTGCTTGATTTACATCTTGAATTTTAGTATCTTGGCAGACCTTTCTTTCACATACTAAGGCATACCTTGGTTTCTGGTACAGTCTTGCTCTTACGTCAAGCTCAAGCCTCATTGCTGCTCCCTGCGTTCAGCTGGAAACGGACGGACACCATTTATGACTGAATATCCTGAGTCACTGATTCCCAGCTGGCATGTGCACTGCAGTTCCATCTCTTCCTTTCCGACTGCACTCCCTAGAGGAGATTGGGAATAATTGCAATCGTCAGCTCCAGCGTGGTGTGTGCGCTTGTCCGGAACCACACAATTGGTGGACACCCCCTGACTACGTCTGTGGGGTGAGCTGCCTGTGATTTGTTACTGTAAGCCTGGTGTTTCCATACCAGAAAATAGAACAGGTGTAGGAATCTTAAAAAGAATCCGATTTTTTTATATTTACTAGTAAAGTATCTACATTGTGGAGATGGTGATAGAATGTCTTCATTAAATAATTGGTGAAGACAAGTGATGATTCCAGTAATGCTCTCACGATAAGATAAATTGTGTGAAACTGGATGAAAACTGGGAATCTAGAGAGGTGATGAAAAGTGAAGTTACTCCCTACACTTGGAAAGCTCTGCTAGCAGGAGCAGGGGTCCACTATACAGGAGCCAACAGGTTATCTGTCAGGCACTCTTGTCATGCTGTTTGTTATCCTGCTTGTGCAGCATCCCAAAGAAAGGCTGCTGAAGCTCAGCAGGGAAATAGTGCAACATGTTGCTTTGTTATTTCAACTGACCAAAACATTTTCACTATGTAATGCTTGCTGCTAGTCTTGTGCATTGCTCTGGGGGAAGCTGAAACACAAACCACTTCATTGAGCTTTTTGATCCAATAGGTCTTGACATATTGCTGCTGGACAAGTCTCTGTGTCTGATCTGAACTGCAACAGTTCCATTCTGTCCTGCTACAATAACAACATATTAAACAATACTTTCTGTCCGTGCGGTTCCACATATTGACTAAAAAGTTAAAGTCTTACTAAGCTAGTTTTAATTTATGTGTCATAAAATATTAGTTAATGGTCAACTGATTTCCCTGGCATGAAGATTGTAAAGTATATAACACAGATTAATGCTTGTCTGGGATCAAATGAGTTAAAGCAGCTCTTTCTGCTGAAACACCATGTGAAATACAGAGATGCTCTGCAAATCAAATCTCTGTTTGCAACAGGTCACCAGTATTTGCCTGGGACAGTCCATCCTGTTAGCAGGCACTGATCCTGCTATGGAGGAGGTATGTCCTTTGTGCAGACGCATGAATGCAGGTGCAAGTTGCATCAGTGAAGTAAAGAGTGACTCACCTTAGAAGCAGGATGTAGATTTTGGTGAAAGAACTGTTAAAGAACCACGTTTTGAAGAAAGTTGGGGGGAAAAAAAAAATCTATGAGAGAGATTTTTTAAGTCTGACTTGATAAAATTCTGTTTCGTCTTGTTGCACTTGGGGTTTGTTCCCAATAGGATAGGTGTGCAACTGTTAATAGCACTGCCTGAAGGGTCTTGAGAAAACATGCTCTGTAGCTGCAGACAGCAGTAGTCCTAAGGGGAGTTTTCTAGGGAGTGTTAGCCAACAGCTGTTCAAAAACTTTCGTACAGTGTTACTCCCTTGTTCCTCCTTTATAGGTCTTACTTATCTGTCCTAAATACACCAATTTCAGTATTTTTTCCTCTCCTCTTACCTCATATTTCATATCCTTCAAACTTCTTTTTGTATCTCTGGGCTTAATTCTGTTAAATCGGTTGCTTTGGCTTCTACTCTGCCTGTGCTTTGCACCTGCTACAGAACCCCAGCAAACTTGGCAGCCAACCCTTGGGCACTCCAGAGAAAACAACTGTCTAGACCAGGCACCTTCTGCCCAATGCCCTGGACATACCCCAGAACTCCCAGACATCACTCTGTATTCGGAACAACATGTTGCTATGCAAGTGGTTCCTTTCTGCTCTTCCTTCTACCTCGACAGAGTTATGTGCACCTGACTTCTCTAGTCAGGCACTAGCCTAATGTTTATTGATCTTTTACAAAGGTCTGATGCAAAGGAAGATTGATAAAAACTTGTCTGGTGTCTTTGTGAACTCATAATTGCACCTGCTTCCTTCTAGGGAGTGAGGCAAATGGGAGTGAGGGAGCCAACAGAACAAACAGCACCTTCTGTAGACCTGGAGATAGTGCAAACTGGAGGCCAACACTGCAAAGGCCTTACAGATCCTTTGGTATCCAGCAGAATTCAGGAAGGTGTGATACTTTTTCCTTAAAGGAAGAGAAATCAAATCTCGATGTAAAGAGTCCTGTGGCATGGGAAGAGCAGAGAAGCCTTAATGCTAAGTCACAAGCCATTCCAGTTAAAGCCCCTGTTGCCCTAGGCAAACACAGAGCCTGTCAGCATCCTGCAGCTTTCATACAGAGATGTGACCAAAATAGCTCCACAACCTTACAATGTGGCTGAAAATAGCTTGCAGGTCAGCTTTTTTCTCAAAGGTAGTGGTGACATTAGGGGGAGAGCACTCTTGCTGCTGTTCAGTACAGGTAGAATTGGGTAAACAAAGTGGGGACAGCAGCAGTTTAATTAGCTAAGCAGTCTTGAGGAAAAGAGATGATAAGGGGTGGGAAAGGACTAAGGAGGTGCAGTGGAGAGATGGAGTAAAGCACCAAAGGCGTGGGTAGACTCACTGCTGGCCAAGTTAGTGTGTTTAGACACAAACAACTTCTCCCTGGTGTCTTGTTTCCATGATGTTTAAGAGTTATCAGTCTGTTCCTGTCTCCTTGTGGCCCGTGTCAGGATGTGTCACTGGACTGGCTGGCCAGCACAGCGTGTTTCTTGCTCCTCATTTCCAGACAGTGAACACAGCCCATGACATCACCTCTGGCCAGCGGCGGATCAGAGGCCAGGCCATGGCAATGTCAAGTGTGTTTTGCTGTAGCCATTCAACCAGCGAGTTGATCTTTTACAGTGCAATTTACATGTGGAGAAATCTGGAAGGCCCTTCGTTCTAGAGGGATTTCAGTATTTGTTCTTGGGCCAAAAATTGACTGTTTTTGTAGGGTTGAAATGTCTGTTTTTGTAGAGCATTACATTTTACCAAAGGAGCAAAGCTGCTCACCATGATCCTCAGAGTTATAGTCTCTGTTGTGTATACTAAGTCTGGCCATGGAGATGAGTCTCAGCCAAGTCTGGAAGTTAAGTGCCTGATTTGGAACATTACAGGAATCTAATGTAGGTTATGTGAGGTTTGCCATGCCTGCAGCCCCTGTGCTGCCAAGGTAAGTGTGCTGCAGCAGGCTGTGCTAGCAAGAATTTCCTTTGTGCTGCAGGTTTCATGCCTAGTGCTTTTATGGTGCTGAAAGAGGGGAAGGAGGCAAGAAAAAATGTGGAAAATTGAGGCCAGGTCATTACTGTCAGATGAGGACAGAGTCCTGTAGGCAGTCAGATGTGACAGAATGCACTTGCTGATGCTGCTACCAGGAAGCTTGAGAGAAATGTGACAAGCGATAGCAGTGCGCATGTGCCTTTGGAGGAAGGAGGCTATCTGTAAGCTCTTGCAATGCTTTTCTCCGCCCAGCAACATCACTGCTTCTATTCCTTGCATTCTGCTTAAGCAGCTGTTCTGCATTTATGATCCAATCTATTCTTCATACAGGGCCATTTTCACACTGAGCACCTTCCCTGTCACAGCAGTTATCACAGAGATGAAGGACTGATAGGACCTCAGGTTTGCTTTGAGGGGAAAAGCAATGTAGTTACAGTTCTCTTAAACCAGCATGAGAGCCTTGTAGGACCAGCCCCTGTCCCCACCTATGTAAAATGGCTCCTGTTGCCTCAAAAGAGGGAGAGTTCAGCCAAATACATCTCCATATTGACAAGTATAGAGAGAATTATGCGCATGATCAGCTTGCTGAGGATTTCATTTGATGTGCAGCTGAAAATCAACTGCCAATAAAAAAGGAAGCTGTGTATCCCTAGATGTGTGCTTCTAGTGCGTTTAGAAACTACAGGCCATGTTGATTTCAGACTGCAGTTAGAGTAGGTTATAGGTTAAATCAGCTCAATACCAGCACCATGACCATTTAGCAGTCATTTCTGAGCACTGCAATACAGCTCTCACCACAGCCTGTTCCTTCCCTTCAGTGAGAGCTGCTCCCTGGTCTGCCCTGCCCAGCTTGTAAATGTAGCTCATCAGCCTCTGCTTCTTTGCAAATGAGCTGCGTAGGTAATAAGAGGAAGAGGAGGCAACCCCGCTGCAGCCTGCCCATCCCAGCCAGTCATAAAGGATCCCTGCTCCTTGGGCTTTGTGAAGTTATTTGCCACGTGAATCGTGTGGGTATAAAACTTTGCTGTTTCCATAAATGCTCTGCCTTTTGCAACAGGAGGTCATTTCCCAGTGGGGAAAAACAGGCTGTTGATGTGGTAGGCACTCAGCTTGTCATTTGGAGAAAATCCAGAGCCGCTTAGTCCGGGCGCAGCCCTGTGCTAACACAGGCAGAATGCACCCGGACTGGCTCCTTTCGGGACTGTGCCGGTCTCCCCACGCTGCTGTGCACGGCCCCGGTTCCGTGTGAGCACCGGTGCCTGCCCCTGCCTGCACTGACATGCCCACAGGGAACCAGAATTTGCACCCGGTGCTGCTTGCCCCGGTCTTGACTGGTGTCAGCCCTCCCAAAGCAAATAGTGATTTGGCCGTCTGCACTGACTCAGCTGTGCAGTAAGTCCGCAGGTAAAGAGCAGCCTTCCACAGCACATACTGAGGCATTTTAGAGGAACTTCACTCTGTCCCAGGAAGTGCACTGAAGTGAGCAATGCTGCATTGGGCAAGAAAACCTACCCAGGAACCATTAATCTCTCAACATCTGTAGCCCTGCGGTTGTAAGCACTGGGGGTTGTCTTCCCCTGCCTGCAATTACTAGCTCGAAAGAGGGAATTCAAAGGAATCTGGGCTATCTTTAGGAAGCAAGTACCTACTCTTTGCCTCCTCTCAGGAAGCAAGGTCCTTCATTACAGCCTGTCATGGCAAGGGGCCTGTAGATAAGGAAGAAGGGCAGGAAACCTGCTGGGCTTTGCTTCTTTAGCAACTCCAAATGTTTTCCATAGTCTTAGCACTGTGAGTCAGCATTTCTAGAGGCTTGACTTGTTTATAGCAGCAATCAGTGAGATGGTATGAGGTAGGTGGGGTGTGGAGGTAAGTGTGTGTCTAAAATGAGAAACCTTTTGCCCAGGCACAAGTGGGGAAGTTACCAACTGTATTTCCAAGATGTGACTCATGGGGAAGCAAAGGACTGGATACCCTGAACAGTAACTGCAGTGGAGCCATTTGCAGGGTTAGGAATTTCCTAGTGTGAGTAAGGGAATTGGAACTTCACAAAGCTATATATATGGTGTTGTCGTAGTAAGGAGACTGCAAATATTTGGGATTATCAGTATAGTGAGATAAAGGTAACACCTGTCTCATGCGGTTATGGACTCATTTTGCATTGGCCTGGCCAGATGGGCTGTGGGGCAGGAAGACCCTCCCCAAAAAAATGTACAGGTAACAAACCAAACACTAAGGTTTCCATTCAGAGCCCATACCTGCACTGGAATAAGGAACGTCAGTCATAGGATATCTTCTGTCACCACGTGCAAACTTTTTCCCTTTGCCTGGCTGGTCAGCCTGACTGGATCTCGTGGCAAAGGGAGGTGACACCAAAACTAGTATATATTTTAGATCTGCAATCTCACTTCTGCAAAGGTATTTATTTTGAAAATTCTAGTTTCCATAGCGATGTAGTGCTGTTGTCTCTCATCTTTCTCCTCTCACTCCAGTCTTCACAGCCATGAGATAAATTATCAGAGAGGCAAACCTTAGCATTTTTTTATCTTAAGTGATTTTATATATGTTGGTTCCTTAGTGAATCAGAGGCATTTAGTCAAGGATTGACTCATATCCTTTTCTGGGGCTGACATGAGGTCTATTGCAATGCAAAAATGATAATGAAGAATGAAAATTATTAATTGGACTTGGTGAATTAGTTTCTAGGCTACTTCCCTGTAGAGTGGGGGTCTTATATCTAGAATTCTGGTCCAATTCTAGATGAGTTGTTTATGTTATGTCCTCAGATTTTACTTGTGTTTCACTATAGCTTCATTATGTTTTTGTTTCATACATGTAGTAAATAAATCCTTTTGTAAAAGTTGCACTGCTGTTAAGGTGCTGTTCTCCACCCCAGAGGTGACTTTTGGACACAGTTCCCCTTCCTGTTGTTAACAGAGCCAGGGCTCATGTATCATTCTTTCATTCGTCATTTCAACATTTAGAAAAAACAAACAGTAAAGAAAATAAGGCAAGATCTTTTTTCTTGGTGGTGTTTGTTTGTTTGTTTGTGTTGTTGGGGTTTTTGCTCTCGTTTCCTAGTGCATCTTGTCTTTCCTGATCAAGGAGCTACTAGTCTTGCCAGAATAGTTATGCAGGTTGGAATGTAAAAATCCGAGCCCTAACCCTGTAGCAATGATGGCATGCAAAAAGCAAAGATGTGGAGATGATTTATTCTGGTGGCGTAGTTTGCCTTTTAAGGAGCTGGTTTAGTGAGTTCCTTCGCCTATATGAACTGCATCTCCACCTGGGGAGCTACGCCAGAATAGCTGTTCCACAAACCCTTTGCTGTTAACAATAGCCTTTGTCCTGGCATTCAGTCCTCATGAGTAGGTAAGCAGTGAAGTACAGAAACTGTGTGGGAGAATGAGAGTGGCACTGTGGACCAGATTCCAAGATAAGGAAGTAGGGCTACAGACAAGGTGAGGATTAGCCTTTGACTTCTGCACTGTTGTCACTTAGTAAAAAAATACCTGAATTATATAAATTGGAGCACAGATCCAGTAAGTTGAGGATGCAGGAACTCCTCTGTGGAATGTAGATGTTAACAGGCATCTGCTGCACAATACAGTGTCCATTGCTTGCCCTGCCAGTCAGTCCTGGTCTCTGGTGTCTCATGTTTTCCTCCCTAACTAGAGCCATCAGCTGTATCGTTTGTATTCAACTCATGAGTTCATGGGAGGAGATGGTTTTATTGAAGTAAGTTCTTCCCCCTGCTTCTAGTTGAGCTCCCCAGGTCCTGGATACCTGGCAAAAATAGCCTTTTAAATCCCAAGGGGTAGAGGCTCACTTGTGCTCCAAGGAATAGTAATACTTACAAAATCTCTATTTTAGATGTCAAATATTTACTTTAACTGAATTATGCTCATTCATTGAGAAAACTAATAATACTTTGCTCTTCACAATGTGGCCTATCAGTGAATCCCATATATATTTTATGCAAAGCATTTAAAAGTGGTTGCTTATCATTTACCTTTCCCCCCCCCCTTAGTGCTCTTGCATTCCTATGTTTTGAGATAAGGTGAACAAAAGTTCTGCAACTGCTATCTCTAAGCTCTGAATTCTGTAATACCTTCACTGTGGACTTTCTAATTCACTCCCTCAGAGGTGAATGGTCACAGTCTTTTCAAATTTCCTTCAGACAAAAGCTCTTCTCAATCCCTAATCTTATAGTCAACCATCATCGCCCTTTGTCGCATAATGTAACAGCAGTTGCAGTAATAATGCAAATAATAACCCCTCCAGATTTTGGTTGTCAGTGATGGGTATTGTTAGGTTGGAGACCCTGAGTGCAAACACAAGCAGTGGAGTCCTCACATGCCAGATGCAGACATACCAAACACACATTTAAAAACTAATAATTAAAAAAAATCCCTGTTTCAAAATAACCGCTTGATATCCAAATGGAATGAGAATGAAATGTGACTAGCGGCCTTGTGACTGTTGTGTTGTATAACAAGATAAAAAGTGCTAGGGATTTGTGGATTGAGCTTTTTCTCATTTGTCTTCCAGAGGTCAAAGTCTACTGCAAGCAGTGACCAATACAATCCCCCGTGTAAGTCAGGCTGGACTGCCTGTGCCTCAGGTTCTAACAGCAGAGCATTTTCTGCAAGAGCCCTTTGGAAGGTGTTTGTGTAGATTTCTCTGTGGTCCCTGTGATGATCCTAGGAAACAGGAGGAGACCCAGAACTGTCTGAAAGCCCAGAGCCAGGATTCTTTGAAATCCCAGGGAAGTAATGATGAGAGACTTGGCTGAGGTCATCCTGCTAGCCTGCCTCCCATGCTGCTTCTTGTATGTGTCCAAGAAGCTGCCTCCAGTTTATACAATTGCACTCTAGTAAACAATTCTTCATGCAGCTATGGGCAGCAGATGTTACTCATGCCTGTGTGAACACTTCAGTGCCTTTACAACAGGGACACTCCTCAGATCCAGGGCTGTTAAACAATGGATGTACCCACCAGAAGTCCCACTGATTACAGCCATTCTGTTATAGCTTGCTCAAAACACTTTGAAGGATGGTCACGCCATCCCTCTGTGGGCACTCGAGGGGATTGACTCACAAATATGAAAATATGAGCAAAATAAAATTAGATGGCTTAAGTGGCTGCAACCCCAGCTGTGTCTCCACTGCCTGATTCCCAGAAGGTCATCCCCGCAGCCAGGCTGGCTGTGGAAGGCAAATCCTGAGCTCCTGCAGTGACAGCCCGTTCTTAAGGGTGTTAATATTTGTCTGGCTCCTCTGTGAAAGGGTTCAGGAAGCTTGACTAGAATAAAAATGTGCACTTTTTCATCTGAAGAATTGTCTTTTAGTTAATTTTGCAAATGGGCTCCAAGAAGCAGCAGCGCTGCTGTGAGGACAGGGCAGAGGGAGAGAGATGACCTTCCTTTTGGGAGCAGCCCTTACGTCAGTTTTGCTGCCTCACAAAACTATGCCCTACAGTTATTTTTGGTGCTGGACTGCCTTAGTTTTCTGGAGAATGAATGAAGGATTAACATAGTCTGCTTATGACACTTGGAAACTAAATTTTCAGAGGAAAAAAAAATCATAATTCAGTATGTGCTCAGGTGGAAATGCTTAAATTGTTAGGGATGGAAAAGTGTCCATGGTGTCCATTCCTACAATTGAGTTAGGGGTTAAATCCTTTTTAATTTTTTGGGTTTTGCTGCTTTTTAAGACCTCTAACCCAATGTCTACTCTCAAGCTTCCTCCAGAGAAAGAAGTCTTTAAAGAGACTAGCTTTGTACCTATAAATAATGTACACGACAGAGTACAAAAATGGAGTCAAGGAGAGGCTCCTCCTTACCTGAATGTGATTGCAACAGCTCCGTGAGGATAGCTGTGGTCAGGCAGGAGGCTGCAAGGAGCACTCTTGCCCTGTCATCCATCTTGACTAAACTGCTTCTGAGATTTCCAGCACTTGAATATCAACTGGTAGATCATGACTGCATTGTACTGAAATACACTAGATTTCAGGGGCCAAACGTGGCAAGGTTTTGAGCAGCGTGGTTATAATCCTGCTTGGAACTAAAGGTCTGCTTGAGCACTTTGTTAGGTTGGATGTGTTGGAATATGGAGAATTTCGCAAGTCTGAACTTTTGCTATAAATGAAAACACTGTGGCAAAAGAATGTAAACAAATGCCATGCATACTTTATATAAGAACCCTTCCCAATATCTATAAATATGGTAATTTTGATGTTTTCCAATTCTGAGTTTTAAACAGGACAGATACAAAAATATCATAAAGACATAAATTTTCCTTTCATGGATTTATAGTTTCAGTTTTGACTTATCTGAAAACACTTAATGAAAATTAAATATAGTGTCTTAAAGAGAATTGCCTTTGAAAGGAAATTATTTGTTCTTTAAAAAAATCACTTCAATAGCTTCTCAGTTTAACTGCATTTTAGTATGAACACAAAACTCATCCTAGGTCAGACTCTCCAGGAAAACTTTCTCATGATTCCTGTAGCAGTTGATTCATTCCTTGCTGCCTTAATTTTGCAGCTTTAAATGGCAGGTTCTCTGCAAAGCCATCCACTTCAAAGCTTCATAAAATAGAGCTTTGAATAAATTACTGAGGTAGAAATTATACTGGCTGTGCCCAGCTTTGTGCCTCGATGTGGGAATACTTGGCACTGGGTGTGGAATTCCAAGGAAAATTACCTCTTTCCTTTGCCGGCTTGCCAAAGAGGAGTAAGAAGGAAAACTGCTGCAGATGAGAAGACACGGAAATCTCCAGTTTCCCTTTTCCAGAGAACACAACCTGAACAACTGCTGAATATTAACGCACAGCGTAACCGGTGCAATGTTGGGCTAACGCTGGGATTAACAGTACGGCTTCTGGAGGGAGCGTGTCCCAGTGTGGCAGGGAGGAGACACCAGGCCACGGGGCAGCAGTGCCTGCTGGACGTGCTCATACCTCTACAATGCATCGCTGTGGATGCCATGTGGAGTTGGCACGAAGTGGGGAAGGTGTGGGACACCTATGCTTCATGTGCCACGTGTGTTACTGAAGGTGATGGGCCCCAAGATGTATTATTTTAGATTCTTTTCATCTGTTTTCCAAGCTTTAGATAATATAATACTGACACCATGACACTTCTAGGCAGTGAATAGTTGCTTTGTCATTCCCCAAGAGTTGTCCCACCTCCCTCTGTATTCAGATTTTGGGTCTATGTGTGTGCAGAGCTGACTTGCCCATAACTGTTTGCTTTCTTCAGAGTCTTTTGAAGTTTAAATCTTCAGGACAGTTCCTTATATTAAAAATAAATTCTTCCAAGCCACCAATAAATTCTCAACTGTGATTAAAGCCTGACTCCTCATTTTAAGACTTGTCTCCTAAGCACCGTGAGGTCACTTGATGAGTCAGCGTTTGACAGGACCGTTATTTCTGAGAACACGGGCAAAGCCCAAAGTTCACGGTTGCTTGCTTATATGGCTTCATCGTGGTTTAAATTGCTTTGCATTGTGCTGAAAGAAAGGCAAACTGCAGGAATGGTTTGGCACAGAACTTGTGATATTTCAGGCACCTCAGATCTTGAAAAAACCGCTCTGTATTAACGTAGAAATTGGTATTTCTGGTAAGAAAAGCTTTACCTCCTGTGTAGTAAAGAGGAGGGTGGAGTGGGAAGCTGTGTTTGAGGCATAAACTTTCAACTGTGTTCTGTTGAAATAAAACTTGGGAACTGTAAAATTTCTGGGCCAGGACTCAGTACCGAAGTCTGATAGGGCTTTCTAGACACAGGAACTTTATTTATTTTATTAAAATACTGAAAAATACAGCAGAGCATTAAGCTGCAAGGACAACCCTGGCAAGGGAGTCAATACTGTTTTGAAGATTATCTGTGCAGCCTGTTTATTACCTTTATTATAACAGTCTTTAATTACATGATCGGATCTAATTTTGTTACTTTTCCTCCCTGTTTGCTGCAGTGCACACTGTTGTATTTGGAGGTAATTAATCACACCAGAACAGCTAATAACTTGGAGGAGGACTCTGCTTCCAACTCCAGCTTGTGTCAGTCTTGGGTGTCCCCAATCCTCTCTGCCCTTTTCCTATGTTCCTAATTAACTCCTGCCTCAGCTCCTCATGGCTCTGCATTCAAACCAGAACCTTTGTTTTGCAACCGTGCTGTCTGTGGAGAATTTGGCCTTGGTGTTGAGCAGGGAACCTGGAGCAGCAGTCTGAGGGGAAAGTCTGCCTGGCCTTTTCCTCCTACAGTGGAGCCTGGTCAGAGCACGGGAAAGAAGTTCAGGCCGTTTAGCTCCCACCACCCCCTGGGACATGCTCCAGTGGGGATCATCAGAGATGCTATGAAATCTGGTGCAAATTTTGACAAGTTCCAAGAGATCTCCTCCTTCCACTCTCGGACTTCGCCTTCAACCTGACTGTGTTCTTTTGCTAAGCATCACTTACACCTCCGGTGCTGCTCGGAGCATTTGCTGGCCCCCCCGTCCCTCGCCGGTGGGTGCTGAGCGGGGCTGGGGCGGGAGCGGCTGCTGCGGGAGCGCTGCAGGGTCCGGGCGCTGCCGCGGGCGGGGAGCGCGGCAGCTCCGGTGTCCGCAGCCCTGCCCCGACCCNCGCTGCAGGGTCCGGGCGCTGCCGCGGGCGGGGAGCGCGGCAGCTCCGGTGTCCGCAGCCCCGCCCCGACCCGGAGGGCGAAACGCGGCTCTGCTGCACCGCGGGCCCTCCTGCTCCGGGGGAGCCCGCGGGGGAGCCCCCGGGGGCCGCTCGGGGACGGGAACGGGGGGCACACGGGGAGGGGGCGCAGCGCGGCCGCCTCGGGGCAGCCCCGGCCCCGCCAGCCTCACCTGGCGCGGCCCCGAGGAGGGGCTGCCGGG
>VWZG01010139.1:963483-976474 GCA_013396735.1 Grallaria varia
ATTCCATTTTACATAACGAGTCGGGAGGGGGCCCGGCGGCCGCGCGGCGGGGTCGGCCGGGCCGGGGCGGGCGGGAGGGACCTGGCCTCCCACACGCTAAAGCGAGTTACTGAGCAAAAATAAGTTGGGTAGTCATTTGGCTGTTTGCAGCGTGCCCAGGGTTTTAATGTGCGCCTGGGCTGGCACCCCTCCCTGCGCGGCTCCGAAATGGCTTGTGAGGTTGCTAAATCCTCTTCACCTGTTTGGCTCACTGTCCTGTTCTTTTTTCTCTCCCCTGAATTTTGGTTGCTGCACCTCAGTGTCCAGGCCCGCTGTGCCAAATGTTGATTTGGAGAAAACTCAGGCAGCTGAGCTGTGAATACTTGAGGATTGGAACTAGAAACTGCTGACACACTGACTTGCTGAAATGGATTTTGTTCTTCATTTTATTCTTTCGCTGCTCATCTGCAGTGGTCTTATGACCACTCTTACTGTTTTGCTTCATTAACAAGTGGTGTCAGAAGTCTTGAGTCATACAAGGTCAGCTGTAACACACTGCTCTTGAGAGGCCTCCTCTCCATATACTCTGAAATACTTAATTTTTAGTCGTTGGCTCAGTTGAGAATCCCACCCTGCGAGTTCTCTCTGGGATGAAGCATTTATGGTTAATTTCTTTAACAGTATATTAGAAAGTTGTAGTGGAAGTTGTGGTGGTTACAGATACTTGCATGTAGTAAAATCCTTTTTGATCCCCCTCGGCAAACTTAGTTGTGGAATTTCTGTGGAGATTCCTACAAGGATTCTTGTGTTCCCGACTTGCAGAGAACTTGAGCAGTTACATCTGTCAGACATCTGAGGCTCCAGGATGTGAGGGTAACAATGACTTTCAGTTACAGCAGTTAATTTCAACAGTATCAACAACAACAAAAACATTTTTTCTCAAGCTGGAGCTTTGCCTGCTGCTGTTGTTGAGGGACTCCCTGGCTGTGCTGACTCCATGGCTGCGGATGGAGCCTTAGGTGGGTCAGTGGCTGGGGGAGATGGAAGGCTTTCCAGCCTCAGGAAGGAGGATGGATGAGTCAGAGGAGGAGGGATCCCTCTGCTCAGTCCACAGCTGGAGTGTATTTGTGGAGCTGGGCACAGTGTGCTCTCCCAGTGGGGCTCCAGGGCTTCTCTTGGAGTGTTGTAGCCAGGGTCCTCGAAAGCAACAGGCCTCTGGCCAGGGATTTTCAGAAAGAAAACAAAGCGGAAGGTGAGGTGGTTCGTTGTGGACTATCCTGGGCTTCCAGCTTCACTTGAATTGCACTCCCAAGGTTAATTTCACAACTGTGAGGCCTAAAAGTCAACTTCAGAAGGAAAAAGGATAGCTGAGTGTGCAGTATAATCTCATGGTTTGAGCAGTTGGAGCCCTCAGGTAATACTTTATTTCTTGTATCTCAAGATCATACCAGCTCTCCTGGGGACTCTGAAATACCAGTTTTTCAGTGGACAAGAGACTAGTTGCTGGTGGCAGCAGAAGGGCTCTCGCAGGGATGCATTTCCTCCCAGTTTTATCACATTTTCAATGCTGAAAAGCACGTGTAGAGAGGTGTTGGTTGCTATCTTGAAATGCAGTGAGAAGATGCAGTCACACTCTCCCTCCACCTTTCAAGTGGACTTGCACATGTCCTTTTGGAAATACTGCCTTTTTGTTTTTCTTTTCCCCCTTTTACTGAGATGGCACTTGGAAGGGGGGCTGCTGGTGTTGCAAGCCTGAGAGCTGATGGAGATGGCAGGAGATGTCCCTTGTTCACAGTGTGGATTCTGAACCTCCACAGATCTTGTCACAAAGTCAGTGGATCTCTCTGCCTTGAAGCATCCTGGGAATTAATTTTTTTCCTTTCTGTGACCTGCAAATAGTAGCTGATGAAATAGCTCTCCAGCTTGCTAGTCATCTTTACTACAGTATATTTTCCTGACATAGTATCTGTATTTTCTCTTGCTTTGTTTTGTTATGTGAAAGTCAATCACTGCTGGTGCTTTCTGCTTAACCCTTCTTGCCGTGGTTTCCAGCAAATAAGTTCATGCTGATGTACATTGGAGACTAGACATTTTCCTATTTTAAAATGTCTCCTTGAGGAAACTGGGTATGTTTGGAGCTGATTACAGCTTTCTGCAATGAAAAGTTTAACATTTCACATTCTAATTTTTGCCTTTTGTTGTTTTTGGCTTTCTTCTAGGCTATGGAGAGCTAAATGGTAACGCAGGAGAAAGAGAAGTGTCACTAAAGGGCCTGTGCTCTGATGAAGCCACTGCCCCAGGATCCAGGGTACCCAATGGCAGCCAGCAGCTTGTAGATTCTAATGTCACCCCAAAGCAGACTGTGAAGGCCAGTGCTTTGGGGAAAGCTGGAATCAAAACCAAGAACTTCATTCAGAAAAATAGCATGGACAAAAAGAATGAGAAGTCCTATGAAAATAAACTCAGAGAAAGCCAGTCTTCTGAGAAGCCAGAGGGAGTGTCTATTCCAAATGGTGTGGTAACCAATAATTCCAGCTATATCACCAATGGCTATGTAGGCAAAGGGGCTGATAACGATGGTAGTGGCTCAGAGAGTGGATATACTACGCCTAAAAAACGGAAAGGCAGGCGCAACAGTACCAAGGGTTGTGAGAACTTGAATCTAGTACAGGACAAAATAATGCAGCAGGAGGTCAGTGCACCAACCTTGAAACAGGAACTTGATAGTTTCAAGCCCGATCATAGTGAACAAAAGGGGAACCGAATTGAAAATACTAAGCCTGTTTGGAAATACGAGGCTGGGGCTGGTGGAGCAGGCCGGGGGAAGCCTGGGCTCGGGGATGTACCCCGGAAAAACTCCGATGCCAAACCTGGGATTAGCAGCAGGAAGTTTGATGACCGGCCCAGAGGGAAGCACGCATCATCAACTACATCTAAAGAGGACTCATGGACCTTATTTAAACCGCCCCCAGTTTTTCCAGTGGACAATAGCAGTGCTAAAATTGTTCCCAAAATTAGTTATGCAAGTAAAGTTAAAGAAAACCTCAACAAAGCAGCTCAAACCCCATCCACATCATCTTCGTCATCCTCATCGTCTGCTGGGGAAACTCAGGCCCAGACATCAAGTCGGCTGTCCCAGGTCCCCATGTCTGCTATGAAATCTGTCACTTCTGCCAGCTTCTCCAATGGGCCGATCCTCGCAGGCTCCGATGGAAGTGCGTATTCCCCCGGGGCCCAGCCACTGCTCTCAGCTGCTGCTAGTACTGTACCATCCACCTCCTCCGAGCCAGTAGCCCAGGATGTGAGTGCGACTTCGACAGCTCTAGAACAAAAGAAATCTGGACTTTTTATCTACCCTTCAAATATGCAAACTGTGCTCCTGGGTGCGGCACAAGTGGATTTCCCTTCGCAGACAAATCAGCAGAACCTGGGAGATATCTTCCAGAATCAGTGGGGCTTGTCTTTCATAAACGAGCCCAGTGCTGGACCCGAAACTGTTGTGGGGAAATCTGCGGATAATCAGTTAATGGAAGTGACATTTCAAGGGGAATATCCTGCCACTTTGGTTTCACAGTGTGCTGAAATCACTCCCTCAGGAACTGAACAACCTGTGTTTCCTAAGGCTTATGAGCTGGATAAACGGACTAGCCCTCAAATTCTTAGTGCTATTCTTAAGCCTGGGACTGCTGTTGAGGGTGGTGTCTTAGCTTTGGAGTCGCATCACACAGGTGACCTACAAAAGGCAGACACCGGTAGCCAAGGTGCTTTAGTGTTTCTTTCAAAAGACTATGAAGTAGAGAATCCTCTGGCCTCTCCTACGAACAATTTGCTATCCTCCGCCAAAGAACAGAGGTACCAGAGAGGCCTAGAAAGGAAAGATAGCTGGGGTTCTTTTGACCTGAGGGCTGCTATTCTATATCACACTAAAGGTAATGGCTTAACTTGCTCCCTAAGGGCATTCTCTCTCTTTTTTTTTTTTTACTTCTATTTTTATAAGTGCAGTACTCTAACGTGATATACTCCTTCCAGCAATTCTGATTGTTTTAAAAATGAGCTCTTTTTTCCTTGCATATGTCTCATGGCAGTAGCAGTTTGGGAAGCTGCTCAAACCGTTGTTTAATTAATGTTAAGGGGTATTTGTTTCCCTGTTCCTGTGGATGAGCATCAGTGATGTTGATAGGGGTGATAATTAGTGGGCCCTCCGAAGGCCGTCTGCTTTGGAAGGAGTTAAATGTGTGGGTTCACCTGCTCTATTCAGTTTTACCAGGTGATACTCTGTCACTAGAAAAGCTTCATAGTCTGTGCTCACACCTCTACCACCAAAGTGTTGCAGCTTCTCCCCTGGGCAGATCAGACCATGAAATCATAGCTTTGAAGCAAGAAAAATTTATTCCTACAGCCCTAGGTGCGATTTATTTTTTTTTAAACGTGCCCCACACATGCTTTTCCCTTGCCCTTCTTGAGTATTACAGCAACAGCAAGACCAATCTTTTCTTATCAGCTCCTCTGTAAGCTGCAGATTGAATTCTCTCCTTTTCTTTGTAGGCCACATCTTTCAGGTGATTTTATTGCTTTCTTGGAGTCCTTTGTAGTCCAGCTCCTTTTTTCCCTGTTTTTTTGAGACTGCAATGACTCAAACACGATACAGACACTTTAAATGGGAATGAAGGGAGGGAAGCCTTTGGGATGGTTTGCTTTCTGCTTTAGCCTCAGCCCTGGAAGCTCTGGGGTCTTGTGGCAGTTCTTGGCTTCTGGTTCTGGCTTGGTGTTAACAGGAGCCTGGTTGTGTGTTCCCTTTTGGAACTGTGTTACTTACCCACCCCTGACCAACACAGGGGCAGTTCCTTTTTTATTCGACCCCCTTCCCTCTCCCTGCATGCTCTGAAGGGAACAAGGTGATAGTCCATTTTTTGATTACTGTTCTACATACATATATGGATAATGTCTTCCTCCCCTCTGCAGAGGATTGTTTCTTGGTTGGCTTTGGCAAATTCGCTGTGTTTTGACCCACTGTAAAGTTCTTAAAATTACCAGTTTGCAAACTCAGGTGTCTTTTAAAAATAATAACTCCAAATATTTTTTCCAGGTCATCTGCCTCTTACAATGTTAACATTGCAAGCTCTAGTATTCTTGAGAACAGGATTCATCAACTGATTTTTATCTGGGTCCTCTCCTTTCAGCTCAGTCTATTCCAGCATTAAAGCAGGCTTTCTGTTCTCATTCTTGTGTCTGCCTGCAGCCTAAATTCTAGTTTCCTATTAGAAATCATAGTGTGCAGGGAAATCCTAGGTGATCTTTTTCTTAAGTTTGCAAATATTCCCTATACTTGGGTTTGTCTCTTTGTTCTTGTCAGCCCGAACTTGTAGGAAAGCAGCTCTACAACCGGCAGAGCTCATCAGCTCTCCCTTTCTCACTTGCTGTGAAAGAGAGATCCCACTAGAACAATAGGAACAACAGGAAAATAAAGAACACTCCCTTCCCTTGTCCTCTCAAGGAGGTGTTAACTTCAAAGCCTGGCTGCACTGAGCTCTTCTAAACACAGGAGTTAATTACATTTACCGGCAAGAACGGGCACCTGAAGCACCCTTTGAAATGGTGTTCTGAGCATCCAGAGCAAACACCCTGCTGATGTCCTGGGGTTACCCGTTCCTGCTCCATGCTCCTCTCTGCTGATTTCTTTTTCATGCTGTATCTGTGCCATCTTCAAGGCCTTACTTAGGGGTAAAAGATGATGGTTATTTCTACTCGATGTTGTCATTAATGCAGTGATGGGATGCTCTGAACAACTTGGGCTTGTCTTTCTCCTATTTAGTCTCCAGGTGCTATTGCTGGTTTACAAAGCAGGAGATTAGTCCAGTTCTTAGTACTTCTGTGGTAATGTTGGGTGTTGCATTTCATTCACTTTTGAGGTGAGTTGGGTTAAGGAGTGTTTGGAGGGAGGAGCAGTGGCTCCTGTCCCCTGTTCGTGGTCCTGCAGGCAGAGCCCACGGTGTGCTGCCAGAGTGTGTGGTGAATTCCCACACCTTCCTCTCCGTTTGTCTTGGGCTGTTTTCCTGAGGTCCTGCTCCAAGCCAACCAGTTCCCCTGCAGTAAGAAAGGAACAGTTTCACTCCGTTGTTTTTCACAAGCTGCCTTTCCCTCCTCCCTGCTCGGGAGAGCGTGTGGGTCTGCCTTGGTCACTGTTAGGGCATCCTGGGCAGTTGGGTCCTCGCACTATTTGGTTTTGATTTTGAGAGGAGAGTGAACTTCTCCCTCTCAGATTGATCTGTTTGCTTTTGAGCAAAGTCTCAGCAGTTTGATCATTGCATCTGCTCTGCCCCTGGGGTTATGAACACAAAGAGAAACGATCATGGGGCAAGGACAGGGTGAGTGGAGCCCTGGTGGGTCCTGCTGTGTTACCTGCCCTGAACTCCTCCATGTGCAGTGCAAGGATGAAGCTCCAGGTGCTGCAGTGAGGAATGGGTTGTGATGTGAGTGGTAGCAGTGCTTTGACCTGTCACAAATGTGCACCCTTTTTTGCGCTGTTTGTGCCTGTAACTGTGACCAGATTGTGTGGATCCTCATCCTGGATTGTAAATAGGCTATGGGAAAGCCTCCAGCTTACTCGGTAGCTTTGTTCCAGCAAACCAGGCTTTCCTCTGTGTGGTTTGCCCAGTGACTGCATGGGACATTACAGATTGTAATTGCTTCACAGCTTCCCTGCAGAAAAGTAGATGGAGAAGGTAACTTCCAGGAGGACTGGCTCTGGTGCAGGGATCCTGTCTAACCCACCACAGCACCCTGGGTGCTGGTGAGGCCATGCTGGGGCCTGAGACTGCATGACTGCAGAGCACAGCAAAGTCCTGGTGGAGGGTTTCTGCGCTACTTTGTGTGTGCCTGGATTGCTTTTTCCCCAAAAGTGAGGGCACTGGGAATGTGCAGGCAAGGCTGATAGTGCACCCTGTTGTTCTTCTCTTGGAAGCTTTTCCTGTTGGTTTCCTTGTACCCCTGCTTCTTTCTTTTCTCTCTCTGTTTAAAGGGCAGAAATTCTCTCTTGATCATCTGATCAGCTTGAGTGTAAAACACGATCCCTGAAGGTGGCTGCCTTCACTGACAGCCCGTGCCACTTGGTGTTTGTGACGGTGCCTTGAAACACTCGCAGGTGACAGGTCTGATTTACCAAGGGAGATCTGATTGAGCTGAGCACTGGTGGGCCTGCTGTGGATGTGCTTGGAGACAGCATGGCAGACTAGAAGGACCAGGAAGGAGGGATGCTCTCGCTTAGGGTCATTGTCCCTTTCTACATTAGAGCTGAACTTCTGCCTTGGTGTGGCATTGCCAAAATCCTTATCTTTTTGAGGTAGAACTAGTCCTTGCAGGTGTTTTGGTCCTTCAGAAGAGAAGGCTGGTGGTATCTCAGCTTTACTTTTATTGAAACCAGTATCTTCCTACTGCTTTCATCCTTTTAGAGACAGTTGGAGGAAACACGTTGTACCAGAATAATTGTCAGTGCTTTGTAGAATTTTGTCATGATTGGGCAGTTGCAGTCTTCCAGGCCAGGCTGTCACTAGCACCAGGTTCTGGGTGGCAAGCTTCGTGGTGGGAAGCTCAATAATTTGCTTGTCCGGAGTTAAAAAGCAAATAATTGAGGCCTCCAGCTCAGCTGCACAGCAGCAAAGACCACCTGGGTGGAGGAGAAGAAGCTGGTGTGTTTCCCTCCGCTGACTGGCCCCCGAGTTTCTGCCTGTGCTGCTGCTTTGTTCTGTCTCAGCATCTCTGCTTGCGTGAAGAAGCAGAAGAGCAACATGGAAAATAGAGCAAGGCAGCGTGGGCCAGCCTGGAGTGGCATTCGCTGCAATGGTGAATTGGGTCAGAAGAAATAGCAGAGCTGTGAATTCAGCAATTTTCATCCTTCACATCAGGAGAGAGGGGGGAAAAAGAAAAAAAGAGCCTTCATTTCCCATCCCCCTTGGTGGAAAGGGGTTAGGTCTCGCTCTGTTGCTTGTGGCCTTGCAGGGCCTGAGCTGTGGGGCAAAGGCTGATTTAATTCTCCTTCAAGTCTCTGCTCTTTCCAGTTATCAGGATGAGTACAGTGTATTCCATACAGCCATGAGTCTCCACAGAATGGAGTTTTTAGTCTTTGCTTTGTTTTCAGGGCAATCCCCTAACCTAATGAGTATGTCCTGCAGATCGAAGCAGAAAAATCAAATGAGTGGTCTTTGTTATGTTTTTAGTGTTTTATTTTAGGGACAATTGTGAGGTAACAACAAAGAACTAGTACCATGGCGTTGTGCAGACACTTCTGTTTGCAGGGACTGCCTCTCTAGAAGGAAAAAGTGTGTAAAAGTGCCTGTCTTAACATGTTACCACAGAAACTCTTCTTTCCCCTCCAAGATTATGTACCAGTCCTGCTATAAAGTTTATTGACCTATGAGGAATCCCAGCACAATTCACTGGAGTGTGCCTTAGTCTGTTCCTGACATCAAAGCCTTCCTTCACCAACCCTTTGTTTCAGAGATAGTCCCCACAAAAAATGGTTTAGGTGGGTGTGACTGGGTGTATCTGCCCCAGGCAGTTCCTCAGCAAACATGAACCGGAGGGCTGGGGAAAGGGCAGCTAATTGTAAAAAATCCTGGAAAATGTGAGGTTGGAAGGGGTGCAGGAGGTGACCTAGTTCTGCCCCTGGCTTGGAGCAGGACTGGCTTTGATGCTGGGTTGTGCAAGGGTTTGTTGGTGGTGTTTTATCCAGCTGGGTTGGAGTCCACTGAGCAGGAAGTGTGCCGTTTCCCTGGCCATGTGTCCTGTGTTGGGAATGGTGACTCCTGTCTGTTGGCCAGGCCTTTGGAAAGGGCAGTCCTGGGTTTTGGGTCAGTATCTGCTAGAGCTGCACTGGGGCTGATGGTGAGGATGTCCCTTTTCCCATGCAGGGTGAGCAGCTGTAGGAGTCCTTTGCTTTAACTCGTTCTGGGAGCTTTATCCAGGGAAAACAGGCTCAAGAAAAGAGCTCTTTGAGCCCAAGGAAGGAGGGCTGAAAGCAGGCTTGGGGCCTTTTGCATGGCCAGCTCATGGGTACTGTCCTTTCTTCCACCCTGCATCCCTGAGCTGACTGCTCTGCTTGGCTGGATCCAGGCACTGGGCAGTGGTAGCTCTGCTGAGCTGCCTGTCCAGCAGGTCAGTCCAACCCCTGAGACAGTGGCCATGGCACTTGTCATAGCACCTTGTGTCAGTCATAGGTGACGAGTGCCTGGAACTGGGAGGAAAACTCGTGCAAGTGTATTACTGAATAAAGTAGAATAGATCATTAAATTCCATTTTAAGATTGAAGAAAAACCCTTTTTTCCCCTAGTTTGGCCTTGCAGTAAGCCTGAGGCTTATTTTTTTTTCCTCTGTGAAGTTGTTTTAGTTGGTTAATGTGCTTAACCTGTACTAACCTGTGTCCCTTTGCTGATGGACAGGTGGAGGGGAGAACCTTGCTCTGCTGATGGCAGATGATGTTCAGGAAGAGCTGTTTGTGCATTATTTGTGAATGGTCTTTGGTTTTGTAGGTTTGGCAGGTCGAGCATCTGCCAGTCAATGTGCCCAGGTGTCTGGGATTTACAGGATACTTTACACTACCCTGTCTTTCTGGAGAAGGAGAATTGGAGTCTGAAAAGGCTGGGGAGTTTAATTGTTGGGTTTTGATTTTTTAAACAGAATTTTGATAACTTGAAAGTTTTTTTTGGTGTGTTCTTAATAGTATCTCACTGTCTGTCTTGTCAGACATGTCTCAATGCAAGCAGTTCACATTCTTACGGTATCCAGGGAAGATAGAATCAAATGAAGTGCCCAAGAAAGTGTGGTCCACACATGGGATACAGTAGCAGGGTGGTGCTTCTGCTCTGCCTTGTATTTGATGCTCAAACGTTGCTCTGATGTGAAGGAACCAATAACTCGAGAGTAGTTTTATGTCCCCTGCCTTTGGGCAAAGCTGTTAAAATAGGAGATGTTCTTTAGCTGTTAGGAAATGATGCATCTAACTGCACTGAATGGAAAACTCACTCTGCGGGAGGTAATTTTAGTAGCTGGTTCATTTTACTTCAGGGGAATCTGCATCTGGCAGATGAGGGAGGCAGTCCCTGCCAGGCTGCTTATATCCCTGGGGGTGTTAGAGGCTGCCTTCTATTCCCAGAGCACTTAAGGTTCCCCCTGTTAAAGTGCAAAATGTTGCTGTTGTTATCGTGACGCAAAAATAACAGACCTCATAACATTTTGCCAGGGCCTTCCTTACAAAAGGTTTAATTGTGCAGGGAGGGCTGGCAATATTTATTTGCATGCAATTTCCTGCCCTGGGGAGCTGAAGATTGTAGAGGACAAAGGACAGATGAAGGGTTGGAGAAGGGATGCGATTGATGGAGGTGACACTTGGCACACATCGTGCTACGGCCATGGGTTTTGTATGGCTTTTTCTTCTTCCTTTCCCATGCTGGTTCACTTATTGCCTTGTTTTGTGCTTTACTGCGCATCCCGTATAGCCTGATAATCCCCTGCTATTCTCCATTCCAACCCCCACCAAGGTCCTGTCACCATGTTTGTGGCATAAGGGAGACTTGAAAAGTGGTTCTTGCAGGTTATGTTCCTACAAAATGCTCTTTTTTAAAAAAAAATTGTCTCTTAAACTTGAATGCAGGGTACAGCTAGTGTCTTAATAAATATTTTAGCTCACAAAATTCCATCTTGATAGTGGCTGAATGTAGTTATTTTGAATGGGTTTCTAAAGATGTGACTTTATTTGTGAGATGTTGTAAAGGGAAACTCCTTCTGTTTCTCAATGTGATGAAAAGAGCATTTAACTTTATTTCTGAGGTAAACAAAAGCATGTGCTTTTTCAGGAAGCACTGGGGAGGGTTTGTCTTTAGCTTACAGACGTCATGTAGAGGTAAACTGGGGAAAGAACCTCAAACCATGCGGGCAGTCTGGTGTCTGGAGCATCACACCTTGCTCTCGGGTGGTGTGTTGGCAGCAGCTTTGCAGTGATGTTGGTGCAACAGTCCTTGCCTGGTGTGTTTCAGCACATGCACACTGGGAGCCATGTGGAACTCACCGTGTCCAGTGGGTTTGGTTTCACACACACTAAAGAGCAACTCGTAAAAATCATCTCTTCAGGCTCCTTGTTGGGGCTGTAACATGTGAAGCAGTGTTGGAGTCACATTAGCAAAGCCTAAAGTTAGATTGTAATTTGTAGTACTGGAGAATGGTGATGATGTTTCTGATGCTCAGCTTGGCCCTCTGACCCTCAATACCACATTACAGCCACCCCTTTACCTTTTGTTGTTTGTGTCAGAATGGGGCTGGGGCTGTGGGTTGGGCTGGATGGGGTTGGCTCTGGCTGAAAGGCTTGGCACAGCCACAGCCATGTTGTGCCACACTTGGGAAATGAAAGTGTGTTTGGAATTGTCTCTGATGGCAGCCTCAAGCTGTGTAATAACAGTGGTCTTCTCCTTTTGCCTCCACAGAAATGGAAGCGGTTTGGAATTTGCAGAAGCAAGGTAAGGGTGTTGGAAAGAATAAATAAACCAAATTGCACTGTCCTGCTCTGTCTGTTGGGATGGGGATGTGTGAGAGTGGATGGTGTCTGTGTCTGGAGATGCCTGTCTGAGTTCTTCAGTGCCTGCAGTTTGTGGTCTGGGTTTATCTGTGTTTCAGATGGCTGTGGTTCAGGACAGTAAGCTTTGCCATAATGGTGGGATGTTCGGAGTGAAGCAGTTTCTACAAGAGCAAATAAACCCTGTCTCAAATGAGATTTAATGACTCTTCCCTGTGTGTATACAAAATTGCTTTCTGTTTCTGGTGCGGGGTGTCACATCCAATAACAACTTTTAAATTCTGGTGTATCCCCACAAATGACCTGAGAAGAGGTTCTGTGTGGGAAGAGCTGTATGTGGAGACTCATGTGCTGCCCTGGGAGGGGCCAGCCTGGCCTTGGGGTGCATTGGCAGGAGGAGGGGTCCAAAGGGAAAGTCTGTTAAGAGACAAGTACCTTACAGATCTTTTGTGTTTATCTTCAGCTTGTCAAAAACTTAGAATTCTGCTTTATTTCCAGATCCCAAAAGGATAATCACTTATGATGAAGCCATGGATCGCCCGGATCAATGAAGGTAGCAAGACAAGACTGCCTGTTATAACCTTTCTGCAGCATTTGTGCTGTTCGTGGGGGACAGAAAGGCTTTTATGCTCCTTCTAAATCTTCAGTGCAGCAGAGGAACCATAACTAGAATCACAGGATAATATATACAAATATATATATAGTTATTTAAAAATGGCAACTGAAAGTAATTAGACTTCTTAAGGAATCTGAAAATTTATTTCAACGAGACTACATACGTGATTATTTAATCTCCGGTACTGAATAGATTTTTTTTTCATTTTTGTTTTGTTTTGTTTTTGTTTAAAGAGTGAATGCAAGTGATTAAGGAATACAGACTCAGTTACAAGCCCGGTTTCAAAGTTCCTGCTGTCGTCTACATGGGCAACAGCAACCCACTGGAGAGGCATTTCCACTTGACAAGGTTTCTGTTTCTTGTTCTGTGACTGTAGTGACACACTAATCACAGGGAAATCAGGATGATACACCATCCTTCATCTCCCCTTTCCTTTTCACCTCCCCCATTTAGTTTCTTTATTTTCTGGTTTGTTTTCCATTGAATGCTGGAGAAACGCCTTGAAGTTTGCAGAGTTTCTTTTTTTTTCCCAGAGAATTATGATCCGCATGTTTTGCCAGGAGTAAAGCAGCAATCCTATGCTGGGGAAATTGTGTTAAACGGCTCCTTCTGCTGAGGGAAAGATGGTAATACTGCAGTTCTAGGAGGCATGGTGAAGTCACACAGTTGACCTGGCTCCTGTCACACATTGGACTATTGCAACTGAGGAGTTACTTCATTTTAAGAGACAACATGGAAAAATAAGCAATCTGTTTAGGCATTTATTATGGAAAAAAACCAACAACCCCCCCCACTGTTCCCACAGTTTAATGCCATTGTATTACTGGGAGCAAGAA